>JAXRKP010000451.1:177500-240000 GCA_037039925.1 Doris montereyensis | reverse complement strand
GCTTTGTTTCATGAAATTTACCCTGTTCACTATGAGCGGTGATCTCAGGATGGATTAAGAACAATCAGCGAGATGAAAGAGACATGAAAAAGGTAGGACCTACCAGTAGATGAAAGAGACATGAAAAAGGTAGGACCTACCAGTAGATGAAAGAGACATGAAAAGAGATAGGACCTACCAGTAAATGAAAGAGACATGAAAAGAGATAGGATCTACCAGTAGATGAAAGAGTTATGAAAGAGCTAGGACCTACCAGTAGATGAAAAAATCATGAAAAGAGGTAGGACATACCAGTACCTACCAGTAGATGAAAGAGTCATGAAAAGAGATAGGACATACCAGTAGATGAAAGAGACATGAAAAGAGATGGAACCTACCAGTACCTACCAGTAGATGAAAGAGACATGAAAAGAGATAGAACCTACCAGTAGATGAAAGAGACATGAAAAGAGATAGGACCTACCAGTAGATGAAAGAGACATGAAAAGAGATAGGACCTACCAGTAGATGAAAGAGACATGAAAAGAGGTAGGACCTACCAGTAGATGAAAAGAGACATGAAAAGAGATAGGACCTACCAGTAGATGAAAGAGACATGAAAAGAGATAACACCTACCAGTAGATGAAAGAGACATGAAAAGAGATAGGACATACCAGTAGACGAACGAGACATGAAAAGAGATAGGACCTACCAGTAGATGAAAGAGACATGAAAAGAGATGGAACCTACCAGTAGATGAAAGAGACATGAAAAGAGATAGGACCTACTAGTAGATGAAAGAGACATGAAAAGAGATAGAACCTACCAGTAGATGAAAGAGACATGAAAAGAGATAGGACCTACCAGTAGATGAAAGAGACATGAAAAGAGATAGGACCTACCAGTACCAGGATCTACCAGTAGATGAAAGAGTCATGAAAGAGGTAGGACCTACCAGTAGATGAAAAAATCATGAAAAGAGGTAGGACATACCAGTACCTACCAGTAGATGAAAAGAGTCATGAAAAGAGATAGGACCTACCAGTAGATGAAAGAGACATGAAAAGAGATGGAACCTACCAGTACCTACCAGTAGATGAAAGAGACATGAAAAGAGATAGGACCTACCAGTAGATGAAAGAGACATGAAAAGAGATAGGACCTACCAGTAGATGAAAGAGACATGAAAAGAGATAGGACCTACCAATAGATGAAAGAGACATGAAAAGAGGTAGGACCTACCAGTAGATGAAAGAGACATGAAAAGAGGTAGGACCTACCAGTAGATAAAAGAGACATGAAAAGAGATAGGACCTACCAGTAGATGAAAGAGACATGAAAAGAGATGGAACCTACCAGTAGATGAAAGAGACATGAAAAGAGATAGGACCTACCAGTAGATGAAAGAGACATGATAAGAGGTAGGACTTACTAGTAGATGAAAGAGTCATGAAAAGAGATAGGACCTACCAGTAGATGAAAGAGACATGAAAAGAGGTAGGACCTACCAGTAAATGAAAGAGTCATGAAAAGAGATAGGACCTACCAGTAAATGAAAGAGTCACGAAAAGAGGTCTGACCTACTAGTAGATGAAAGAGACATGAAAAGAGGTAGGACCTCCCAGTACCTATCAGTAGATGAAAGAGTCATGAAAGAGGAAGGACCTCCCAGTACCTACCAGTAGATGAAAAGAGTCATGAAAAGAGATAGGACCTATCAGTAGATGAAAGAGTCATGAAAGAGGTAGGACCTCCCAGAACCTACCAGTAGATGAAAGAGTCATGAAAAGAGATAGAACGTCCCAGTAGATGAAAGAGTCCTGAAAAGAGATAGGACCTACCAGTAGATGAAAGATCATGAAAAGAGATAGGACCTCCCAGGAACCTACCAGTAGCTGAAAGAGTCATGAAGAGGTAGGACCTATCAGTACCTACCAGTAGATGAAAGAGACATGAAAAAAAAAAAGAGGTAGGACCTCCCAGTACCTACCAGTAGATGAAAGAGACATGAAAAGAGGTAGGACCTCCCAGTAGATGAAAGAGACATGAAAAGAGATGGGACCTCCCAGTACCTAACAGTAGCTGAAAGAGTCACGAAAGAGGTAGGGCCTCTCAGTACCTACCAGTAAATGAAAGAGACATGAAAGAGGTAGCACCTCCCAGTACCTACCAGTAGATGAAAGAGTCATGAAAGAGGTAGGACCTCCCAGTACCTACCAGTAGATGAAAGAGTCACGAAGAGGTAGAACCTACCAGTAGATGAAGGAGTCATGAAAGAGGTAGAACCTACCAGTAGATGAAAGATTCATGAAAGAGGTAGGACCTACCAGTAGATGAAAGAGTCATGAAAGAGGTAGGACCTACCAGTAGATGAAAGAGTCATGAAAGAGGTAGGACCTACCAGTAGATGAAAAAGTCATGAAAGAGGTAGGACCTACCAGTAGATGAAAAAGTCATGAAAGAGGTAGGACCTCCCAGTACATGAAAGAGGTAGGACCTACCAGTAGATGAAAGGGGTAGGACCTCCCAGTACCTACCAGTAGATGAAAGAGGTAGGACCTACCAGTAGATGAAAAAGTCATGAAAAGAGGTAGGACCTACCAATAGATGAAAGAGACATGAAAAGAGGTAGGACCTACCAGTAGCTCCCGTCAACCACAAACACAATTGGTAGAGCTTGATTCATTAGAACTGATCCCATCCGCCATGTGCGGGGATCCCACGGTGAATTAAGAGGAAACCGCAAGATGAAAAATAAGTGAGAGAATGAAAGAGAAGTAGAACCTACCGGTAACACATGCCAACCGCCCACTTTGGATGAGGAACTTCAAAGAAAACATATACACACTAATAGCCGCAAAACAAATTTAATTGAAATTTACCACATTCACCATACATGGCCATCTCGGGATGAATTCAAAGAATGAAATTTACCCTGTCCACCATTTGGATAGACATTTAAATATATTTTAGGAGATTCTAGTGTGCACTGTCAACGATTGAGGCCAGGGCTAAGTAAAAAAAAAGTTATATGAGCCCTGGCCAGAGCGTAAAAAAAGACATATGAGCCCTGGGCCAAGGGAGAAAAAGTTATGAGCTCTGGGCTATGAACAGCTATGAACCCTAGGCTACGGGGTAAACAGCTATGAGCCCTGGACTAAGGATAAAAAAAAAAAGTTTTGAACCCTGAACTAAGGGTAAAAAAGACAACAGTTCTGAGCCCTGGGCTACAGGTGAACAGCTATGTGCCCTGGGCTAAGGGTAAAAAAAGATTTTGAGCCCTGGGCTAAAGGTAAACAGCTATGAGCCCTGCACATAGGGGAGTCAGCCATGAGCCCTGCACATAGGGTAAACAGCTTTGATCCTTGGGGTGAGGGTAAACAGCTAGAAGCCCTGGGCTAATGGCAAACAGCTATGAGCCATAGACTAAAGGTAAACAGCTACGAGCCCTGGACTATGGATAAACAGCTATGAACCCTGGCCTAAAGGTCAACAGTTATGATCCCTGGGCTAAGGGCAAACTGCTATGATCCCTGGGTTAAGGGTAAACAGCTATGATCCCTTGACTGGTAAAACAGCTATGATCCCTTGACTAAGGGTAAACAGCTAGGAGCCCTGGACTGAGGGTAAACAGCTATGATCCCTTGACTGAGGATAAACAGCTATGATCCCTGGACTGAGGGTAAACAGCTAGGACCCCTAGGCTAAGGGTAAACATCTAGAAGCCCTGGGCTGAGGGTAAACAGAAACCCCAGTCTTAGGGTAAACAGCTATAAACCCTGGGCTAAGGGTTAACTGCTAAGAACGCTTATCAAAAGGTAAACAACTATGAGCCCCGGGCTAGAGATAAGCAGGAGCCCCAGGCTAAAGGTAAACCGCAATGATCCTTGGGCTAAGGGTAAACAGCTATGATCCCTTGGCTAAAGGTAAACCGCTAGGAGCCATAGGCTATGGGTAAACAGCTAGGAGCCATAGGCTATGGGTAAACAGCTAGGAGCCATAAGCTATGGGTAAACAGCTAGGAGCCATAAGCTATGGGTAAACAGCTAGGAGCACTGGGTTACGGGTAAACAGGAAGGGGCCCTGGGCTACGGGTAGGTATGGGCGCCCTCGAGCCATTATTCGATACCAATGAATACAAGGCTTCGAGCCGCTGTGTTCGAATCCTACCACGGTCTCAAGGCCAGAAGTGATGAACACCAACTCCCAACTCCTGTCTTGATACCTTCCTACGTTGTTACTACTTCACCTTGACGAGTAAGGATGAGACGAAACCAGACAATGTGAGGGACACTAACGACATGCCGCACTGCTGCGCTGGCAGTGCAGCGAGACCAATATGAGTGAGGCACATCAGTAGGCATGACAGTGGTGATTGGGGGTAAGAGATGAGATGGGGGAGGGGGTTACTACCCCGCCTCTCCTTCTGCGACGGTGACAGCAGTTTTACTAGTCTCTCACTGGGTCTGTCTACTGTGCCTTCTGCCATCGCTGTTCTAATCTATTACTCGTTGATAGGGTTCATATTCGTTGTCGTGAATGTGCGAGGCAAACTCGTATTCGTTAGAGCGAGTACTCCAGTAATGCGAGACAGAGATGACGATAGTTGGTATCAATGAGTAATAGAACAGCGAGTCTTGCCCAGACCCAACTACGGGTAAACAGCTAGGAGCCCTGGGCTATGGGTAAACAGCTAGAAGCGCTGGGCTACGGGTAAACAGACAGGAGCCCTGGGCAAAGGGTACACAGCTATAAGCCCTGGGACAAGCGGAAACAGCTATGAGCCCTAGGCCAAGGGTAAACGGTATCTCATGATGAAATAAAAAGGGATGAAACCAGCCCGATTAAACAAAACTTCTTAATCTTGCTGTGGCAATTTCTAAATCATGAAATACCAAAATAAAGCTTCCAATATTGTTAAAGCTGGAAAAGATCGCCCTTGATTAAATATATTAAAGTCAATTCATACCTTTTTTTTTTTACTGCTATTACATACAGAACTAGGAAACTATAAATGTTATAACGTATCTACGATTAACAAAATTAATAAAAAAGATAGCAAAGCACCCACAAAGTTGTCCACGCGCACGCATGTGCTCATTGCACCAGGGGTGTTATCGTCTCTCAGGCCGGGAAAGTGTTGCACCACCAACTCTGATATGCGAGTGTAATCGGCACTTGACCACCAGTACTTGAGGCTGAGAAAGAATCTGGCCGTTTCCCTGATGATTTCCGAGCGGTGTTTGGAGACTGTGCCCTCTTCCTTGGCCGTCAAAATCTTGGGAGAGTACTCAGGTATGGGAAGCGGCTCGGGCAAGCACACGACCTCTTGGTTTTCCTTCTTAAAGCCGGCCCCGTGGGGAAACCAAACCTGGTGAAGACAGCGAAAAGGCAAATCTCAAAAACTCACAAAATCAAGATGAAAAACATTTAAGATTTTCTGGGAAGTCAAAGAAAGGCTCAGTTGGGTGATAAGTGCCAGACTTATATACAACTGTGAGATCCTGGGCTTGATTTCTGGCTGCGCTAAGTCTGACAAATTCCTTGGGGATGAATCTCAACTTATCCCCATTCAGCCGAAGTGCAAATCAGAACAGGCAAGAAGTAAAACTTGGAAAACTGGCATCCCGCCAGGGAGGCGATATATTATCATCTTTTCCATTTTGTACAATAGAAACCAGCTCTATAGGCTGTGATAGCCAGGAGGACCAAAACGAAGATGGGGGTGATGAAAAAAGACATCGTAACGCCTGAAGAGAGACTGAAATCCACTTTGCGTAAAGTAGAAGAGCCAGATTTCCGCTGACAGATTGCCATTGAAGGAGGAAACACATTAGCAAAGGAAGATGTCAAATGGAAAGAATACAGAAGTACAGCAAGCTTAGGTGCAAACAGTTTCAATGGCCCAAATCTTCAATGTCCATTACAACTAAGGCTTATTTAATGCAAGGTGTGATAAGATTTTAAAAACAGCTGACACAACCTATGTTATAAGGTTACAAAGAACCCTTCCTGGCCTGGCAATCTGTATAAGAAAATGTTCAATAGCGCTTGCGCATTCGACAAGCGTGGAATGCCTAGTATGAGATTTTCAAACTTATTTTTAACCCTGATGTGTTTTTTTAAACCGGAATGTGACGCAAAACCCTGTTTAAGACCACTGACATAATGTTGTCTACCTCTAACTACCCGTCAACAAATATGAAACAGTTTTTAGTTGTTACTTCTGTACTTATCTTGACGATACAATATAGAACAGAAATCACTTATTTCTTCCATTAAGTCTCAGATCCATACAATTCTTTTACCAAACGAAAGCACAAAAATTTCCTTCAAATATCTCTTACTTGAAATAGCGATACAAAACTATTGAGACATCTGAATCAAGCAGAATATAGTATAAGGTATGGTAATAATAAAAGGGAGTTAGAAAAAAGGGGGCAAATTCAGAGCAAGCGCCCAGCAGCATGAGAAGTAGTAATTGTGGTGAATAGGCTCTTTGAAAAACCCCATCCTTACAAACAAACAAAATAAAAAGAAAGAAAAGACAAACTACGGCATGCAAGCCTCATAGTACCTGCTCCCTGGCAGCAGCAGTAGAATCGCCCGACCTCGGCGAAGATGAAGTTCTGCGACGGGGACTGTTGTGAGATTTAGAACTGCCACTGGTCGTGACCTCCACTTGCGCTGCTAGGCCGGCTGTGTCTGGCAGCGTGTCCTGAGCCATGGGGGAAGGCATAGCACGATGGAGGGACGAATGTTTGTCTGCATCATAGGTAAGGTTCATGGGCGCGTCTGCTCCTGAAAAACTAGAGGCTCCAGTCTCGTGGCCAGGCAGATGCTGGATGTGTGGCTGAGAGTGCGCTTGGGTAGCTGATGGAAATGATGAGGATGATGAGGACGGGTGGTTGAGGAGGGCCATGTTGGCAATGGCCTGTGCCTCCCAGTACACCTGATCCTGTGTGGTCGACGGGTAGACTCCCATGTGAGGCTGCTGGGACCCTTGGGCCTGCTGCTGCTGCTGCTGTGGCGGCTGCTGATGGTCTTGCTGTTTTATGCTGGAAGGAACAGATGATGATTTCAGACCTTCAGCTCCAGGAGACATTGGCTCTCGCTAACGAGGGCTTTGTCTGACACGACGACTCTGCCAACGTGTGAATGGTGGGGTGCTTTTGAAGACTCCATGGAGTTATTCTGACTGAGCTCAGCTTCCTTCAGCCTGCGCTCCACCTCTGCTTGAGAAATCCTCCGCTGCCTCTTGCTCTGGTTGGTGGCCTCCAGACCACCACCGCTAGTGCCAGCTCCTTCGTGCACAGACACACTGTACTCGCCTCTCTTGTTCCCGGCACCAGCAAAGTCCATGCCTAGATGTCCGTAGAAGGCGCTTAGGGCTGCCATGGCTGCTGAGTCATTTCCAAAAGCCCCGGATGCCATTAAAGCTTGTCTCTGTTCCTCATTACCACACTGAGCCAGATACTCCCTCTCTAGATCGGTGACGTCTTGGGGCCGCTGCTCCATGCGCTGTTTGATGCCAGCCAGGACTGCCAGCTCGCCCAAATTTCGCTGAGTCATGCCAAGCTCCGTCATGTTCATATTCTGGGTAGCCATTAAAACTTTCATGTACTCTGCTGTCCCCTGAGGCACCGTGGTGCTGGTAGAGGGAGCAGCTGTCTGCGGCATAGCCGGCTCAACAGGAACTTTTGACGGGGAGCTAGAAGCCTTATGCCGACCAGAGGGAAGCCTTCGTCGCATGTTCCTTGCACAAGTCCCAAGGTCCTTCTTGATGGCTTGCTGTGAAGGATATCATAGAGTTGAAACAAATGGAATTAGAAGGGCTGAAGCAGACTAGATCTGCGTTTATGGACATGATGCAATATCAACAAATTTATTGAACATAAGTTATCAATCTGGACAACCAGCCACAATGAAGTGAGATAAAAAAAAATGCTGAAAGCAAATATATGCAAAGCCGTTCTTTATTAAAACAGTAAAAAAAAAAAGTTTTGAGGAATAAGCGTTTGGAGTGAGGGGTTGAGAATAATGTGGTAAAAATTGGAATGTTGGTATCTGGTGCAAAAGCTCAAGCAAAGCAAAGAAAACAATAAATTTCAAAGAAAGAAATGAAGAGTGAGAGAAAGAGAGAAAAAAAGCTTGTAATAAAAGTGAATCAGCAAAGTAAATTGAATTGGCAGGAGGTATGACAATTTCAAGCAAGTTTAAAAACATACGTGAGAAAAAATGCCCGGTATGGCTTTCAATCAAATAGTGTGAAAAACGACAAAATTTGTTAGTTGAAAATATGAAGAACATAGACAGTTCTAAAAATGACAAGAACAAAAAAAAAATGTCTACCTTGCACATATCAAACATTGCCAGGTTTTGTTGGAGTCAAATTGTTTATATTGCTTGTACATGGCTGGTTTGTTTCAGATTTTAGTTCTTTTTGCTGCTGTTGTTGGGCATTAATTGTAGAAGTGGGAACGTGTTGGTTTTTTTTTTGGGGGGGGGGTGTCATGGTGTCATTATTCACAGAACTGCCAAGTTTAGAAGCGAGAGAAGAGGGACAGACGTGGAGATCAGGAGAGACAAATAAGAAAATGGAAGGGCAAATTTTACTGACCAGGTCACTTCCAACATTTTGATTTCTACGTTTACATGCCGTCGACGCGGAGCCAGAAATAGAAGCACTTCAATTTCCACATTTGATTATTTGCTATTCAAAGAATGAAGACTAAACGCCCCAGGAGACTAGCCGCTTCAAATACAAGTACACACTAACAACAAAGTGTTTCTAGGTGATAAAATAAGGACGCAAGGCGGGACAGGCTACCGATGAGCTGGACGGAGGGACAAATGACATTTAGGAGGGACTGTCCCTCCCTGGGACACTTGGTAGCTCTGTATTTGGTTGGGTTGAGTTTGTTTTAAAACTTGGAGCACATATATTATGTTAAACTTTTAGTCTGCTGGGTTTTAAGGGAAGGGGGGGGGGGGTGTTTTGCTGGCATGTTTGCTTTGTTGTTTTGATGAAAAGCGGGGAGGAGCTTCACTTGGAAAAGTTGTTTTTTTTTCTTTCTCAAAAGAGGGTAAGATGTGCATGAGGTGTCACCCAACACGTTAAAACAACAATCCCGTCCAAATCAAGTAGAAAGTGCCGCGACAGACAAGAGGTGACAGAACGACAGACAAGAAAGGTTGTTACCAGTAAGGTCTGTCTGCCATACAGGGGCATACATTCGGACAAATAGAACAAAAAGGATAACATTAAACATGGTGAATTTGCTCTGGCCAAAGTATTGAGTCTCTTAGCGGCTGTGAAGTTAAAAACACCATTCTGATCGATGACTATGTAAAATGCCTGTATCACAAGTGAGAAGTCAGAACTGATGAAATATGCACACACACAAAAAATAGAGGAATCTCCTCTAAGAAAGACAAGAGAGATTTGGCTGATTGTCCTATAGCACAAGCTCGTGAACACTAAGTTGACACCATTTTAAAACAAGGTGTTCATGCTGAGTATGATTAAATATTTCCATCACTAAAGAGGCTACAAACAATCCCCAGCCCCTCCCCCCCCAACCAACAAGTCTTACAAAGAAAGTAAAAGAAAACAAATTTCTATCTCCTAGTACGGGTTAAGAGAAGCAAATAATTTGGAAGAAAAACCAATTATACACATTTTTTATGTCGCAGCATCCATCTCAGGGTATTATACAGCAAGTCCCAGAGAAATTTTTCTCATAAATGCCAAACAAAAAAGACCCCCCCCCCCCCCCCCCAAATCAGTCTTCTTCCTTCTGTTCTTTTATCTTCCTAATGCCTTTCATTATGCACTCAACCGCAACAATTAAAAAATAAAATATTGGCCTCGACAGACAGCAATCACCTCCCTAGCTACCGACAACATACTCAGCCTCTCAAGAATCAAAATCATAACCGACTTTCACAGACACGGACAAATAGGGCAAGACACGAAATCACAGCAAACAGTCAGGACATCGTAGTTATCTTACGAGGCTGACAAGAGCCGGGAAATTCTGCAAGACCAGTTCGGCGATGCGCTCATAGTCGGGCGCAGTCCACCACAGTTTTAGAGCCAGGAAGAACTGAGTCGTCTCTCGGATGATTTTTGGCCGCGCCGACGTGGTGTTGCCCGTCTCCCTGGCCCGTAAAATACCGTCCGAGTAGGGCGGGGCAGGGAGAGGGTCGGGAGGGCCGTGGAGCGCCACATGGCCATGGCCGATAAGCGGTCAGAGTTGCCTCCCTTTGCCACTTCCTGAAACAAGGGCAGCAGGGATCAGAGGTCACCGAGGGCAACGCTGAGCCAAAATCCTCCTACACCTCAAAACGTTTTTATGAACAGTTACTCTATAAATAGATTCTTCAAACAAGCCTCATCATTATGTTGCTTAAACACGTTAACATTAAAAAATCTCATGGTCCATTGATGTCCTCTCAAACATGTTACGGTCAAATTTTTCTTTAATTGAATGAGGTAAACTTTAAAAAAAAAATTTTCTTCTGAAAATTCCCTTTACCGTTACTTTCCTGAGAGTCATGATAAATGTATCTATGTTCAATGTTACAAGAACAGAAGGAGAAGATTGGGGGAAAAATCCACAACGATGTCAAGCCTGTTTCATTCAGCATAATCAATCAGACTATCAAAACAAATAGACAACATACTTGATGGGAGTGCTCTAAATAAATAGCTGACAAACCTCACACTCAAGGAAACGGCGATCTATGCCTAAAAGGGGAAACAATTAACGATAAACAAAACAAAAACAAAAAAAACGTCACTTATCTCTGGCATGTCATCAGCTTCACTACAAAACAAAAAGTTTTCATAGTTTTTTTCTCCCACAGCTATTAAATTCTTTTTTTCATTTGACAGCTAATTCAATTTTCCCAGTCAATTTGAGAATAGCAAAATTGAAAACATCCAGACACAGAAAGGGTAATAACTGTGATGAATTTCTATACCAACGATGTGACAACACAGTCTGTTATAAGCAAGGCGGGCTGCTTCTAGCTACTCGTAACATTGTACGACCAACAGTAAGAAAGTGCATTTCTTATTCAATCAAACACGCATTGGTCAACGCACTCAATACCAGGGAAAACGGAGCTCGATTGTAGACTCCTTCTTAATACAAGTAACAACCAAAAAGAAAAGCTTGGCTAAATTCACTTTATTTTGTTTATGAGGCCAACTCGAGTGTCTGGTATCAGCAAGCATGTCATCTAGAGCAGTGCTACTCAAAGTGTGGTATGTGTAGCGGTGACAGTACGTGAACCATCGTCTGCCGGTACGTGGAGATTAAGAATCTGGCCGTTTTTTCTACTATTGGAGTACTGCGCTTGTTTTGCTCACTGGCCCGTGGCACATTGAAAATAAAATGCTGCCAGTCCGCCACATCAGATAGACACTGATCTAGAACTTCATTTCATCACTCACGTTTCCCAGTCAGCTATCATTTTCAACTTTACTTCCCCCACCTATCTGTTTCACATAAACGTATGGTTCCTTCAAGACTATTATGTTTAACACGTTTACATTGCTTTCTTGCATATCTTGTAGACTAACACGGCCCCAGTCAAATCTGAAACCAGCACGATCTCCTCATCCATCTCCTCAAACTTTAAGGTTTCTGAAAATTCCTGAAAATTTCAAATGTAGTCCATTTTCTTCCCAAGGATTTTATGCTTGTTCAATAAAGACATGACGAAAATGATGTCTCTTTCCGCCTCGTGTAACCCATCACCCATAACATGTGAATGATGATCAACAACGACATGCAACCACGTCAAAACAAGGCTATTGCCCACCTTAGCTGACATTCTATTAAAAACCAAAATGCAAAATCTTAGGACCTATCACTAAGATAAATTGATTCCAAAAGGACCAAAAAACAACAACAAAAAACTAGTATACATACGAGCAACATAATAAGACATGTGTATGTAGGATGAAACATTAGAAGATGCGCCAAATCAAAACTGTGTTAATCATAACAAACAGGAAGCTTCATCACAAAGAAAATCTACATCAAGCAAGAGAACCAAAAATGTCAACATTCCAAACTAGAGACAAGAGGAGGGATGGCAGCCCAATTCTTATTTCTATATTTTCTACAACAAATTCAATTCTTATTTCTATATTTTCTACAACAAATTAACAGAGGCTTTTATTTGCTGGTAAATTATTCAGCCTTTATAACAATGTGCTCAAACACGCAAATTAAGCTGAGGGAATGATAAAAATCTATCAACTTATCTACCTAGCTTGCGTATTTTCTTACACAAATAATGTAGAGTCACACATAGCATGAGCTACATGTCTTGAAATACACACACAAAAATAGCTCATTTTGTTAAAACAATGAAGCATTAGCTTGTTATTTATGCTTAGCTGAGAGAAACTGCAAAGGGGTTGACAATGTCATAGTCAAAAATAAATGTGTGATATCACCGAGACCTTTAAAAGCAGAGTGAACAGTTAAAAACATTTGCTATTTACAAAAGTTAAAGCCCTCAAGGGACTGGGAAATGTAACTTATAATAAAACTGACACAAGCTGAACTGTGCTGTCATCACTACATTAAAAAGCATTCCCTAAAATGTCTTTACTTCGGGACAATGTCAACCCATTTCCTCATCATTTATAACCATCATTTAATAGCATTTTAAAAGTGAAATCACTTCCAGCTTTCCATGACTCTTACACATCTACCTGACAAATCTTTTGAATTTTTGATTGAGTAAACCGGCCTCTGGGCATTTTCAATTAATTTAATGCTTGAATAATGCTTACCGTCTACATTAAGTTAAAATGCAAACGTTTGGACGATTGCAAATATATAAAACAAATAGTTGCATTGACTGTCTTCACCATGGTGTTTGTTAGTCATTAAGTCTAACAGGAAATAACAAATGGAAACCATTAAAAAAATGTTTTATATTAATTTAAAACATTTTGAAAAACCCAAGCGTGAGAGAGAGAGAAAAAACCCAAATGAAGCAGAAAAGGCAAATGATAAAACTTAAATGTAAGAAAAACAAATTATAAATGAAATTTACTTCCAAGCAAACGAAAGGTGAAATGCAATTTACCTCAGACAATCCGTAGTCCTGGGAAACGTTGCGCCAGCACCCATGACCTGGGCAACTTGTTCCGAGTAAATCTGAAGATGTTCATAGGAGACAAATATTTATATGCATATGACATATGCGGCATGGAGATGAACAGAATGTTCAGCAAGACATCCCAGAGAAGGGAGAGGGTGGAGGTGAGAAAATGGGAGACGGACAGACAGACAGAATCAGAAGAGGAGACCGAAAGACAGATGGCTATCGTGTGATATCTGTACATCTAGAAGTTCGGGTCATAAGGCAAAGGCCTTCGATAACGTATCACATATGATTCCATTGGGGAACCAACCAGGTACGTTAGAAGGAAGATTTTCGTCAGAAAACAGTTAGTATAAAGCTCATAGTACTCAGCAATACAAAAACCTTGAGGATTGCTAAGATTCCTACAGAAATTTTCAGAAAATTCCAGAAGGATCAATGCCATCTTTTTTCCATTTTAAAAAATACCTCCATCCATAGTACTGGAACGCTGAAACAATTTTAATGTGTTTTATAAGTTAACTATAACGTTATTTTTAAGGTAAGGAGTCGGGGCCAGAACCAACATCAATGTCATTCAGAGTGGTTGGCAAAAAGTCACGGTCAAGATCAAAGTTCCTACCTGTAAAGAGAAAATCCTACCCGGGAAATGAAGAAAAATCCCAGAAATTGAAGGGAAAAAATCCCACTCAGGAAATGGAAAAAACCCCTGACCCGAAAACGGGAAAATGGTAAACTTGCACGCAAAAGTGTTAAACCTCATTACCATGAAACATTAGAATGCTATTGTTGAATTTTAAGTATGTGAGAACTCATCTAAGAAAACTAAAAGAAGAATCTAATGAAATTTCCTTAAATGAATTTGAAAACTGATGTACAACAATATTTTCTTTTGGTCTGCACAAAACCAAGAAAACCTCCAATCTGCTTTGATGTTTGGATGTTTTTCAAATGTCTTGCTAACTTCATATGTGAAATCAAAGTTTTAATCCCTGACGTATAAATCACGCACATCTGGTTATAAACAGATTAATAACAAAAACCCACATATGGGTTGTTTACTTTTTTGGTCAAACCATTCAACGAAACAGTTATTTATCAACCATACAGGATTGAAATAATACTTTCCCATTATGAAAATCGAGATTTAAGATCTGAAAAATATGATCTACATCAGATCTGGCTCTAGATAATTTAACAAAGTTTGGTCACACAGTTCTAAACTTAGAATCAAGACAACTAGATCGTATATGATCGAACTCTTGCTAAGATCTATAAATTGTGGTACAAAATATTTTGCTCAGGCCTAGATCTAGTCTGCAAGCTATCTAGAACAAAAGAGGCAAGTGTCACATGGCAGAGTCTAATTTCACGAAGTCCACACCGTCTAGCGAGATTCTATAAATGAATCTGCAATGACTATAAATCCAACAGTCCATGAGTCACACATACACTAGCAGAACCTGAGCCTAGATTGACAAATCTAGGTCTGAATTAAGGGGGAGAAAAAAACTGTAAGGAAATCTAGGGGATGCTTTGGAGAGGATAAAACACACACAATCTGCCAAAATCCAGTGAGGAGTGTGCCCTGACATAAACAAGACAATTTGCCGGCCAATCTTACCTGCCAGGCCGTGGTGGCATCCCGACTGGCGGCTGCCGTCATGGCTTCCCTATCGTACATGAAGTGGATGGGGGTGTCCACTTCATCCTCCTCCATGGGCGGCGCCTCGTGGGCCGGCTCACCAGCACCTTCGTGTTTGGCAACTTGTGTGGGGGCTTTGGGCCGTCTTGGCACTGTGGCTGTTGCCAGGGTGATGATTAGTGTGAGTCTGGCTTCTCACTGATGAGTTGACTGATTAAACACAAAACAATTACAGTAACAGACCATTGATGTATTACAGTTGCTAAGTTTCACAAATGAAAATAAGGTACATACATTCATCCCTTCACTTGACAGGAGATATAGCAACCTCATTTACTTGTATTTACCGCACAAAATCCCATACGTAAAAACGTTCTTCAATGCTGGCAATCAGAATCAAAACACTAAATGGTATCTATTTAGTGTTAAACATCAGAATAAATTATATAGAGTCTAGATCTAAATCTAGGCCTACATCTTTGGCGTCTAATAAGGCACTGTAGCCAAACCGTAGTGGTGTGAGCTGGTAATCATGACGACACTAATTCAAGTTCCACAGTAAGCACAGGCGGGTTTATTCACAACATTGCACTCTTAGGAAAGGTAGTTCACTCTGGAGTTGAGAAGAACTTTGAATGAAATGGCCTGCTGTGGGATTAATGTTGTACTGAATTCTAAAGTAAAAAAAAACACTTGAGAATATTACTCAACCTGTCTCCAATGACCCCTTGACCTTTTGGTTGAAAGGCCAGAGTGTGCTGCCTCAGGAACAGAACACTTGGCAGCTACATTTTATAGTGAAACTAATGGCAAATTAAAAAGTCTTCCATGTTTATGTCACTGACACGCTTATAACAATTAAATTGTCTTGATAAATACCTCAATGTATATGTGTGTGTGTGTATGTGTGTGACATGAACACTGCATTATGAATCAACAACAAAAAAGATAGGGTTTATCGATTCTAGTGTAGACTTTGCTGAGAAGATGTGCATCTGTGATTGCGCACACACATTCTCTCTCTCTCTTGGAGAAAGATGTAAATTTCTTTCAGTCCTCACAAGGAAGAAGTAATAGCGAGCAATGTTGCCTAGAAGATATAAACTGTTCCATGCAGTTTTTACTGGCTGCCCTGGCTGCCTCACGCCATGCCCTGTCTCACAAAAGATTTTTTATACCACATTCGGTCTACATTTGTTACAAATTTGACCTGCTTTCTGTCCCAATTCCAGATTCTCGTCCCAGCTGAGAACTTGTATCAGAAACCTTGTTTTTTTTTCTTCTCAAAATGAATTTGTGTGTAGTTAGGACTAAATAATTCTGAACCAAAATGTGAGCCAAGCAGACTTACTTTCATCGTTTTTCCCTACGGCTGATGTTTGGCTCTCAATGATGCTGGCAGCCGTCAACAGTTCATTGCAAAAGTTGGATGGGTTGTTGGACGACATGGCTGAGGAGGGGGAGAGTGGAGGAAGGACCGAACACCATCAGAAGGCGAACCTCCATCAGGTCGGGGTTCCCTGGCACCTTCCACGCTGGAAGGGCCACCACTGCCGTCCTTCTTCTTCTGAGACACTTCGCTTCGACGGAAGTTGCGTGCATACATCGACAAATCAGTCCTGATTCTTTTCTGTAAAAAGAAACAACACATCATGTAAGTTGTTAATTCATGTTGAAACAATTTTCTTTATATTTTTCTCCCTATATCAACCCAAACATATATTCTATATGTTGAACTGCTGATCAGCTTCATAAAGCTGGGATTCGAACCCGGCCTCACACTTTTAATTTCATCCTACCAGTAGCAGAAGCCACGCACACCTGAAGAAATATCCTAAACTTTTTTTGCAACAAGCCGCAAAGAAACTCATGCACTCCTGATATGTAGACGAACGAAATACACATTATTACCGCACACATTTTTACATATATATTAGACAAATGTGTGAACTATGCATGTAAATGTGTGCACCAAGGGCTGCCATCTGGAACTAAAATAGAAAAGCTAAGAAATATATCTACTTTTGGTAAGAGTGGGCCCAGGAGAAAAACAATTGTTGAAAGTCAGGGATTGGAGGAAGATACTGCATATTTCTGAACAATTTAGAAATGAAAACATTCTCTGCATAGAATCTAGTTTGGGGGGGGGGGGGGTCCTGTAGTGAAAATCTTCCTGTTTGTTCCTATCAATTTAACTATGTATAGGTGTAATGGGCATGGTGAACTGAGTTGAAATATGTCATGTTTTTTTCCTGACGCTTTCGGTTGCCATGGAAAATGGCGGCCATCTTGGATCCCCCCCCCCCCCCCAAATTTCACCAAGTTCAATATCGATAGGCCTTTCATTTTTCAACAAATTTCTTTCAAACTTGGCACACACCTTATTTGATGTAATATCTAAATTTTTTCAGATCGGATTTTTGTTTCATTGGTAAGTTTTGATTTTATGAATATTTAAAAATAGCATAATATGAGAACAACCAAAAATATACAAAATATTCTACAAAAAATTCAACTTTTCCAAAACTATAATACATAAAAAAAAAGCATCTCAATATTTCTTTGTTTTCCCCCACTCATCATCCATACCAAATTTCATGAACATACGTTGAGAAATAAAAAAGTAGATAGGAAATAATGAACAAAAAAGGACATTTTGAGAAAATCGTATTTTCCTCTATTTTCTGGTATTTAAATACATTTTTCTCCTATAAACCTAAGAAAAGAGTCATAAAACCTTGAAAGGCTCTCAACTACTTCTTATTGACATTGTTTCAAGCGTACCAGCACCTTTTTACTCATTTTGAGAAGGTGCCTTTAGATAATGGGTGTGTGGAATATGTTCCGTATCTTCCGGCCGATCTAAGGCAATATTTATAATAGATCCTCAAAAAAGTTTGTTTTGGATAGTGTGTATTGTGACGATCAAAATGAGTACCAACTTCCTGTACTTTAGATAATATTTCTGGCTTTTATTGTATAATAGCTATGTTGAAAGATAGAAGTGTATTGTTTCTAAAAATTTCGTATAAATTCAAAGAATCGATACTGAGCTTCTTTTATGATATCATTATAACGGGAATGAACTGCTCTATCCACTAGTATCATAGACTAAATTTGTCCCATTTTCGGCAAAAATGACACTCCCAGAAACCCCCCCCCCCCCCAACATAGAAAATTAGACGAGATCTTGTGTTGCAACGTTACTGGACTCAATTCAAAAACCTTGACATTGACTGAGGTGTCAAGCCCCCAATGACCGTTATGATAATTCCTGGTTCAAAATCTTAGTCACAGTCCCAGTTTGGGGCGTTTACCCAGATACACAACAACTACGATCCAATTGTTTTCAGTTTCAAATTGTTCCACCAACTTTGTGCTCAGATGCAAAATTTCATGGCTGCAATTTTGGTGAAGAATGAATCCGCCAAGCTAAATTGTGCATGAGAAATATCCTATAGAACCAGAACGTATCCTGGTTTCTATAGCTTGAAGAGGAACAGGTGATAATAATCACCTCTCCTAGACAGGACGTTAGTCTTGACGCAGGTTTTACTCCTAAGGTAGTGCTAATACCCATTTGTATCTGGTTTGAGTGAGAAAAATGTCCATTAAGTGTCTGTCCCAAGGAATACAATGTCAGACCCAGCTTTGCTAAGATTCAAACCCGGATTGTTTTTTTTCTTTATCAGTTTTCCTATTCTACCTTCCGGTGTATGACTAGCCATAAATGGATTGTTTAAATCTACCAGGGAAAAATTTCTCTACAAACAAGCGTGTTGCCTTCTTTTTAAAGAAAACGACAAATAAAATTTTAAAACTGAAAAGAAGATAGGCGATGTTCACATAATTTCAACCCATTCCAATTTTCTTACATTAACAGGCACTCCTGGTGTTTCACTGTCCTTGAACTCTGGAAAGAGCTCCACCACTAGGTTGGAAATACGGTCGTAGTCATGACTACTCCAATAGTGTTTGAACTGAAGGAAGAATTGAACTGTCTCCCTTAGGACGGTTGGGCGATCAAAGGCAATAGTCCCCATCTGTTGGGCACAATTACCTGAAAGAAGTTGTTTTTTTTACATGAGCATGTAGAGACAGGAGAAAATATCTTAATGATAAATGTATTCGAATCATCCCTTTTGACAATTAATACAAATTCCACATTGGAGGAGAATTTTATTTCTTTCCTTTGGTGACCTAGCATATAAGTACATCAATTAAGGCAGGAAGAAAATAAAGGCCTAGCTGCCAACCTTTTCAAATCGAAAAACAGACTCTGACTGCACCGACTAATTCTAACTCGCATTGGTATTAACTTGAATAACCCTTTTAATGTAACCCACAAAAAATATGCAGATTACTGGCCTTTCTGGCGAAGTACGACAATAACTTTGCAAACTTAGAATGGCGTCTTCAGACGTTCATCCAATTCTTTCTGAGTCTCTGTCGGGTTTCTTTAAAAACAAAATGCAATATAATATGTGCATTATAGTGAACTCTCACATACTTTTCCAGGTAATTACAGACTTACTGAATGCATTTCTTACTTACTAGTCGGCGTTATGTAAGTTTAGCGTGTCATCAAAAAACCTATCATTCTATGGGTTTGTAAAAGTCTAGCGTGTCATCAAAAAAACCTATCATTCTATGGGTTTGCAAAAGTTTAGCGTGTCATCATAAAAAAACCCCATCATTCTATGGGTTTGCAAAAGTTAAGCGTGTCATCAAAAAAAAACCCATCATTCTATGGGTTTGTAAAAGTTTAGCGTGTCATCAAAAAAAAAAAACCTATCATTCTATGGGTTTGTAAAAGTCTATCATTCTATGGGTTTGCAAAAGTTTAGCGTGTCATCAAAAAAAAAAAAAATCATTCTATGGGTTTGCCGTGTCATCATTCATTCTATGGGTTTGTAAATCAAAAAAAACCCATCATTCTATGGGTTTGTAAAAGTTTAGCGTGTCATCAAAAAAAACCTATCATTCTATGGGTTTGTAAAAAAACAACCTATCATTCTATGGGTTTGTAAAAGTTTAGCAATAAAAACTTCATTCTATGGGTTTGTAAAGTTTCAATAAACTTCTGCAGTAGCTGAAGGACAGCTCGCCCATTTTAATCTGATCAATTTATCCCATGATAACCCCCAAAATACGTTCCTGTCAGCCCTACAGCCCAGCCCACCCGAGTTTATAATTTCAATTACAGGACAGAAAGCGGGCTCATTGCAGGCTTTACTTCACAGCTTTTGCAAGCAATCATTCAGTTTGATTGCCTCAGTGCCTTTTCCCCGATCGTAGTCCTAATGCAATCCTTCTAGAATCTAGTAAGATTGCTGCATTATTTCAGTTACCAGGGGTAGGCCTCAGCTATACTACTACAGGGGTGAGTCGTGTTCAATCAAAACACTTTAAATCCACTGGTAATGACCACAGTATAGATGTCCACTCACATATAAATTATAGTCATATAAATTATAGTCACATCAACAGATAGTGTTTCAATCAAACACAACTCACCGCCGTTAGGTCGCAGCGTGGTAATAATATAGTTTTAGCCTTAGACCGTACACCATTGTGGATTTCAAACAAAGGTAAAGGGGCAGCTTGAGAGGTGTAAATGTCCTGAAAGTTTCATACTTCATCATGTTTTCTTCCCTCGTCCAAACACCTAAGATGCTAACATCAGCCCCCGTGTAAGACATATTTCTGGGACATAGTTCATCACTGCAAATACGAGTGGAAAAGCAAAGTAAATTGTATGTCATGATAACGAACCTTGTCAGAATACTGGGGTATAGGGAGTGGTTCTGGAAGCTCTTCAGAGGCTGCCATACTCAGACGGAGTCCAGCTGGAGTGACGGCCTTGCGGCTGTTCTTCAATTTGGAGGATCCTGTAAATTCATTAGCGTAAATTGAAAATAAGATTAAAGCCTTTCATTTTTATTTCATTAAAGTAATAACATCACATAGGTATAAGCTTTTCATTACAAGATATATATATATATATATAAAAAACTAAGCCGACACAAAGAACCTAAAAGATGAGAAAGGCTAGCTTCAATAATGAAAATTAGTTTCCCTTTTATATAATATCTTGACTGTTTTGACTTTGAAAAATCTGTGTGGAGAGTGAACATGTCATGTCTCCACTGAATGTTTAAAGTAAAGTCAAAGCTAACCTGCTAACAGGAACACTAAGAATTCATTTATAAAGGGTGCATCCAAAATAGCCAATTACAAACAATGATCCTTTCCATGGACACCTGATCCGCGTTATCGATGATGTGATGAGTGCAGGTATCTTTTCCAGCCCTATTATTATCATTATTATTGCTTAAATTATTCAAGTCCTCTATCTAATCATGCGTTTAGGTCTTAATGTAATTTATAATCATTGCATACCAGCATTAAAATTCCTTGCACTTTTCACAAAATTCACTTGAAGATCAAAAAGTAGAGAGTTAAATATTTGCCTTCAATCTAGTCTACATATTATTAGCTACTCACCTTCTTTATATTGTAAACCCTAATGCGCATTCCTGAACCTCTCTCATTCAAAATAGTGAGCTTTTCAGCCAGCTTCTGCTGGGCTGGATCATAACGAGACATTTTCGCTTTTTAAATACTTTCTTTAAGAGTCAGAAATAATGTAACCTTTTATTCTGGACATTGTATTATTTGTATGTTTTGGTTCCTAGAATACCTTTAGGAGAGAAAAAAATGTTCACTGCCGGCAAACTGTGACTCTGATATTGACGGTTTATGATCAGAATTAAATTAGAGGGACGGACAATCCCTGCACGATTTTTTTTTTTGTGTTTGAGAATGTGAGGAGGAGATGGAGTTTGGGTTTGACTTTCTGACAAAGTTGTTTGTCTCTAGTCTTTTGCTTTTAACACTCTTTTGGCTTAGGGTTAATTTTGGGGGATGTGTTAAAAAATTTCTCTTCTGGCACCATTATAATTGTCACAGAAACTTAAAATCTTCCTTAAAGTGCTCATTGACAGCAAAAATCACAGGAAAAGGTGATATAAAATTTGTGTAAAGTAAGTGACAGAGACAGACAGACTTGATATCATGAGCAGAGATTTGAAGGAATGGGTGGGAAAGTGACTTAAATTCATTTGTTTGCTTCATTGGACTTCAATCCATCCAGCATGGTATGTGGTGATATCAGGGTGAATTGACAGAAAAGAAAGGTCCCTGAAAGACGTGGCACATTCAATATGGAGAGAGAGAGAGAGAGAGAGAGAGAGAGAGAGAGAGAGAGAGAGAGAGAGAGAGAGAGAGAGAGATTGAGAGAGAGAGAGGGAGAGAGAGAGAGGAGAGAGAGAGAGAGGGAGAGAGAGAGAGAGAGAGAGAGAGAGAGAGAGAGAGAGAGAGAGAGAGAGAGAGAGAGAGAGAGAGAGAGAGAGAGAGAGAGAGAGAGATTTTTTGTTCGAGTCTAAGTGGGTTAGGTTTTTTTCAATCTTTCGTACTAAATCAAGAGTCTATTTTATACAGATTTATAGCAGAGTTTTCACTCTCGTTTCCTGTTTTAAATACATTTTTAACATTAAAGCCCAATAGGAACAAAGACGAGGCAAATACAAGGAACAGACAGGAAAAAACCTTGTCCACCGTGGGAATTGAACCCACGACCTCTGCATCGGCACCCGTCGCCTCGCCATGAAGAGAAAGTGCGCTGCTACCAACCAAGCTAACTATAGATGCTCCTTTAACTTCCTATGGGGCTTTAGTATTATTCCATGTCATGATCCATCCCTTTTGACACGCCCCTTGACTCACTGTTTGTCTTTACACTTACGGATCTATGTTTTCAGTGTTTCAACAAAGAACCAGATAGCTGTCCAAAACTGTTAGTCTCCAAGTCAGAACATTACGGTAATCACAACAAGTGAAAAGTGAAAACTATAAATAACACTCACTGGTCCCACCTAAAAGACTAAAACGCCAACTCTAAACATAATCAAAGATAGTCTTTACTATGACCATTACACAAGCTAAAATGTAATACATTTAACTATTACATTATGCTGACCAAATGCTATGTGTACAGAGGTATCTTTTGTTTTTGTTTTAGGAGGATTTAATTGCTACAACATTTTAAACTCTTCTTTTTTTTTAATATTTTTCAAGGGTTTAGACGTTCATAATACTAGGATCTAAGATTACTTTGTTTTTATTATAAAATAATAAATTAAAAACAGTTACTCCCTCAAGGCCTCTTTGGCAACAAAGGAGAGCTTTTAGACATTAATATTAAGTTATAAACGAGAAAAACAATTTTTTAAATTCCAGCTCGCAATTTAAAACAGGAAAATAAACCCACCCTCTAAACGTTTAAAAGCACTTAAGAACAGTAAAGACCATACATAATTCCTACACATGTATATATAAATATATTCAATTCAATTTGAATAGCCAAACATCTGATATTTATAACAAAATAATAACACAAAGACCATCTTGCAGGGGTTCACATACACGGCACTGCATTATATCAATGATGGTGACATACAGGACGTGGGTCCACAAAAGGCTGCACAACATCAAAAATGTATAGGTAGACATACATGTACACATATACATACATATACACATGATATGAAATGAAAAACAAAAAACCAAGTGAAATCCACAACAGCCACGTCATTCCTGGAAAAAAACTCATGGAACCTCAAACATATCTAATGATAACAACAAGACAATGGTATGATACAATGAAAACAAGTACCGCTTGAAGCGCCATGCTAGCTTCACTGTTATCCCAAAAGTCTAAAGGCAACAAAATACCCAAACACAGCAGCATAAACTTCTACTCTTGTCTTCTATAGACAGCCAGAAGAATCAGATGTGACTTGACTGAAATCTGCTTTCTTCGCACATTTTCTTTTTCTTTCATTAATTCTCAAAATTTCTCAACTCAACCTTAACTCACCCGGTCTGTTTGCCTCCGTACCCACAGAAGGCGCTGACAGAGATTGATGGTAAAGATCTGGACTAGCCTGGTGTGGAGTGTATGCCGTTGGCGGGGATTTGGCAGGTCCCAAGAAGTGGGCAACGGACGGCAGTACAGTCGTGGGGAACTGCTGTTGGCATTGCCAGAGGCAATATGCTGGATACCAGGAAGCTGAAGGAAGAGGCCGCATTAGATGTGCAGATGGCAAAATTAAAGCGAATACCTGTTTTAAATAAGGCTTTTATTCATAGAGAATGTCATCATATTAAGATTCTTTTCTGCAAGTGAAGAATCAAAACATAAAATGCTTTTGCTTAGCCATGGACTAAAGTGCTTCTTGAATAATATAATGTATGTTGACTTGATAGTTTTGATCCTTTAAACGAATAATTCTTAATGTTAATATGACTCAATTTAAATGTGTATCCATGCATGATCTGAAAGTGAGATCATGGTTCTTATTATTATTATTTTTTAAAAGCTAGAAGATGTTTGTTTCCTCCTTTCGTCCTTTCGTAAAAAGTGATCTAACCCAGAACTATTTAATCATCAAGATCCGGTGACTAGCAAAGGCTAGAAGAATAAAATTTAGCAATAATTTTTTTTTTGATTTACCTATTATGTGCACATCATCACATTACTTTATACTTTATAATCCCAAAACTTACAGATGAAGTATGAGAGGCCATATCTCCGGCCTTGGAGGGATTAACACCAGATGGCGCTAGAAGCGAGCTTATGACAGGTAGACGGGCACTAGCAGATGCATTGCCCTTGCCTTTCTCTGCAGAAATGGAAAAATACATTCTTTATGCAGAATACTAATTAAGCGTAGCTGAACACACAAAAAAAGAGAAAATCGAAAAGTGAAAGAAAAAAGAAGTCATTTCCTGTGCGGCAGTGGGAAAAATTGGAGAACTCCAAAAGTTTCATTTCATACAACTATCATCTAGAGTTTTACATGCTGCCTGAACAAAGCCGTTTTTAAGATTTTCATGCCTTGAATGCTGTAATGTTGTAAAAATAAATAACTTCACGTACAGCATTTGACATGGGACAAAACTTTTGCCTGTAGAACTAAATTCTCTTTTCTTTTTATTGAATACACCTAGATCTATAAATTAATTTAAAAAATCTTTATGACAGGCCGCGTCCTGCTCTTGTGGCGATTCACAATTGTCATTTTTAGATCAAGATGAAAGCTCAGGAAATGTTATCCAAGAGGAAACTATGTTTAAAGATCTTTAGAAAACATCGAGGATGGAACAAAACTCTTTTTTTATATTGCTGCTTTAAATTCTTCAGTCATAAAAAAATAAAATCTCTTTTTATCATGAGAATACCTGTACTTGTACTCTTTCTAACGTACAGCTTCCACAGTCACTTTTTGACAACGATGACAGTTCAACACAAAAAGGTAAATTATGAAACAGCAAAAAATTTAATTATATTACAAAGCGCTGCCCTTTTGTCTTTAAAACTGACAAGATATTGACATAATATTAATCAAAAGTAAAATTATGTTTAATGAGCAAATTCACTGTCTCTGTCCTACAGCTTTTCTATCCTTATTATGATACCGTTTTTTTCTTCTACGACACAAGATTTTAGTCAATCTCTTGTCATCATATACACAGACGGGAAGAAAAAAATGTGAAGCAACTCCAAAGCCATTACAGCCCATGGACCCAGAATCCTGATTCTGTTGCAGCACGAAAACAGAGCAGGTCCTAAACAAATCATTTTATACTCACAATAGGACTTGTACAAACACCAAGTTGATTTTGTATATTATGGGATGGAACAGTGTTCCTTCACAATCATACCATAAAAGAAGCTCACTATCAATTCTTTGAATTTACAATTTATTCCCATGTTTCCAGCTAATCTAGACATGCTGAGTTCAATGGATAGTTAAAATTGTATATTTTCTAAGGAATATTGAAAACCGTGTGATATGAATTAGAGTTTTACTGTTATGCAAAAGAAATCTCTCTCCTCTCTATGAAAACTGAGCAGAAGTGAATTTTTAAAGTAGTCCAATTTTTAAATCAAGATGAATTTATTTAGTCATAAAATATGTTTTGCAATGGAATCAAAGAAGTGTCGTTAAGGGCGTTTATAGTTCGTATTTTAATTGTAATGGAACTCCTCAAGTCTGATTCGGCTCAATAAGATTGACCGCCCACTTGACTAACGTAACTCGATAGACGACAGAAAAACCAACCTACCCGTCAGGCCAATTAGTGTTTTGCTTTATGGGACTGTTACTCAGTGTTATGTCTTTCTCTCAGCTTAACAGATCGGGTGGATGGTCAGCTTAACATACAGCGCTTCATTTGGTAACCGAGGTACGCGAAATACGGATACGGCATTCTTTGAATTTTTTAAAATTTTGCGGACATGGTTAGATTAATTAGGTCACAAAATATTGGAAAATGTCAAAAGTGAATTTGTCAAAATTATGACGTATACACGGCACTTCACTTGAAAACGGCAGTATTAAAATATGTATAGTGAGATGTTGTCTCAATATAAATGTGCATTATTATTATTCCATCAATTTCTTTCAAATAACATCTTTTAAAGAATAAAGTTGGGACTTAATATATATATATATATATATATACATATATATATATCAAATACATATCAAATGTAAAAATTAAACAAATATAGATCAGATGAAAACTCACCAAACAGCATTAAATATTTTTTTTTGAAACAAGATTCTTAATGTGAAGGGGCAATATTTACCTTTCGATCTAAAATGTTTTAATTTTGACCATCCTGTTTGCACAAATATATATAATATGAAATGGGAATTTTCATCTCATTTGACGTTGCCTCTCTGTCTTTCATTTTCAAATATATACAGTACTATCTTAGAGTGAGCTTCATTCCACCCGTGGAATCGGTGGCTGAGTGATTACGTTGCTGGACTGGGGATCATGAGGTCATGGGATCGAATCCTGAAAAAGCTAAGCCTGACATTGTGTTCCTTTGGAAAGACAATTAACATGCAATTTCCCCAATTGACCCAGGTGCAAATCGGTACACATACTATCTTGGGAGTAAAAACCTGTGTCAGACCAGCGTCCTGTACAGGAGATAATTATTATAAACTTTTTGCGTTACGCTATAGAAACTGGAAAAGCTCCGGCTCTATGGGCTGTCATGGCCTTGAATGAACTTCACTTTTTTACTCATTTCACTGTGTTTCTTAAAATATGATGTCCCGTTTGACCCAGAAATGATTGGCCAGGTATCTCTCCAAATTATTAAATTTATTTTTAACATATTGGGGGAGGGGGTGAGACACCCCTCCCCCTATATGTAAAAAAATATATTTAATAAATATGATTACCTGAAACCCAGTGGGGGGGATTTCAGGGGGTCGACCTCCCTGATTATGCGAGAACATACTTAAAAACAAAGAGGGGGTTTCAGGGGCGTGCCCCCTCCCCAGAATGAAAGTCCTAACATAGAATAGACTATATTAATACTCAATAAAAATACTTCTATCTGATAGTTAACACTATTTGGCACAAGAATTAAACACCACCTAGATTTAGCCCCTTTTTTTAAAGTTACATTCATTTCTGGGTCAAATGAGACATCACTTCTTTTCTGAGGCTACATTGTATAAAACTGTTTATAAATATTGATTTTTACTGAAAAATTATACTTTGCAGTCTTAACTTTCATTCCGTGTGGAGTAGGGTGGAATAATTAATTTGGAGTGATTATTTGGGCTAGGCCGATATTTTCAGCCAATGAGAAAGATAGATGTACTTATTCTCTGATTTATAAGTTCAATTCCAATTCAATGAATGCTGCATTGTAGAAGAAGAGGTCCTGGGCGACAGAAAGAAACTTTCAACTATCCTTTGGCGAAAGAAAGAAAGTTTAATTGCTGGGAAGATTTTCTGACGTTGAAAATTGCAGCAGGGATAGGGACAGAGTTAGAGTTAGGTGGTTTGGGAAGAAGAGAGGGGAGTGAGATAGATCTAAACATTTTCAGGTGTGCATGGCCCAATCAGCTAGTGGGTTTGTTCGGGCCATGCGAGTTCTGGAATGACGTCATTTAATCATTATAAAAAACTGAGTAGTTAGTTCTTGACTTTTTTTACCCACTATTTTCTCAACGAAGTCAACACACGTCCTTAGAATTAGCCTTCGCTGGTACTAGATCTAGATTGTTATATTATCTAAAAAAAATAAAAAATTAAGGAGGTGCAACATCAACTTTTCAGGCCTTGCTTAAAAACAACTATATATTACAGCAGAATGTTTATGGAGGGAGGGGTAGCATTGGGGATTGTGATGTATCTAAAGGGTATATTTGGGCCACATAGCTCAAATAACCTCTCCTAATAAGATGGATATTTTTAGAATAACGAAGTATCAGAAATAATTTAAAATAAACAATTTCCTATAAATTCTCTTTTCGTGGTAAAAAAATGTATGCAAGAACAACCAGATCAGGCTGCCAAACACATACAATATACACTAACACCATCATCAAACATTAATTGCCACCTGCACTCATTTCACTCTAGTACGACTGACACAAGCTACCAACATAAATTCAGCTCAGTAATAGCATGACTTGAACAGTTCTTATTTTCAAAAGTGTGCGTGCTGACAGTAATGCATAGTAACTGTATTCCTAGACAGTAAATTATGAAGGAAGTTTCGGGTGAAATCTTTGCACAAGAAAAGCTTCAGTTGCATTTTAATGTAAAAAACAAGTTTTAGTGCTTAATCTAGAATGATGAAAATGAATAAAATACTTCGAACTTCCCTTCAGCTATTGAGTATTGTATTTATAAATACAACACACCCTCGGGGAGGCAGAAAATTGAAGGAATAAAAAAAAAAAAAAATTTAAAAAGGCATCATGTCATAATAATATGTCAAAGGCTAATATTCAGAGATTTGTTATAAATAACAAAGAAATTTAGTCACACTAACAGTGTGTTTCATTGAAAAAGAAAAAGAAATAGTTTACAAATAATTCTCTTACATACCTGGTTATAACTCATTCAAACATATTTATAAATTTAACCATTAGGAGGTAAGTGGAAGCCTAGATTGAAGGGACTTCAAAACATTATCATAGCTGCCAACCTATTAAAAAAAAAGAAAAAAAGAACTAATACTGACTTGCATGATGACCCATAATATTGACAATTGAACTTGAATTAACCTCCTTTAAGGCAAACAAAAAAAGAAATGCTGGTTTGTCTTCTGAATTATGACGAATTTTTTTGGGAACTTCGAATGGCGTCTCTGGACTTTCATCACTCCACTTTCTCCAAGTCTCTGCTGTTAAATTAGAGTTTCTTAAAAAAAAAAAAAACCCAAATGTACTTTTCAAGGTAGACTTACAGACTCAAAGCACAAAAAAAATACCTGCACAACAAAAACATACTAAATATAGTTATGTACGTATTGGTCGGCAGCTATGCATTATAATATAATGTGTCCACAACAGAAAAGCTAAATGATTCCACTGCACACTGCACAGCCCACTATCTTTATTTGCCACGAAGGCAAACAGCTGCCAATAGGAACTGTGACACAAAGAATGAAAACAAAATTTTAAAAAAAAAAAACCAAGACAACAGAATCCTTATCAGCACACGAAAGTGAGTTATTTTCCCCTATCTACTCAGACAGAAAGCTCACAATTTGTTCTTAAGTAAAACTAGGTTTTGTTTCATCGATATTTACACGTTCACCATATATATGCACTGATCTCAGGGTGAATTTAAAGGAAACAGCAAGATTGAAAGATAAATGGAAGGAAAGAAGGGCCTACCAGCAGCCCCCACTAACCACCCATGATGAAACCAAGCACATGCATGAAATCATGAACACTACTACTACTAAAAGAATGAAATGGAGGCTAAATTGGTACTGCAGTGTAGGTCAAGAGATTATAAATGTCATGTAAAACAAATGTTCATAGCAAGAGGTTGAAAGATAAAACTGATAAGAAGTCACACATTTTCATAATATAAAAATGTGATGAATTAGAATACTTCTCCAGAAAGTTCCACAATTGGTAGTTTTATCACAACCACGCTAATTTAAACCCTGGCTTGCTCAACAGTGTGAGTTTTTTGCTTTTCGCTAAAAGGAAAGATGATTCCATTCGCCTGTCTCAGGCATATAGAGTACTCAGCCATAGACAAAGAAAGACATTGGGCGCAGGTGTGAAGGGCCTAATAGGCAGCTGTATTGCATGCTCTCATAGTTGAAAAGATTGAATGATATGAGTGATGGTTTGCTGGACGATAGTGCAAAGTGGTGACCATTCACTTAAGTGTAGGAGGGGCACGGACTATAGACTCATGCTTATCGCTATTTTAACGATAAATCTAGCATTTCGTCAATAAATTCTCAACTGCGTTCTAAAGGCTTTAAATTTACTTAAAATGAATAGTTCGTATAGAAAGAGAAAAAAAATACACCAGCTACATTTCCAGGGTTGCTTTTCAAGAAAATCATATAGAGATATCATAATAAATCTTTTTTTTTTTTAAGAAGTTTGGTCTGAAATAGAAAATACAATTCAATAAAAAAGGGAAAAAAATGATACATCTCAATTCAAACCAGAGCGGCCAAGGAAACATAAAATGTCTGTGAAAGGAATAAAGCAGTGTCATGTTTGTATTACACACACAAATAGGTTCAAACATGGAAAAGGATGATCAACAGCAGCTGATCATTCATCCAAACAAATGTTGCAGATTCTTTGAAAAGCAATGCATTATCACAATGAATTTGGGTCACGTGCATTTCACAGCATTTTTTTCAAAGAGAAAAGGGAGGAAAACAAACACACTCATACAATTTCAGAGCTGAGATCGTGTGATTTACACACAGAGCTGAGATTTGTGCAATTTACACACGGAGCTGGTGTAATTTACACACAAGACAGAGTGTGTAAGTGGCACACAGAGCTGTGTAATTTGCACACAAAACTTAGAGTACTTTATTGGCACACAAAGCTGGTGTTCTTTACACACAAAACTGAGAGTATGTAATTGACACACATAGCTGAGAGTGTATTATTTACACACATAGCTGAGATTGTGTAATTGATACACAGAGCTGAGAGTATGTAATTGATACACAGAGCTGAGTATGTAATTTACACACATAGCTGGAATTGTGTAATTTACACAGAGCTGAGATTGTGTAATTTACAGAGCTGAGATTGTGTAATTTACACACAGAGCTGGGGTATTGTAATCTATACAACACAGAGCTGAGACCATGAACTTTACACCAAGCTTTACACAACAATGGGTTGTCTAGATTTCTGATTAGGTAGAAAAGGCAACACAGATTTTTGAAGTGCATTACAACACAACCTTTCAAAATATGACTGTTACTCAGAATTGTGAGCAATTGCACATCATTCTCCTCTAATTAATTTTGTCTTAAAATCATATCTTATATTGGCTTGACTGGATTTCACATTGTGTGTGATAAAATTTTGAATATATATCTAGATCTAGGTACATTCTTTGCATCAAAATCCTTTTATTTCTATCTTATACACAATTTATAAATGAAAACCAGCAGTCAATGGATGTCTTTAGTAATAATCTAAACGTAATCTTGAATCAACTATTAAAACTAAGCAGATTTTACTTTGAGGTCAAATCGTCGTTAACTACTCCATAGACCTTTTATAAAAGTATTAATATAAATGTAAAACTGAGGAAATCAAATGGCCTTACACACAAGAATAATATACATATATAATACAACACAGCTACATAATCTGTAGATGGGCAATGAATGTGTGCAAAATGTCTACTACGACACAGAGGTCTGGCTACAGATTGACTACAAACAAAACATGAAAAATACACAAGATAGAAGATTCCTTCTTCACTCACTGTGTTTGCCAGTAGGAGTATCGTGAGCTTGAGACGGATATCCATCCTCGTGTGAATTTGAATGATCCATGAACAGGCGAGCGGGAGGCTCTCCTTCACCAGCCGCCACACTGGCTATGGTCATGGCAACCGGGTCCAGGTGCCGCTGAATTTGCATTGACCATGTGATGGGAACTGTTTGCAACGCCCTGCAAGTCCCTCTCACCAGAAAGGCTGGTTGAAAGTTCCTCCCTTTTATGAATAGCCTTCTCCACTTCAAGCCCCATAATCTCCATGCTTTGCTGCACATAGGGTCTTACAGACGAATGACTAACTGGGTTGCACTCAACATCTATTTCTTTGTCAACATCACCCACATCTTCCACTGAAATATCGACACTTCCTTCTTCACCAAGGTCATGAGGCACTAACGGGGTAGAAGACTTACTACTGGCAGCATTCTCTCTGTCCGGCACACAAGGGTTAGAATTTGGATTAGCGTGGGAGAGGTGATTGGGATCATGTTGAGCAGGGGAAGGGTTCTCAATCGCAATTCTATTGTCATAGCCAGGGGCACGCTGGTCCCCGTTACTTATATCTGTCACATTATTAGTATGAGAATCATGGGAAACATTCACATCATAAGCACCATCATTTGAACGCTGTTCACCTTCCCCAGCTAATGGGTTGCCATCTGAAGACATGTTGGGCAAAAATGCCTGGGAAGTGTCACTTCCTCCCACCCCTTCAACGCCGTCTAACTCGCTTCCGGCTTCTGGGATGACTGTTGACCGACACCAACTAGAAGGCACAGGAGGCGAACACTCGGACTTCCATCAGCATTGGTAGCTACCAGGCCTGTTGAAACTTTTGTTCTCATCCTTGAAAAAGAGAAAATTTCATAAAAATCATTGAAAGACGGTTCAGTATGATAAAAAGAAACATTGCAATAGACTGAAATAGCAAGGTATTGTATATAATAAATTCTTTTTCTTTAAAGCGTGATCACAATCAAGATTAGATCCAGTATGAATGAAAACATGTTGGGAAATCTTGTGACAATTGAGACATGGAAAGAATCTGATCACTTCAAAAGAAAATCAATCAAAGCCTTCTATATACTAAGTAAAAGTTCATTCAATTCTCTAACACCATGGAGACAATGTTTTCATTTTTATTGTGTAACATGGCCCTATCCATAATGATAACATCATCTAACAGGGGATCATGATTTTCCCCTTTATTTTTTTATTCGATAACTTCAACAGCATCAATTAAGTTGAACATCTCTAACTTAAACCGATTATAAAACAACAACCATTGCACCACAAACTCCATATTTCACATGCAGATTTTAAGAAGCCTGCTTTAAGTTATTAGCCTATGAATAAGTAAGGAGTTGTCATAGTATAGCCAAGATTTGTATGTAAAACAGCAATGTCAAAGTCTGTCATTTTCAAGAAAGAAATAACGTGCAATGTTTTCAGTGACATAATATGAATATTCTTTTATTTCACAGTTTGAGGGTAAGAGTAAAGATACCCTCGAAGTAGAAAAGACAATTTATCTTGACCTGGACTCTTTGAACAGAGTAAACAACAAATAGGTATAGTTTGCAGATCAAGAACTATCAAAAGCACATTCCAGTCTTTTTTCTAGAGATGTGATCAAGTTAATGCTTCCTTTTCATTATTGTAAGCTCCAAGTCTGACCTATTTTTTCCAGATAACAAGAACTGCGTCATGCATTCTATTTTTATGATAAATTATATTCAAAATCCTGCAAGTCCGACCTTGTTACCTGAAGCGGTTACAAGAAATTTGAGGTCAAAGTTGGCATTCTTTACTTTAAATGTTTCAAATTAACATTCATATTATATTCTAATGTTTACACGCAAAAATGTTCCATACAGATTTCATCTGGAATTCACAAATATATGTGTCTTTATGCTGACTTGGTGTATCGAGCAAAATATAGAGAAGAAATGTTAAATGCCCTCGCTACTCAAGTTTAATGCAATAGTACATATATATGCAGTAGTGTGGTTGCAGTGTAATGTATCACAATACATATATAAACAGAGCTCATTCAAATCTTTATTGGTGAGTAGAAAAACATAAGGCAAAGGACAGATTAATGACATAATAAATATAATGATAAGTTTTTAAAATTTTAATTCTGCACTATTATGAATTATAAGAATAGTGCGTTTTCTGGTAAAAAATAATAATTTGTTAATCACTTCCCTGGACAAACAGAAACTTTATTGGCAATACAAATCAGTTCAGAATATTATTCAATCATGCAGTCTCAGAAGGTTTACAGCGATAAGTGGAGTAAAAGCATTAGATGCAACATAATAAACACTCTTTCAAGTGAGAGAAACTTTTAATTTCCCCCTAAAGTACATCCATCAAAACTAACTAACTAGCAACACAGTTGTTGGCAGTGATGACTAAAGGACTGAAACACATACTGTGTCACCTTGAGAGAGAGAGACAGATTGAGAGAGAAATAAAGAAATAAAGAGAGATAGAGATAGAGATAGATATCTCACACACTTTCTTTTATTATCCCCCAACAAAACCAAGCCCCAACTTTTTTTTTTATCTCGCCTCCCCAAAATAAATCATCTTTATTATGTCTCCGGGTTGGAACTCCACTATGATGCATCCAATTTGCATAATTCTGCATAGTTGCTGATAATAACAGATTTACCATTCAGAAAGGTAATAAAGAATCTAATTCTTTACTATTCAGATTTAAACAAATGTGTAATCAGAAATAAGATTGGACGAAAAAAATATGTCTTTAAAAAATCGGCCGCCTGTCCCGGTGTCAGATGACGATTGTTGACAAAACTAAGCACTGACCGTAACTTTCTCCCATGATCTTTCATGATGCAGGTGGTCTCTAATGAAAGAAAACGGAACCACTCTAATTGCGTTAGTGATTTGTATAGTAAATAAGTTCACCCACTGAAGTAATGAAATGAATGACAATGAAAGACGAATGCAGTCGGTGGGGACCCAAAAAATGTAGAACCTACCTAATCTCCCTTAAAGTGGAAGACATAGAGACATTCCCAAAACCCCTTTGTGAGTCACCTATGCAGATATACAGGACTTGCAGCAGACTCTCACCAGAGGACTATTTAGGGACTCAAATATCTGGAACCAGCTTTAGTGTAGGTGTTTACTGTATGCGAGTGTCTAGCAGCATGCAAATATACAGGACCCGCCAAAATGAGTAAATAAGTAGGCCTACATATAGATGGACAACCGAAAAAGAAAAAAATTGTTTGCATAAAATCCTTTCCTATCCCTGAATGAGAGAGGGGGGGGTTCAACATTAAGGAATTCTCAATGCGTCCATTCTTATCAATATTATTTAAAAGTCAAATGGTGATAAAAAATCTAATTCTTTATTATTCAGATTAAACTTGAGAGAGAAAGATTCTAGAGGCTATCTAGATCTAAATTTTAAAGTCTTTTAAATCTAAAATCTCATGACCAAATCTTATCTAAATCAGAGTGACCAGTCATTTTCCCTCCCAAAAAATTCAGAAATCCTATTTCAAAGCAATAGATTTAAATGATACATCATCTAGATCTAGATAAAGATTAGATCTAGATAAATGAAAATGGATTTTCATAGATTTGGTATCTAGAAAAAATCTAGAGATCTAGATCAGATTATAATCTAGATCTAGATTCTAATTTCAATCAATGAATCAGTAACTGTAGCTAAAATCTAGATCTAAATTTGTAAATAATTGATGAAGTTATAAATGTCCAGGATTGATAAGACTCTCGAATCTAATAAAGTAACTTAGCAATGCAATAGAAGGCTTAAAGCAATGCTCTTGCTATTCTAGAAAATATTCCACATTCTAAAAAATGTTCCTCCTATAACCTTGAATTTATGCTAACTAACGTATCGGAGCTAGATCTAGTCATTTCACTACCTTACACCTAGCCGCCTCTTTGTGTGCTTTGAGTTAGGCCTAAGTGGGTCACCACCACACACAACAAACTGGCTTGACGGCAAGAAGAATGTCTACTACGAAGAAATCGTGAAAACATTGTGTACATTTAAACATCGCTGAAAAATACATTACACGTTCACAAACATATCTTAGTACATATGTGAGAATAAAATGACACAAAAATCAGCCATATGTTGGAAGAAAGCGGTGAGAGAGCGATCGCACGATTGTGCTGCCCAGCAAGTCTAGCTCGATGCGCACAGCCCTGTTGTTGCAAGCATCCTGCCACTAAAAATCCGTGTTCTTCACCGTGTTTGAAATGGTGTCTAGTCACCCCTAAACACCAGCTATATTCATTGAATATAATGCTATATGGTAAACAATGACCTAGCGTTCATTTTTACATTAAAATACCACAATAACATGACACATCCTTGACGAAATTGTAATCCCGAAACCGATCAACATGAACAGAAATCGGTAAGCACAATGGCGACACACCGGGATAAGAGAATGGAGATCGCCCTGGTATTTGAAATACATAAGCAGTTAAGACATGAAAACTTACCAGATTCACTGGACACAACCTTAGATAACGAATACTGATATCCGGAGTATTCGAGCAATCAATGAAAATGTAATAATTAAACAATATTGACGATTACACTCTCTTTCAAAATGTACAGCATGGACAGAATATTGGTAAGCACAATGGCGACACACCGAGTTGAAGATTGAGGAGATCGGAGAGAGAAGACCGCCGCAAGCACAGCTGTGTATGAGCGACGGCTTTTGGCGTGTCGATCGCTTTGCGGTGATTTGATTGGTTAATAATATCAACTAATTACGTATGTTAACCAATGGAATGATCATATGAGGACAATTCGTTATAGAAGGCGAACTGGAGTTGGCCTTAGCATTAGGTTATTGAAATAATTATTGTCTTCGATTTTGATTTTAATCCATTTTATTTTAATTTGTTTCGCTTGATAGAAGGACCGGAAGTCTATGGATTGCATTGACATTATAAAACTCCCATAGGCATTTGTGTTTCAAATAGCTTTGAGTTACCAAATCTGGCGGCTGCAACGAACCTAAAATTAGATAACAAAATTTAGAAAGAAACAAACTATTTTACAATTATTGTTATTCCTTTATCTGTCTGTTTGGTGTGAGGGGTAATTTTTATACATGTAATATGACTGTATAAATCCTGATGGTGAAAACTGACGCAAACATTAAAATCCGTCTGAAAACTACTACATCATTATTTACGTACCGGTACCCATAGTATGATTTATCAGATTATTTTTTTTATTGTTAGTGTGATGAAAGTGAGCACAATCCTATGACATTGTGAAAGAAACAATAAAGAATAGCGTCAATGAAGTAATATAGTATATGAAACTTATGTATGGATATAAATGGAGTATTTTATGCCAATTAAGTTAATTTAAGTAAATGCAACATAATTATTCTCATGCGTAGCTTTGTTTGTTTTGTTTTGTTGGTTTTTTTAAAGAGTCCATTACATGCATCGAATAGAAATATACCTCTGTAGTTGGGAGCAAAGAGGTAGAGGAGAAAGACACGGAGAGGAGAGGGGCCCAACTTAAATCTAAGCATATGTCCCATAAGATAGTCAACTTACGAGGTCAATAGGAAAGGATTGCACACCTTTCGATATGTTTCAGTTTTGGGTCAATCTTAACAAAGAATAAGCTCAAAAGAGGAAAGTACATCTCCCTCTCTCTCTCTCTCTCTCTCTCTCTCTCTCTCTCTCTCTCTCTCTCTCTCTCTCTCTCTCTCTCTCTCTCTCTCTCTCTCTCTCTCTCTCTCTCTCTCTCTCTCTCTCTCTCTCTCTCTCTCTCTCTCTCTCTCTCTCTCTCTCTCTCTCTCTCTCTCTCTCTCTCTCTCTCTCTCTCTCCCTCTCTCTCTCTCTCTCTTTCCCTCTCTCCCTCTTCCCTCTCTCCCTCTCTCTCCCTCTCTCCCTCTCTCCCTCTCTCCCTCTCCCTCTCTCCTTCTCTCCCTCTCTCTCCCTCTCTCTCCCTCTCTTATCCTTAATGGCGCCATTTGCCATAGGTCATTCGAGTTAGGCTCCTCTGCAAAGCGTTTTCCCATGTTGTCCAATGACCTTGCTGAGCTTGATGGACTGCTTTCTGAATTCGCTTATTGTCCTCTTCATGCCTTACTTCCTGGACGACCATGTCTCTTTTTTCTATGCCTTCTGCTTTTGGCCACGATTTTGTCTGAGATGTCACTAGCCTTGTACGGTTGTTTTGTTTATGTCCAGTTATTTCCTTCATCCTCAGGTAATCTTGGGCTGTTTTTACTGCATCGGCGGCTTTCAATTTTCCTCCAGTTTTTGAGCTGGAGTTGAACTAATCTCACTGTTGAATCCTCGGAATTTTCGAGCATCATTTGCAGCCTTGCTTTTCCTACCTTATGTTCTTCCACGGCAGATTTTAAAGGAAACTGGAGTTTTGCCTTCCGGCAGTAGAATGACACATTTGAAAGACAGGGTGGTACACCAAACCACTTCCATAGACTTGTTCATCTGAGCTTCAATTGCTTCAACAGCAGTTGTACATGTTGTATATCAGTAGGGGCCATAAGAGCTTGGGAATCAACATGAACTGCAGGCACAACATTTTATATTTTCCTTGGCGACCACACTTGTCGATTCTTTTCGGCCCTTCATCGGCTACTTATTTAGTGTCTTTTGATCTCTTGGTATCTTTGAGTTTCGCATCATGCCATCTTCCTAGGCTCTTAACTGGTTTCTCCTGACACATTAGGTATTCTCTGATGTCCTATCGAGAATGAAATGTACTCTGCTACTTTTCCTTTACGGATGGAGAGGCATCAAAATTTCATAGGCATGAACTTCATTTTGCACCAGTTCACAAGTTCTTCCGATCGTTTCAATATTCTATGTGTTTCATATTCTTGGGATGATAGAACAGTTGTATCATCTATGAATGCCTTCAGTGGTGGCATTTGACACCCACTTTCAAGTTAGCGGGACTTGCATGGGCTTCCGCTGCCTTCAGAATGACTTGCATTGCGAGCACAAACAGTATGGGGGAGATCGTACATCCCATTGCAATGCCAACCTCCAACTTTATCCAGTCAGTTGTGAAGTCCTTTGTGGAGAATCTCATTCTGAAACCTTGGAAATTTTGTTCAATCCTCTTACGGGTGGTGCTTGGAACATGGTACATGCTTAGTACGGACTGAATCATGTGGCGTTGGCAAGTGCCAGCCAGATCAGATCAATAACAAAAAAGGAAAAAAAAAACGAGAAGGTGCATAGCCAGAAGGGACATACTGAGAACGGATATAGCCAGAAGGGTAAATTTAGCGAGAAGGAAAATAGCGAGAAGGGACATCGCGAGAACAATACAATATAATATAGCAGCGAGAAGGGAGATAACGAGAAGGATAATATAGCGAAAGGACATAGGGGAAACCAAGGATGATAGGAGAATGGACAATAACGAGAAGAGGAGATAACGAGAAGGGATATAGCGAGAAGAAGGATATAGCAAAAGTGATATAGCGAGAAGTGATATAGCAAGTGATATAGCAAGAGGATGATATAGCAAGAAGAATAGGTGATATAGCAATGATATAGCAAGAGCAAGAAGTGACAATATATAGCAAGGTGATAGCAAGAAGTGATATAGCAAGAAGTGATATAGCAAGAAGTGATATAGTAAGAAGTGATATAGCAAGAAGGGATATAGTGATATAGCAAAAGAAGTGAAATAGCGAAGGGATATAGCATATAGCAAATAGCGAGAAGGGATATAGCAAGTGATATAGCAAGAAGTGATATAGCAAGAAGTAAATAGGAGAAGGATCAAGAAGTGATATAGCAAGAAGGGATATAGCAAGAAGGGATATAGCAAGAAAGGGATAAAGCGAGGGAAATAGCAATGGAAGGGATATAGCAAGAAGGAAATAGCAAGAAAAGGATATAGCGAGAAGGATATAGCAAAAAGTGAAATGGGATATAACGAGAAGGGACAATATAGCAAGAAGGATAGGAAATAGCGAAATAGCAAGAATGGATATAGCAAAGAAATAGCGAGAATGATATAGCAAAGTGATATAGCAAGAAAGGGACATAGCGAGTAGCGAGAAGGGATATAGCGAGAAGGGACGATATATGTGAGAAGGGCAGCGAGAATGGACGATATAGTGAGAAGGGGCGTAGCGAGAATGGACGATATAGTGAAAGGACGATATAGCGTAGCGAGAATGGACGATATAGTGAAGGGGCGTAGCGGAAGATAGCGAGAAGGGATATAACGAGAAGGGATATAGCGAAAGGGACAATATTATATCGAGAAAGCAAGAAGGGACATAACGATACGGGATATGAGGAGAAGGGACAATATAACGAGAAAGGACATAGCGAGAAGGGACATAGCAGATGAGATATAACGAGAAGGGACAATATAGCGTAAAGGGACATAACGAGAAGTGACAATATATCGAGAAGGAACATAACGAGAAGGGACAATACAACGAGAAGGGACATTGTGAGAAGGGACAATATAGCGAGAATGGATATAGCGAGAAGGGACAATACAACGAAAAGGGGCATAGCGAAGGGACAATACAACGAGAAGGAACATAGCGAAGGGACAATGCAACGAAAAGGGATAGCGAGAAGGGACAATACAACGAGAAGGGACACAGCGAGAAGGGACAATACAACGAGAAGGGACACAGCGAAAGGGACAATACAACGAGAAGGGACACAGCGAGAAGGGACAATACAACGAGAAGGGACATTGTGAGAAGGCATAGCCAAAAGGGACAAAGGAGAAATAGACCTGGGCGCTAAAGCCATGACTCGATACCAACGAATACAAGGCTTTGAGGTGTTTATTCGAATCTGACCACGGTCTGGAGACCAGAGGTAATGAATACCATCTCCGGTCTTGATACCAACCTACCCCCCCCCCTAGCTACTTTTCCTGGATGAGACCAGACTGAGAGTGAAAATGAGTAGTTACGCCGTACATGTCAGGCTGACTGAAAGCGGTTCTCTTGTCTTTTCATCGGCACCGTTCGTTTGCCGTTATTCCCCTCCCTCCTCCCCCACCTCCCACTACACCCTTTGCAGCATCCCCATCCCGTTCGTTTCACGCCAACCAATTTGAGCCTTTAGCCTAGCTAACTTTCAATGCGCTGCCACACCTTCTCATCATATCAATGTGACAAGCACAGCAGTTTGTTACTACAGTCTCTCACTGGGTCTGTCTTCTGCCATCGCGACACTTCAATCAGCATGAACATCATCAAACACTCCCCTACCCCCTACCCCCACAAGCAAGGCCCAAGTCTCAGAATGTTTATATTCGCAGTCGATGATGGACGAGAGGTCAAATGGTATTCGTGAAAGCGAGTACTCGAATAGAGCGAGACCAGAGACACGGTAGTTGGTATCAACGAGTAATAGAAAAGCGAGTCTTGTCCAGGTCTAGCGATAAGCGACAAAGCGAAAAGGCACACTATAACGAAAATGGATAATAGAGCTAGAAGGAACAATATAGCGAGAAGGATATAGCTAGATGGAACATAGAAGAAATGACATCGTGGAAAGGGACAATATAGCAAAGAGGAACAATAATACGACAAGGGACAGTAATCGAGAAGGGACAATATAGCAAGAGGAACAATATAACGACAAGGGACAGTAATCGAGAAGGGACAATATAGCAAGAGGAACAATATAACGACAAGGGACAGTAATCGAGGGACAATACAGCAAAGAGAAACAATATAGCGACAACGGACAATAATCGAGAAGGGGCAATATAGCAAAGAAGGAACAATATAACGACAAGGGACAGTAATCGAGAAGGGACAATATACCATGGAGGAACAATATAGCTACAAGGGACAATAATCGAGAAAGGATAATATAGCATGGAGGAACAATATAGCTACAAGGGACAATAATCGAGGAGGGATAATATAGCAAAGAGGACAATATAGTGACAAAAGGGACAGTAATCGAGAAAGAGACAAAATAACAAAGAGGAACAATATAGCTACAAGTGACAATAATTGAAAAGGGACAATATAACAAAGAGGAACAATATAGCAAAGAGGAACAATATAGCACAGAGGAACAATATAGCAAGAGGAACAATATAACGACAAGGGACAATAATCGAGAAGGGATAATATAGCAAAGAGGGAACAATATAGCAAAGAAACAATATAGCAAGGAACAATATAGCATAGAGGAACAATATAGCAAAGAGGAACAATATAGCAAAGAGGAACAATATAGCAAAGAGGAACAATATACCATGGGGAACAATATAGCAAAAGGAACAATCCAGCAAAGAAGAACAATCTAGCAAAGAGGAACAATTTAATAAAGAGGAACAATCCAGCAAAGAGGAACAATACAGCAAAGAGGAACAATCTAGCAAAGAGGAACAATTTAGTAAAGAGGAACAATCCAGCAAAGAGGAACAATACAGCAAGAACGAACATAGCGACTTTTCCTATAGGAGAAGCGACACAGCGAAAAGTGACATAGTGAGAGGGATATAGCAAGAAGGGACATAGCAAGAAGTGATGTAGCAAGAAGTAATATAGCAAGAAGTAATATAGCAAGAAGTGATATAGTCAATAGCAAGTAAAATAGCAAAAGTAAAATAGCAAGGAAAGTGATATAGCAAAAGTAATATAGCAAGGGATATAGCAAGTAATATAGCACCCTTAATATAGCAAGAAGTGATATAGCGAAAAGTAATATAGCGAGAAGGGATATAGCAAGTAATATAGCAAAAATATAGCAAGAAGTGATATAGCAAAGTGATATAGCGAGAAAGTGATATAGGGTTCTCATATATCAATGACTCGAGAGGATATAGCAAGAAGGGATATAGCAGATCACAAAAGGTCTGTCTTCTGCCATCGCGACACTTCAATTAAGTAATCATACAAGAAGTCTATAGCCACCCCCAAGAAGTCACAAGCAATAGGCCCAAGGGATATAGCAAGAAGGATATATGATATAGCAAGAAGGGATATAGTGAGAAAGGATATAGCAGAAGGGATACGGCAAGAAGGGATATAGCAGAAGAATATTCATGAGAAAGGACATAGCAGAAGGACATAGGTGAAGGATATAGCGAATAGAGCGAGAAGGGATATAGCAAGAAGAGATACGGTGAGAAAGGATATCAAGAAGAGTATACGGTGAGAAAGGATATAGCAAGAAGAGATACTTGAGAAGGATATAGCAAGAAGAGATACGATGAGAAGGATATAGCAAGAAGAGATACGAGAAAGGATATAGCAAGAAGAGATACGGTGAGAAAGGATATAGCAAGAAGGAGATATAATGAGAAGGAACAATAGATACGGTGAGAAAGGATATAGTAAGATGGAACGGTGAGAAAGGATAAAAGAAGAGATATAATGAAAAGGGATATAGCAAGAAGAGATACATGAGAAAGGATACAAGAAGATACGGTGAGAAAGGATAGTAGCAGAAGGGATATCGAGAAGTTTAGTAAGAAGAGAACAATTATAGTAAAGAAGAGATACGGTGAGAAGGGATATAGCAGTAATCGAGAAGGGATATAGCAAGAAGAGATAGGAGAAAGGATAAGTAAGAAGAGATACGAGAAGGGATAACCAAGAAAGGACAGTAGATCGAGAAGGGATAATATAGAGATACCAAAGAAGAATACAGAAAGGATATAGCAAGAAGGATATAATCGAAGAAGAAGAGATACGATGAGAAAGGATATAGTAAGAAGAGATACGGTGAGAAAGGGATATAGCAAGAAGGATATAATGAGAATATAAGCAAGAAGAGATACATGAGAAAGGATCGAAGAGATACGGTGAGAATATAGCCATACGGAGGAACAATATAGCTACAAGGGACAATAATCGAAAGGATATAGTAAGAAGAGATATAGCAAGGATGGAAGACAATATAGCTAGAAAGGACAATATATCAGGAAGGGATAATATAGCAAGAAAGAACAATAAGAGATAAGGGACCTAATCCGAGAAATATCAAAATATAGTAAAGAGGAACAATATATAGCAAGAAGTGACAATAATTGAAAAGGGACAATATAACAAAAGAGATAGGAACAATATAGCTCTATAGCAAGAAGAGATACGATGAGAAGGATACAATATAATGAGAAGTGATACAATATAGCGACAAGGGACAATAATCGAGAAAGGATAATATAGCAAGAAAGGAACAATATAGCAAGAAAGAACAATATATAAAGGAGAAGGGATATAGCCTGAAGGAACAATACCCCCACATAGAGGATAACAATACATAGCAAGAAGGAACAATATAGAAAGAAGGGATATAGCAATATAGCAAGAAGGAACAATTACATATATAGCAAGAAGTAAACAATCCAGCAAGAAGTGATATAGAAGAATCTAAATATAGCAAGAAGTGAACAATTTAGTAATATAGAAGAAGTAATATAGCAAGAAGTGATACAAGAATCTCAAGAATCTAGCAAAGCGAACAATTTAGTAGAGAACAATCCAGCAAGTTGGTATCAGCAAGAACGAACATAGCGAGAAATATAGCAAGAAGGGATATAGTCAGCGAAAAGTGACATAGTGAGATAAGCGACAAATATAGCAAGTAATATAGGTAATACTATAACGAAAATAGCAAGAAGTAATATAGCAAGTAATATAGCAAGTAATATAGCAAGGGATATAGCAGAAGAATAAGAAGGGATGGCAAGAAGTAATATGGCGAGAAGGGATACATAAGTAATATGCGACATATAGCAAGTAATATAGCGAGAAGGGATATAGCAATGATATAGCGGTAATATAGCAAGAAGTGATAACAATAATACAAGAAGTAAAATAGCAGAAGGGATATAGCAGGGATATAGCAAGAAGGGATATAGCGGAGAAGGGATAGACAATATAACGACAAGGGATATAGCAGTAATCGAGAAGGGATACTGGACAATATAGCAAGAAGGAACAAAATAACGACAAGGGACATAGCAGTATATAGCGAGACGGGAAATATAGCGAGAAGGGATATAGCAAGAAGAGAAAAAGGATATAGCAAGACAACGGACAATATATAGCAAGAAGAGATACGGTGAAAGGGATATAGCAAGAAGGAACAATATAACAGAAGAAGGTGAGAAAGGAATCGCAAGAAGAGACAAAAGGATATAGCATGGAGGAACAATATAGCTACAAGGGATACAATAATCAAGAAGAGATAATATAGCATGGAGAACAATATAGCTACAATCGATGAAAGGATATCAAAGGAATCACGGTGAGAAAGGATATAGCAAGAAGATATAATATAGTGACAAGGGATACGAGTAAGAAAAGGGATATAGTAAGAAAAGACAAAATATAGCAAGAAGGGATATAATATGGATATAGCAAGTGACAATAAAGGATATAGAAAAGGGACAATGATAACAAGCAAGAGAGATACAATATAGCAAAGAGGGTGAAAGGGATATAGCAGAAGGAACAATAGTAAGAAGAGATACGGTGAGAAAGGATATAGCAAGAAGGGATATAATGAAAGGGATATAGCAAGAAGAGATACGATGAAAAGGATATAGTAAGAAGAGAACAAGGGATATAGCAAAGGATATAGCAAGAAGGGATATAATGAGAAGGATACAAGAAGAGATACGATGAGAAAGGATATAGTAAGAAGAGACAATATATAGCAAGAGAAGAGATACAATATAGCAAAAGGGATATAATGAGAAGGGATATAGCAGAAGAATATAGCGAAAAAGGATAATCCAGCAAGAAGAACAATGAGAAAGGATATAGCAAGAAGAGATACGGTGAGAAAAGGATCAGCAAGAGGAACAAAGGGATATAGCAAGAAGAGATACGATGACAGGATATAGTAGAAGAGATACGGTGAAAGGATATAGCAATATAATGAGAAGTGATATAGTAACAATCCGATGAAGAGGAACAATAAGAGATACAAGAGAAAGGATATAGTAAGAAGAGATATAGCAGAAGGGATATAGTAAGGAGAAGCGATGAGAAGGGATAAAGTGACATAGTGAGAGAAAGGATATAGCAAAAGATAGGGACATGGCAAGAAGTGATATAGCAAGAAGGGATATAATGAGAAGTGATATAGTAGAGTGATATGGCGAGAAGGTATATAACAAAAGTAAAATAGCGAGAAAGGACATAACAAATAGCAAGAAGTGACATAACAAAAAGCGATATAGCGAAAGGACATAACAGGAAGGGATAATAGAAGGGATATAGCCTGAAGGGACATAGAAAGAAGGGATATAGCCTGAAGGGACATAGTAATATAGCCTGAAGGGACATAGAAAAGAAATATAGCCTGAAGGGACATAGAAAAGAAGGGATATAGCCTGAAGTAGCAAGAAGGGATATAGCGAAAAAGGACATAATATAGCAAGTGATATAGCAAGAAGTGATATAGCGAGAAGTGATATAGCAGAAGTGATATAGCAAGTGATATAGCAAGAAGTGATAAGTAATATAGCAAGAAGTAATATAGCAAGAAGTGATATAGCATATAGGGAGAAGGGACATAGTGATAAGGGATATAAAGCGAGAAGGGATATAGCGAGAAATGATAAGGGAGAAGGGATATAGCGAGAAGGAAATAGTGATAAGTGATATAGTGATATAGCAGTGATAATGCGAGAAGGGATATAACAAGAACGGATATAGCGAAGGACATAGCAGAAATGATATGGCCTGAAGTGATACAGCGAGAAGGATTTAAAGTAATATAGCCTGTGAGAAGGGACACAGCAAGAGAATGGATATGGCCTGAAGTGATACAGAGAAGGGACACAGCAGAAATGATATATGTACAAGAGACAGCGAGAAGGGACATAGCAAGAAAGGATATAGCGAAGGGATATGGCGAAGGGATATAACGAGAAGGGATATAACGAGAATAGGATATAACGAGAAAGATAGGAAAGAAGGGATATAGCGAGGAGGGTAACATAGCGAGAAAGGACATAGCAGAAGGGTAACATAGCGAGAAGGGAAATAGCGGTGTAACATAGCGAGAATAGACACAGCGAGAGAATCAATATAGCGAAGAGATACGGTGAGAAAGGATATAGCAAGAATAAATATGGCGAAGGGACATAGCGACAATAGGCTTAGCAGAAAGGGTAACGGTGAGGGAAAACGAGGAGGGTATAGCAAGAGAAAGGACATAGCGAAGGATATAGCAAGAGAGGGATATCATAAGTGAGAAAGGACATAGCGGGACATAGGAAGAGCGAGACGGAACATAGCGAGAAGGGCCATAACAAGAAGAGATAGGAGAAATATAGCAAGAAGAGATACGGCACGAATGATAACAAGAAGAGATACGGTGAGAAAGGATATAGCAAGAAGAGATACGATGAGAAGGGATATACAAGAAGAGATAAGGGGATATAGCAAGAAGAGATAATATAGCAAGAAGGGATAGCCAGGAGGGGTATATAAGCGATACGGAAAGGATAGAAAAGAAGAGATACGGTGAGAAAGGATATAGCGAGGATACGAAAGGGGGTAATATGAAAGGATATAGCAAGAAGAGATATAGGAGAAAGGACATAGCAAGAAGGGACATAACGACAAAGGACATAGCGAGAAGGGACACAAGAAGAGATACGGTGAGAAGGGATATAGCAAGAAGGGATATAATGAGAAGGACATAATAATAATAATAATAATAATAAGAATAATAATAAGAGATAATAAAATAAGCGAAGAGATAATAATAATAATAAGAAGAGATACGATGAGAAAGGATATAGTAAGAAGAGATACGGAAAGGATATAGCAAGAAGGGATATAATGAGAGGGATATAGCCTTTACAAAGGAAGAGATATACATCATATAATGAACATAATGACAAAAGGATTTAAGAAGAGATACTATAAATATAGCAAGAATCTACATAAGTGAAGAAGGGATATAATGAATTAAGATATAGCAGAAAGGATATAGCCTAAATACGGTGACATATAGCAAGAAGAAGGTAGAAGGGATATAGCAAGAAGAGATACAGTGAGAATATAATAAGAGATACACAGAAAGGATATAGTAAGAAGAGATACGGTGAGAAAGGATATAGTGATATAATGAGAAGTGATATAGATAAGGTACGTAGAAGAAGTCAGTTTTAAAGAAAGGATATAGTATATAAAAATATAATAATAGTTAAGAAGTCAAGAAGAGATAAGAGATCTAAGAAAGGATTAGCAAGAAGAGATATCACATGAAAAGGGATATAGCAAGAAGGGATATAATGAGAAGTGATATAGTATATATAGCAAGAAGGTATATAACAAAAAGCGATATAGCGAGAAAGGACATAACAAGAAGGATATAGCGAGAAAAGGACATAACAAAAAGGATATAGCGAAAGCGGAAGGGATATAGCGAGAAGGGATATAACAGGAAGGGATATAGTTATAGCCTGAAGGACAGAAAGGAAGGGACATAGAAAGAAGGGATATAGCCTGAAGGGACATAGAAAGAAGGGATATAGCCTGAAGGGACATAGCAAGAAGGATATAGCGAAAAAGGACAAGGGAGAAGGATATGAAGAAGTAACATAGCAAGAAGGGATATAGCAAGAAGTGATATAGCAAGAAGTGATATAGCAAGAAGTGATATAGCATAGTGATATAGCAAGAAGTGATATAGCAAGACAGCAAGAAGGGGGTAGGGACAAGTGATATGATATAAAGTGAGAAGGGATATAGTGAGAAGGGATACAGAAGGGATATAGAGAAGGAAATAGTGATAAGTGATATAGTGAGAAGGGATATAGCGAGAAGTGATACAGAAGGGATATAACAAGAACGGATATAGTGAGAAGTGACATAGTGGGAGAAGGGATATAGCGAGAAGATACAGCGAGACACATTGAAATGAAGGGATATAGCGAGAAGGGACATAGTGATATGGCCTGAAGTGATACAGCGAGAAGGACACAGCAAGAAATGATATAGCCTGAAGGGATACAGCGAGAAGGGACATAGCAAGAAAGGATATAGCAAGGGACATGTGAGAAGATATAACTGAAGGGATATAACGAGAATGGATATAACGAGAAGAGATAGGAAAGAGAAGATATAGTGAGGACTGAACATAGTGAAGGGACATAGACGAGGGAGTAACAAGAGAGAAGTGACGAGGAGGTGTAACATAGCGAGAATAGACACAGCGAGGAGAATCAATATAGCGAGAGGGGAAATAGCGATGAGGTGTAACATAGCGAAAATAGGCATAGCGAGGAGAATAAATATAGGAGAAGGGACATAGTGACAATAGGCATAGCAAAGAAGGGTAACATAGTGACAAGGGACATAACGAGGAGGGGTAATATAGCGAGAAAGGACATAGAAGAGGGGTATCATAGTGAGAAGGGACATAGCAGAGGGGTAAAATAGCAGAAGGGCCAAACGATGAGGGGTAATATAGCGAGAAGGGACATAGCACGAATGAGTAACATAGAGACAACGGACATAGCAAGGAGGGGTACACAGCGAGAAGGGGCATAGCGAGGGGGTAACATAGCGGGAAGGGACATAGCCAGGAGGGGTAACATAGCGAGGAGGGGTAATATAGCGAGAATGGGCATAGCGAGGAGGGGTAATATAGAGGATAAGGGAAAAGGACATAGGGACAAGGGACATAACGACAAAGACACAGCGACAAGTGACACATTGGCAAGGGACATAGGGACAAAGGACATAATAATAATAATAATAATAATAATAATAATAATAATAATAATAATAATAATAATAATAATAATAATAATAATAATAATGCAAAATTTACTAGCGCCCCTATCCATGAGAGTGATGCTCAGGTGCGCTTTACAAAGGCTAAGACATACATCATATAATAGCTTACATAATGTACTCAATATTTAAGATTACTATAAAATCAAGACATCTACATACACGAACAATTTTTACAATTAAGATGAACAGTGCCTAAATGACGATATGTGCTAATGAAGAGACGGGGTTCTATACACGCGGACACACACACACACACACACACACACACACACACACACACACACACACACATTGCAGGTGCCAGCTCCTCGCACCCCATGATAGGTCGAAAAGTCAGTTTTAAAAGTCTCCGTATATAAAAATATAATAATAGTTAAAGAAGTCAAACTAAGAGATCTAAGAATAATTACATATACATCACAGTGTTAAAGATATCATACATCAATAAAACAGCAAACCTTAACACGGGTTTTAGAAATTGTCAATAAGTTAAATATTATGTGAGTCGAAAGTGAAGCGGAACAACTCTGTTTTAAGTGATTGTTTAAAGGAAGGAAGGGTTGTACATAGTGACAACGGAGATAGTGACAAGGACATAGTGACAAGGGGAGACATAGTGACAAGGGACATAGTGACAAGGGACATAGTGACAAGGGAGACATAGGGACACGGGACATAGTGACACCTGACATAGTGACAAGGGACATAGCGACAAGGGACATAGTGACAAGGAACACATTGACAAGGGACATAGTGACAAGGGACATAGTGACAAGGGACATAGTGACAAGGGACATTGAGGGACAAGTGAAAGGGACATAGTGACATCATAGAGACAAGAACACATTGACAAGGGACATAGTGACAAGGGACATAGAGACAAGGAACACATTGACAAGGGACATAGTGACAAGGGACATAGTGACAAGGAACATAGTGACATAGTGGACATAGTGACAACTGACATAGTGACAAGGGACATAGTGACAAGGGACATAGTGACAAGGGACATAGTGACAAGGGACATAGTGACAAGGGACATAGTGACAAGAGACATAGTGACAACTGACATAGTGACAAGGGACATAGTGACAAGGGACATAGTGACAACTGACATAGTGACAACTGACATAGTGACAAGGGACATAGAGACAAGGGACATAGTGACAAGAGACACAGAGACAAGGGACATAGAGACAAGAGACATAGAGACAAGGTACATAGAGACAAGGACATTGTGACAAGGGACATAGTGACAAGGGACATAAAGACAAGGTACATAGAGACAAAGGACATAGAGACAAGGGACATAGAGACAAGGGACATAGAGACAAGGTACACATACAAGGGACATGACAAGGGACATAGGGACAAAGTGACAAGGTACATAGAGACAAGGTACATAGTGACAAGGGACATAGAGACAAGGTACATAGTGACAAGGTACATAGAGACAAGGTACATAGTGACAAAGGGACATAGAGACAAGGGACATAGAGACAAAGGACATAGAGACAAGGGACATAGTGACAAGGGACATAGAGACAAGGTACATAGAGACAAGGGACATAGAGACAAGGAACACATTGACAAGGGACATAGTGACAAGGGACATAGGGACACGGACATAGTGACAAGGGACATAGCGACAAGGGACATAGTGACAAGGGACATAGAGACAAGGTACATAGTGACAAGGGACATAGTGGCAAGGGACATAGAGACAAGGAACACATTGACAAGTGACATAGTGACAAGGGACATATAGCGACAAGTGACATAGTGACAAGGGACATAGAGACAAGGGACACAGTGACAAGGGGCATAGTGACAAGGTACATAGAGACAAGGGACATAGTGACAAGGGACATAGTGACAAGGGACCTAGTAGCAAGTGACTTAGTGACAAGGGACATAGTGACAAGGGACATAGTGACAAGGGACATAGAGACAAGGGACATATAGACAAGGGACATAGGGACAAGGAACATTGACAAGGGACCTAGTAGAAGGACACAAGGGACATAGAGACAAGGAACATATTGACAAGGGACATAGAGCCAAGGTACATAGAGACAAGGTACATAGAGACAAGGGACATAGAGACAAGGTACATAGAGACAAGGTACATAGAGACAAGGTACATAGAGACAAGGGACATAGAGACAAGGTACATAGAGACAAGGTACATAGAGACAAGGGACATAGAGACAAGGGACATAGAGACAAGGGACATAGGGACAAGGAACACATTGACAAGGGACATAGAGACAAGGAACACATTGACAAGGGACATAGAGACAAGGTACATAGAGACAAGGTACATAGAGACAAGGGACATAGAGACAAGGGACATAGAGACAAGGAACACATTGACAAGGGACATAGAGACAAGGAACACATTGACAAGGGACATAGAGACAAGGAACACATTGACAAGGGACATAGAGACAAGGAACACATTGACAAGGGACATAGGGACAAAGGACATAGGGACAAGGGACATAGTGACAAGGGGCATAGCGAGATAATTTTTACTCGAAAAACTTAAGGGGTAGATTTTGCTCAAAGAAGCTCGAGAGAGTTTGTCGACCGTTGACGGGGGGGCTTGAACCCACGACTTTTTGGGTTGAGAGGCCACCACCTAGCAGCCTCCACACCGTGTCCCCCTGAGCCCAAAGGTCACCAAACTACGGCCCGCGAGGTCAATTCGTCTGGCCTGCTGTCGTGCCACCATGCAATTTTAGTGAACAAAATAATTATCCGGCCCACGGTCGGCATTCTCTTAGTTATCCGGCCCAGGGTCGGCATTCTCTCAGATATCCGGCCCACAGTCTGCATTCTCTAAGTTATCCGGCCCATGGTTGGCATTCTCTAAGTTATCCGGCCCACGATCGGCATTCTCTAAGTTATCCGGCCCGTGGTCGGCATTCTCTCAGTTATCCGGCCCAACGGTCGGCATTCTCTCAGTTATCCGGCCCACAGTCGGCATTCTCTCAGTTATCCGGCCCACGGTCGGCATTCTCTCAGTTATCCGGCCCACAGTTGGCATTCTCTAAGTTATCCAGCCCACGGTCGGCATTCACTCAGTTATCCGGGCCACGGTCGGCATTCTCTAAGTTATCCGGCCCATGGTTGGCATTCTCTAAATTATCCGGCCCACGGTCGGCATTCTCTCAATTATCCAGCCCACGGTTGGCATTCTCTCAGTTATCCAACTGCCCGTGGTCGCCATTCTCTCGGTTATATGGCCCACAGTCGGCATTCTCTAAGTTATCCGGCCCACAGTCGGCATTCTCTCAGTTATCCGGCCCGTGCTCGGCATTCTCTCAGTTATCCGGCCCAACGGTTGGCATTCTCTCAGTTATCCGGCCCACGGTCGGCATTCTCTCAGTTATCCGGCCCACAGTTGGCATTCTCTAAGTTATCCGGCCCATGGTTGGCATTCTCTAAGTTATCCGGCCCACTTAGGTGAAAGCATTGTATACTGATCTAGCTATTCTATTGTCATTCATTCTGTTAACATGCCCAAACCATCTCTATTTCTATTTAATTTTAAAGCCATCTGCATTGACTTGATCTCCTATTATTGTATTTCTGATGTCTCTTTTAGTTTTCCCTACTACTCTTCTTAGATATTTCATTTCAGCTGCTCGTACTCTACTGTATTCAGTACTGTTTAAGGTTCATGTTTCAGTGCCATACAGGAGAGTAGAACAATAAACTGTGTTGTATAGTGCCATTCGAGCTTTTGTTGACAATTCTTGTTTACCTACAAATGCCTTTCCTAGATGGTTATATATTGTCATTGCCTTTTGGATTCTCTTGATGATTTTTTCTCTTAGATTTCCGTCTAAGTTAATCATTACTCCTAGGTAATTGCAGATTTGAATTTGTTCTAATTTCTCTCTGTCCAATTTAAGATTTTTGTTGTGTTTTAGCTTCCTTAGTTACTAGCATAGGTTTTGTTTTCTTTGTATTCACTTTCATTCCTCTTTCATTTAGTTCATTATTCAACATGTTGATATTATATTAAAGGTCGCTTTCTGATTTTCCAAAACAGAGCTAAATCATCAGCAAATAAAAGCATTGATACATTTACCGGTTTGAGTTTTGCACATACCTACATTCATTTCCTTCAATTTTGAGGATGCCTTTGCAACTGAATCCATAAATGTGATTTTTGTAAAGGAGGGCTCAGAATACAGTCCTGTCTAACTCATAAATCTACTTCAAATTCGTTAGATGAGTTTCAAGCTACTCTCACTGCACATGTTGGTTTATTGCTTCTATTTAATGTTATTCTACATTATGTTCTTTCAAAGAATACCATAGTTCATGCCTCCCCAAAAGTGTGTCAAATGCCTTTTGTAAGTCAATAAAACAGAGGTGTAATCCAATATTTCTGTCAATGAATATTTCCGTTGTTTGTCGGATTGTAAATATGTGATCTTGTACACATTTCCCTGTCTTTATTCGCTCTAATGTTATTAAATCTGATCTTCTACTATTTTTCTTAGTCTCATTTCTAGTATCCTGGCATACACCTTTCCTGGTACGCTAAGCAATGATGTCGCTCTATAGTTTGAGTATTCCATTGTTGAATCTTTCTTGTGTATCGGTACTACTGTTCCCTTATTCCAGTCGTCTGGCACTTGTTTTGACTTCCATGCTTGTTGGCATATTTCATGTAGCAGTTTGTCTGTCTTTCTCCTTTGGTTTTTAATCATTTCCGGACAAACTAGATCTGCTCCTGTGATCTTTTCTAGTTTGATTTTTTTGTGTGTAGCTTTTTGGATTTTGTCCATTGGGATATCTACATCTTCATTTATACTGGTTGAACTGTAATCCTTGTTTCATATGCTTTCCATGGATTATGCAATGGCTGAAAGTAATTTCCCCACGTTTCCATGATTTCAGTGTCTTCCTTTATTACTTCTCCTTTCGTGTTCTTAATTTGTTTAATTGGGCATGCTTTGGTCTTTCTCATGCTTTCCACTGCCCCCAGAACAGCTTTTAATTTCCTTGGTAGCTTTCTTGAAGTCTATGTCCACACTTTCCCCATCGTTCCTGTTTCGCTTTCCTTACTTCCTCTTTGGCGATAGTTGTTAATTTAGTTATTTTATATTGGGTTAAGTAGCTTTCTTCTCTTTCCTTTTCTGTTTGTTATCTTCAGTCAGTAATTTCATTTTTGCAATCATTAGGTGACAATTGCGAACTATTTCAGCTCTTCTGTTAACTCGTGCATCCATTGTAATGTAAAAAAGAAAGGAAACCGCTAACTATTATGTAATCTGTGATTGACTTTTCACTTTTGTCTTCATTTACTCTTGTATATTTGTAGATATTCTTATGAGGAAAAAAGGTGTTGGCTATTTTCATGTTATTCTTTAGACAAAAATACATGTCTCCCCATTTAGAGAAGCTGTTGTCTCTCCTTCTTCACCTATTACTCCACCTAATGTTTCTAAATTGTTGCCAAACTGTATCGCTTAAATCTCATAAAACCATTAGTTCCTTTTTGTGTTTGAGAATTCTCTGCAGCTATTTGTAAATTGATTTCAAAGATATCTTTCTTCTTTAGTGGCGTTTTCATTTGGTCCATACGCTATTAATAATTTAGTTTCTTTTCCTTTTGTTTTAATGTTTAACTTCAATAACCTCGAGCTAATAAATGTCCAAACTGTCTAATAGCTTTTCATGTCTTTTATGTATTTGGAGGCCTACTCCTGCTCTAGCTCTTGACAAGATTATAGTATGAGTTGGTATTACATTCTCTTTGCCTTCTCCTGTTGGCTCTATTTCTATGATACCCAAATATCTACTTTGAATTTTTCCAAGTCTTCAACTAATTCTAACTCTTTTCCATTTATTGTTCTGACATTCCATGTTTCAAAAATCAAAGTTCGTGTTCGTTTCTATGGTCGTCTTCTGAAGTTCCGTCTGGGCATTTCATCCTTATTTATTTATATCCGTTGATTTTGGGTAAGCAAGTGATTAGTCTACTGTACCCTAGTTAGGTGGTGGGGATACAACCTTGAGGCCCCCTACCGGGCCTTGGTTTGATTTTTCTGTCAGGATTAACTCCCTTAGCCTTTAGTCAACCACGACCAGCCTGCAAGGCAGAGGGTTTTGATTTTCAGTCGGGGTTAGCTTCTTTAGTCTTTGGCCAGCCAAGGCCCGACCACAAGGCAGCAAGTTTTTATTTTCTATCGGTGTTAACTCCTTTAACCTTTGGTCAGCCAAGACCTACATACAAGGCAGCATGTTGTGATTTTCTGTGGGGGTTAACTCCCTTGCCTGTGGTCAGCCAAGACCAGTTTGCAAGGCAGCAGGAGACTCATGGAGGGCGGGACCGTCTAGTCCACATACAGCCGATCTGTTGATGCCTCACTCCATAAACCACTTTTACTATAACATCAGAAAATTATCTGGGCAAATGATAAGGCCTGATGCTGCCTGTGAACAATTCAAGGTCAGGTGTGTAAAACTCTTCCTTGGTCGTGATGTTGGCTATAGTCTTTCATTCAAGTAAAAACACACACCTCTATCCCTGTATTTTCCAGTATTTGCAAGTATGTTCCCTTGTATGCCTTGGAAACCATATAACACCACTTTTGTGTCATTGGTGTTTTCGTCGAATCATAATACATGTACATGTATTTGTTTTTATTTCGACAAAGGCAAGAAACGACTCGCTTCTATACTCCTATTTTTATGCACAGCAATGTTATGCCTAAAGTTCGTCTTTCTTTCTTTCTCTATCAGCTCCCATTCTACCTTCCGGTGTATGGGTTTTAGATGCCCGAAATGACCTTTCTCCAGGCTGCCGTGTCCTGACATTTTCTGTTTCCTTCCGTGAAAGTTACATTTCTTTGCGTTAATGCCTCTTTTATATCTTCTTCCGACTTTCTATGAGGTCTGCCTTTTGGTCTTTTACCTTGAGTTTTAGCACTGTATATTGATTTAGCTATTCTATTGTTATTCATTCTGTTAACATGCTCAAACCATCGCAGTTGATTTATTTCTATCTGAGTTTTTAGGCTATCCGTTTTGGTTTGTTCTCTTATTGTTGTGTTTCTGATTTTGTCTCTTTTAGATTTCACTACTACTCTTCTTAGATACTTCATTTCGGCTGCCTGTACTCTACTGTATTCCCTACTGTCTAAGGTCCAGGTTTCACTGCCATAGAGGAGAGTAGAACAATAAACTGTGTTGTATAGTGCCATTCGAGTTTTTGTTGACAATTCTTGTCTACCGACAAATGCCTTTCCTAGATGGTTATATATTGCACTTGCCTTTTGGATTTTCTGGCTGATTTCTTCTCTTAGGCACCCTACCGGGGCTTGGTATTTTCTGTCAGGGTTAACTCCCTTAGCCTTTGGTTACTCAAAACCATCCCGCAAGGCAGCAGATTGTTACTTTCTATCAAGGTTAACTCCCTTAGCCTTTGGTCAACCAAGACCCGCTTGCAAGGCAGCAGGAGACTCGTGGAGGGCGGGATCGCCTAATCCCCGTACATGTGCTTACCTGTCCACTGCCTGGCTAAAGTTCGTCAATGTTAATATATACGATAACAATGACAACTAGGTATGGGTGTATATAAGTGGCAACGTGACAAAAAGCATTGCCACTCTAAAATGGTCAAGCAACAACGAGCGTGGTCAGTTGTTGGATGGTGACCGGCCGTAAACCACAAATAAAAACAATTTTTTTTTTTTTTTTTTTTTAAATATCAAAAAAAATAAAGACACGTAGGAGTCATGACCTAGGTACAGCCCGGCCCCCTTAGACTACTTAGAGTGTAAGGGAGTTAAGGGCCGAAACACTTGATCGATGGGGAGTTCTCTTCTACTGAACATTCTCTGTCTTTAGCTCCCCCATTGAGTTTCCTTCTACCTAATTGACTTAAAGACATAGACACTGAGCGCCTAGCATGCCAATACTCGCTCCCACGTTTTGTCTATGATATTCCGTTGACACGCTAGTGTTTTCATTAAGGCATTTTTACAGTGTGATTATTCAACTCTTTCTGCACATGGTGATGTCAAATGTTTGTTTTGTGGTAACCAGGAAGCTTTTTTTTACAATTAAAGTATGCGTTCATTGCACCTGCTTTACCGCCATGACTCCGTCTTTCTATTTTTGGAGACGTCGTTGTGATAGCAGCCATGTTGAATCTCAACGCATAAAGTACACATCTGACCGTTTGAGATCTTTTCACGGTCATAACACCGATCACCACAGCCGATCCTATTCACTTGATTTCTTTCTCTCTTGTGCTGAAAATGATCCGAGTAGTCGCTTCCGAGGGCAAAGAAGTCGAAAGAATATCAAAACCAACAAACAGGCAGAAGAAGACAACGAAAGATCAAAACTGTGATTGAACTTTATTATGACAGAATGTGGCCTCTTTCTTCACGTTTTGAACCGCCACGACTGCCATCAACACTGTCTTCAATAGTTACACCCAAGACTACAAATACATTTCAAAGTGCCACCAACACTGTCTTCAATAGTTACACTCAAGACTACAAATACATTTTCAAAGACTGCCATCAACACTGTCTTCAATAGTTACACTCGAAGACTACAAATACATTTCAAAGACTGCCACCAACACTATCTTCAATAGTTACACTCGAAGACTACAAATACATTTCAAAGACTGCCACCAACACTATCTTCAATAGTTACACTCGAAGACTACAAATACATTTCAAAGACTGCCATCAACACTGTCTTCAATAGTTACACTCCAGAGACTACAAATACATTTCAAAGTGCCACCAACACTGTCTTCAATAGTTACACTCGAAGACTACAAATACATTTCAAAGTGCCACCAACACTGTCTTCAATAGTTACACTCGAAGACTACATATACATTTCAAATTACAGCAGTGTTACGTTGTCATTCGATTATAAAAATAAATTTCTCGCCGGCCATCTGAACGCCTGTTCCGCTAGAGATAAACAGAATGAAAACGTAGCTATCGAAGAAGACGTGGACATATTATTTATTTCAGATACATGGCTTCGTGGAAAGGAAGAACAAACCGGTTATAAAATATTTACACCCCTCCCCCCTCCTCCCAAATACTCTTTCAGGTCATTCCCAAAGAAGTTTCTCCGAGGTCTACCTTTTGGTCTTTTATATTGGGTTTTAGCATTGTGTGCTGATTTAGATCTTCTCTTCTCATTCATTCTTTTAACATGCCCAAACCATCTCAATTGATTTCTGTCTTTCTTAGATTTAATGCCATCTGCCTTGGTTTGATCTCTTATTGTTGTGTTTCTGATTTTGTCTCTTTCAGTTTTCCCTACTACTCTTATGAGATATTTCATTTCGGCTGCTTGTACTCTACTGTATTCCCATTTTGTCTAAGGTTCAGGTTTCACTGTCATAGAGGAGAGTAGGACAACAAACTGTGTTGTAAACTGCCATTTTGGTTTTTTGTTGACAATTCTTGTTTACCTATAAATGTCTTTCTTATGTGGTTATATATTATCATTGCCTTTTGGATTCTCTGGCTGATTTCTTTTCTTAGATTTCCCACTGAGTTAAATACTCTATGTAAATGTAGCTTTGAACTTGTTCTAAATTCTCCTTGGCCAATTTAAAATTTTGTGTTTTAGCATCCCTAGTTACTAGCATTGTTTTGGTTTTCTTTACATTTACCCTCTTTCCTCTTTGATTTAGTTCATTATTCAGTATGTTCATATTAGACTGAAGGTCACATTCTGATTTTCCAAACAGAACTAAATCATCAGCAAATGAAAGCATTGATATATTTACTGGTTTGAGTTTCCACATACCTACATTTGGTTTTCTTTATGGTGTCTTTGCGACTGAATCCATAAATGTGATAAACAAAATAGGACTTAGGATACAACCCTGTCCTACTCCTATGTCTACTTCAAATTCTTCGGATATGTTTCCAGCTACTCTCACTGCACATGTTTGTTTATTGTAAAAACTATTAATAGCTTTTATTAAATTTTGTTCTACATTATGTTCTTTTAAATAATGCCATAGTTCATCCTCCTCACGTTGTCAAATGCCTTTTCTAAGTCAATAAAACAGAGGTGTAATCCAATATTTCTGTCAATGCATATTTCCGTTGTTTGTCGGATTGTAAATATGTGATCTTGTACACTTCTCCTGGTCTAAATCCACTCTGATGTTCTTCAATCTGATCCTCTACTCTTTTCCTTAGTCTCATTTCCAGAATCCTGGCATACCCTTTTCCTGGTAAGCTGAGTAGGGATATCCCTCTATAGATTGAGCATTCCATTGTTGATCCTTTCTTGTGTATTGATACTACCGTTCCCTTTTTCCAGTCTGGCACCTGTTTTGACTTCTATGCTTGTTGACATATTGCATGTAGTAGTTTGTCTGCCTCTCTCTCTTGGTTTTTAATCGTTTCTGAATAAACTTGATCTGCTCCTGGGGCTTTTTCTAATTTCACTTTTCTTATTGCTGTTTGAATTTCTTCCATTACGATATCTACATCTTCAGTTACTCATCTGGATTATTTGTTATTCTTCCTGGTTGAACCATACTCCTTGTTTCATATGCTCTGGAGGGATTATGTAATTGCTGAAAATACTGTCTCCATGTTTCCATGATTTCGCTGTCTGCTTTCATTATTTCTCCTTTGGTGTTCTTAATTTGTCGTATTGGGCATGCTTTGGTCTTTCTCATGCTCTTCCTTGTTCACCAAAACAGCTTTTGATTTCCTTCGTAGATTTCTTGAAGTCTCTGTCCAAACTTTTCCCATCGTTCCTGTTTTGCTTTCATCACTTCCTCTTTGGCGATATTTCTTTTACTCACGTAATCTATCCTATCCTCTGGCCTTTTTGTTCGCAAGTATTTCTTTCAGACATGCTTTTTTTCTTTGATCTTAGTTTTGACATTTTCATCCGCCATGCTGTTCTTTTCTTATCTCCTTTAATTTGTTTCCTACCACTGACCTCTTCAGTACAATTGAGGAGTGTCTCTTTATACATTTGTCGCTTTTCTTCTATTGGGCTATCATGCATGTCGATCTACCTTTCACTGATACATCTTTTTATCCTAGATTGCTATATTTGTTTTACATTTGGCTTATTTAATTCTTCTATTTTGAGTTAAGTAGCATTCTGTTCTATCCTTTTCTGTTTGTTTTCCTCAGTCAGTGATCTCATTTTGGCAATCACTAGGTGATGATCACTAAATACTTCAGTTCTTTTGTTTACTTTTGCATTCATTGCACTGTAAACAAAGGGCGCTGCTAACTATTATCTAGCCTATGATTGACTTTTCACTTCGTTTATTCTTGTATATTTGTGGAAATCTTTATGAGGAAAAAAGATGTTGGCTATTTTCATGTTATTCTTTAAACAACAGTCTATTAGTCTCTCTCTAATTGTAGACATTGTTGTCTCTCCTTCTTTGTCTATTACTCCTCCTGATGTTTCCACATTGTTGCGTGCTCTAGCATTTAGTTCTCCTAAAACCATTAGTTATTGTTTGGGTTTGAGATTCTCTGCAGCTGTATGTAAATTGTTATCGAAGATATGGTTTTCTTCTTCAGTGGAGTCATTCTTTGGACCATAAGCTATTAATGGTTTCATTTTTCTTCCATTTGATTTAATGTTTAACCCCGATAGCCCTCGGCTTATAATATTCAACTTTCTGGAACATGTCTTGATTTTTATGTATTTGGAGGCCTACTCCTGTTTTAACCCTATCTTTGACATCTACTCCTGAGAAGATTAAAGTATGAGTTGGTCCTACATTGTCTATTCCTTATCATTTTTCTTTGTTTCTGTGATGGCCAACATGTCTACGTTGAACTTTTTCATTTCTTCAGCTAATTCTGACTCGTTTCCATTTATTGCTCTAACATTCCACGTTCCAAAAATTACAGCCCATGTTCATTTCCAGGGTCGTCTTTGAAAGTTCAATCTGGTTATTTCACACTTAGTTCTCTGAATCGGTCGGTTTTGGGTAAGCAGGTGATTAGTCAACCGTCTGGGTTAACTCCCATAACCTTTGGTCAACCAAGACCGGCCTGCAAGGCAGCAGGTTATTATTGTCTTTCAGGATTAATTTCTTAGCCTTTGGTTAATCAGGATGAGTTGGTAGTCCAGACACAAGATGTCGGCCTCTCGACCCAAAGGTCATGGGTTCAAACTTGAGTTTTTCAAGTAAAATTTACTTCCCTGGTTCGGGTAGGTGGATCGACATCTAGTCCCATCGGAGACGGACAATGAAACGGAGGTCCCGTGTCCAGATCACAACACTCTGTGCACATTAAAGATTCCTTGGCTGTTTACAGGGCAGTCCGGGCAAAATTTAAAATCCTACCAAAACCCCCGAGATCACCTTAGTTGTGGAAATGGGAAAAATGAAATCAAATTTGAAATTTGGTTACCCATGACCGGCCTACAAGGCATCAGGTTGGTATTGTCTGTCAGGGTCAACTCTCTAAGCCTTTGGTCAGCCAAGACCCTCCTGCAAGGTAGCAGGTTGTGATTTTTCTGTCGGGAATAAGTCCTTAGCCTTTGGTCCGTCAAGACCCGCATGCAAGGCAGCAGGAGACTCATGCCGGGCAGAACCGCATGTACCCCGCACAGGTACAAGCACCTGTCTACTGCATGATTTTAAATACCATTTTTATGCTGATGATTCTCAAATATATCAATCTGTGGAAAGATATGATATACTATCACTCATTAATCGATTTGTAGTGTTCATGGCGGACGTAAAAAACATGGATGATTGAAAATAAACTACAACTAAACGAACCCAACACAGACAACATTCTTCTCGGTAAACCATCTGAAATCATCAAGTGCGATATTTAGTAGAACATTTACATAAATGGCACCAGCGTCACTCTATCAGAGCAAGCAAAAGGCCTAAGCGTGGTTTTTGACAGCAGCTTATCTATGTCAGATCAAATTAATACATTTTGTAATTCACTCTACTGCGAGATTCACCGAATCAGCCTTATCAGAAAAATTCTATCATTAGGTGTTGCAA
>JAXRKP010000451.1:160000-172500 GCA_037039925.1 Doris montereyensis | reverse complement strand
GGACGTGTGAATTGTGGGACGTAAGTTCCCCTCAAACCACCACCCGCCCATGAAACCAATTGTCTGATAAATTCCTGCTTTTCTTTGTGGTGTGTGTTTATGTGTGTGAAAATGGAGAAAATGTATATGTGAGGAAACGTGTTATGTGTGTGTATGTGTGTGTTTAGTGTGTGTATGTATGTGTGTGTATGTGTGTATGTGTATGTGTATGTGTATGTGTGTGTATGTGTGTGTATATGTGTGTGTATGTGTATGTGTATGTGTATGTGTATGTGTATGTGTATGTGTATGTATGTGTATGTATGTGTGTGTGCATATGTGTGTATGTGTATATGTGTATATGTGTGTATGTGTATATGTGTGTGTGTATGTGTGTGTATGTGTATGTGTGTGTGTGTGTATATGTGTGTGTGTGTGTGACAGCAATATAGTCGACAGTTCGCTATGGATTTATTGCAAGGGGTGACTGCTTCAGAGCAGAGATTCCAAAACCAATGTAACGTTACCCACAGACTTGTTCATGTCTTATAACATTCATAAACAAGACGTTTAAATAATAATAATGTAAATATATTATACTAGCGAGATTCGACAACGCACAGCCACTCGAGTTGCCCATTACACGTCACCACCCTTTGAAACGCCCATTACATGTCACCACCATTTTGCCCATTACATGTCACCACCATTGTAACTGCTCTGTTACCGCCCATTACACGTCACCACCATTTTAACTGCCCATTACACGTCACCACTTTTTAACTGCCCATTACACGTCACCACCATTTGAACCACACCATTACACGTCACCACCATTTGAACTGCCCATTACATGTCACCACCCTTTCAACCGCCCATTACACGTCACTACCATTTCAACCGCCCATTACACGTCACTACCATTTTAACTGCCCATTACATGTCACCATCATTTGAACTGCCCATTACACGTCACTACCCTTTTAACTGCTCATTACACGTCACCACCATTTTAACTGCCCATTACACGTCACTACCATTTTAACATTACACGTCACCCCATTTGAACTGTCCATTACACGTCACCACCATTTTAACCGCCATTACATTTTTAACTGCCCATTACATGTCACCACCCTTTGAACTGCCCATTACACGTCACCACCATTTTAACTGCCATTACACGTCACCACCATTTCAACCGCCCATTACACGTCACCACCATTTTAACTGCCCATTACATGTCACCACCATTTCAACCGCCCATTACACGTCACCACCATTTTAACCGCCCATTACACGTCACCACCATTTCAACACGCCCATTACATGTCACCACCATTTCAACCGCCCATTACATGTCACCACCATTTCAACCGCCCATTACACGTCACCACCATTTCACCACCATTTGCCCATTACATGTCACCATTTTAACCGCCCATTACATGTCACCACCATTTGAACTGCCCATTACATGTCACCACCCTCTTTTGAACTGCCCATTACATGTCACCACTCTTTTGAACTGCCCATTACATGTCACCATCTTTTGAACCACCCATTACATGTCACCATCTTTTGAACTGCCCATTACATGTCACCACCATCTTTTGAACCGCCCATTACATGTCACCATCTTTTGAACCGCCCATTACATGTCACCACTCTTTTGAACTGCCCATTACATGTCACCATCTTTTGAACCGCCCATTACATGTCACCATCTTTTGAACTGCCCATTACATGTCACCACTCTTTTGAACCACCCATTACATGTCACCACTCTTTTGAACCATCCCATTACATGTCACCACTCTTTTGAACCGCCCATTACATGTCACCACCATTTTGAACCACCCATTACATGTCACCATCTTTTGAACTGCCCATTACATGTCACCATCTTTTGAACTGCCCATTACATGTCACCATCTTTTGAACCACCCATTACATGTCACCATCTTTTGAACTGCCCATTACATGTCACCATCTTTTGAACCGCCCATTACATGTCACCATCTTTTGAACTCCCCATTACATGTCACCATCTTTTGAACTGCCCATTACATGTCACCACCATTTTGAACTGCCCATTACATGTCACCACTCATTTGAACTGCCCATTACATGTCACCATCCTTTGAACTGCCCATTACATGTCACCACCATTTGAACTGCCCATTACATGTCACCATCTTTTGAACAGCCCATTACATGTCACCACTCTGTAAACAGATCATTACATGTCACCACTCTTTTGAACTGCCCATTACATGTCACCACTCTTTGAACAGCCCATTACATGTCACCACCATTTGAAACTGCCCATTACATCTCACCACCATTTGAACTGCCCATTACATGCACCACTCATTTCAACCGCCCATTACATGTCACCACTCTTTCAACAGCCCATTACATGTCACCACCATTTCAACTGCCCATTACATGTCACCACCATTTTAACTGCCCATTACACGTCAAACACCATTTCAACAGCCCATTACATGTCACCACTCTTTAAACAGTTCATTACATCTAACCACTTTTGAACTGCCCATTACACGTCACCACCATTTCAACCAACCCATTACACGTCACCACCATTTCAACCACCCATTACATGTCACCATCTTTTGAACCACCCATTACATGTCACCATCTTTTGAACTGCCCATTACATGTCACCATCTTTTGAACCACCCATTACATGTCAGCATCTTTTGAACCACCCATTACATGTCACCATCTTTTGAACCACCCATTACATGTCACCATCTTTTGAACCGCCCATTACATGTCACCATCTTTTGAACCGCCCATTACATGTCACCATCTTTTGAACCGCCCATTACATGTCACCATCATTTGAACCGCCCATTACATGTCAGCATCTTTTGAACCGCCCATTACATGTCACCATCTTTTGAACCACCCATTACATGTCACCACCATTTGAATCACCCATTACATGTCACCATCTTTTGAACCACCCATTACATGTCACCACCATTTGAACCACCCATTACATGTCACCATCATTTGAACCACCCATTACATGTCACCATCATTTGAACCGCCCATTACATGTCACCATCTTTTGAACCACCCATTACATGTCACCATCTTTTGAACCGCCCATTACATGTCACCATCTTTTGAACATTACATGTCACCATCTTTTGAACCGCCCACTCCATAATCCGGATCGTCTGGTCTTGCCAATTAAACAGATGTCGTTGTTGCATTTTCGCACATGAGCTGTTGTCTTCATTGTTCTTGTCGATGGAGTTGCTTATCCTTTGATCGGCAACGCAATACTCAATAACTAGATCCTCAGTCTTCGCAAGAATAACATGTGTCGTTTGAAATGTATCTACCACGAGCTTTAACAAGTCCTTGTTGCGATCTGGCTGTGTAATATGCCTTCCTGTTTCTTTCGTGATTTTGAAGATCTGGACGCTTAATTTATCACAGTAAAGTTGCTTGAACATGTCAGCAAAGCTTGTGTGATTACTGCTACCACCGTGTTGATTTTCCATGGATAAGTTTTTATCACTTATGCTTGAGCTTTCTTTGTCATATTCGGTCTCACTGTCTGATGTGATAGCTGTGTAAGAAATGTGTAGATCGTTCTCACTGTCTGATGTGATAACTGTGTCAGAAATGTGTAGATCTATCTTCTTCTCGCTGTGTTTCGTATCTGTCGCCGTGTCGTCTAGGTCGATTGATTCACTGATTGTATTTCCGACTATAGATGTGTCGTCAAGAGGCGATATTATGGTTGACACTGAATGAATGGATAGCACTGTCGTTACTCTGAATTGTGTCCGTACTGTTGTTGTTTTTTTGTAGAATGTCATCACTTTCAATTTCTTTGTTTTCAAAAAAGGCCGTATTCGTATATGTTGTTACTGTCTTCGTTGCTATTCTTGTATGATGTGGTTGTTTTCTGAGGTTGTCTCGTCTTATTTGGCTCGGTGACTTCCGCATAAAGTTGAATGATGACCCGTCGACACACTCATGTCGGCCATCTCCATGCCATCAAAACGAAGGACGAGGGTAGTGCGCTCTTTATTTCCAGCTACTTTGAAGAAGGAGAGGTGAGATTCCTCCTAAAATGCTGTTGATATGACATTCCAGCATCGTCGGAAGTCGCTAACTGGCATATTGATGTCGTACAACCACAAAATAAACTTGAAATCATAAAAAAAGGCGAGAGCTCGCTAACCCACGTCTGTCCTGCTCGGTAACCAAACCAAAACTCCGAATAATATGTCATGTCAATTTCATACGACTTTTTATTGGTACCGAAAACATTCACTGCTTGAACTTTGATCTTTAAGGGAAGAAATTAGATATCCTACATGCACTTCTTTTCTTTTTTTACGCGACGTGTCACATCCATAGATCTATTAATAAATCTATGGTCACACCAGACACACCTGCATTTAATCCTAGTCGATTTCTATAAAATTGCGCTACCTTTGACAACTTCATTGGCATTCTGACAATGTTTTGGTGCATGGCTAGATTCAGATTCCCCAAAACTCAAGGAGGAACATTTTCTAAATCAAACGACACCGATTTTGTGTCTGATATGACAGTATCAAAATGTGATAACCAATTGCAAATTACTATAACTATAATTTTCTTATAAGCAGGAAGATCTTTTCGTGGGATAATCTTCTTCCGTTCATTATTTATTTCAATGTGTATGTTAATGCTCTTACTGCATTATGTTAAGGCTCTTACTGCATTCTTCTGAGTATGATACTTTTTTGTTATTTTTGAACATTGTAGGCCTTATCAAAACGTCTGTCACAATGTAGAGTTAAAAAGATAATGTATAAACATGGGCCCTCTAATTTTTCCTCGTCTATGTGCGCACATGGTTTGGTGTTGTGCAAAACTTGATGAAAAATAAATCCCAATTGTGCGCACATGTTTTTGGTGTTGTGCAAAACTTGATAAAAAATAAATCCCAATTGTGCGCACATGGTTTGGTGTTGTGCAAAACTTGATGCAAAATAATTCTCAATTGTGCGCACATGGTTTGGTGTTGTGCAAAACTTGATCAAAATAAATCCCAATTGTGTGCACATGTTTTGGTGTTGTGCAAAACTTGATCAAAATAAATCCCAGTTGTGCACACAGTTTAGGTGTTGTGCAAAACTTGATGAAAAAATAAATCCCCATTGTGCGCACATGTTTTGGTGTTGTTCAAAACTTGATGAAAGATAAATCCCAATTGTGCGCACCGTGTGCATGAAAATGGACGTTAAACAAGGAAACATAGTTGTTTTTACTATTCGTTTACACATACATTTCTCAACTGTGTGCACATTTTCTAACAGCTTCCAGTGAACATCTATAGTATCTGATCTATATCGTCGATGTCATTCTCTAAACGCGTACATCTGGATTTTTTGGTAACACAATTTTTCGCTTTTTTCCGCATTAGAAGAGTATCCCCACCTTATAATTATTTGACACTTAAAGACATTTGATAAATAGAAAGTGTGTTTTAATCGTCTTCTCTAAACATGACTTTCACTTGGTCACAATTTTATGAAATTCTTAACACGTACGTCAAGAGTGAGGCACGGGTGTGTGATGTACACGGTTACAGCTTACAAACGTACGTCTTCTGCTTTTAGTGTGACGGAGTAGATCTGATTTATCCAGTTACAGCTTACAAACTTACGTCTTCTGCTTGTATTGTGACTGCGTAGATCTGATTTATGCAGTTACAGCTTACAAACTTACGTCTTCTGCTTGTAGTGAGACGGAGTAGATCTGATTTACACGGTTACAGCTTACAAACTTACGTCTTCTGCTTTTAGTGAGACGGAGTAGATCTGATTTACACAGTTACAGCTTGCAAACTTACGTCTTCTGCTTGTAGTGTGACGGCATAGATCTGATTTATGCAGTTACAGCTTACAAACTTACGTCTTCTGCTTGTAGTGAGACGAGTAGATCTGATTTACACGGTTACAGCTTACAAACTTACGTCTTCTGCTTGTAGTGAGACGGAGTAGATCTGATTTATACAGTTACAGCTTGCAAACTTACGTCTTCTGCTTGTAGTGTGACGGCATAGATCTGATTTATGCAGTTACAGCTTGCAAACTTACGTCTTCTGCTTGTAGTGTGGCTGCGTAGATCTGATTTACACAGTTACAGCTTGCAAACTTACGTCTTCTGCTTGTAGTGTGACTGCGTGGATCAGATTTATTATACGCGGTTACAGCTTACAAACTTACGTCTTCTGCTTGTAGTGTGACGGCGTAGATCTGATTTATGCAGTTACAGCTTACAAACGTACGTCTTCTGCTTGTAGTGTGACTGCGTAGATTTCATTTATGCAGTTACAGCTTACAAACGTATCTTCTGCTTGTAGTGTGACGGCGTAGATCTGATTTACACAGTTACAGCTTGCAAACTTACATCTTCTGCTTGTAGTATGACGGCGTAGATCTGATTTATGCAGTTACAGCTTACAAACGTACGTCTTCTGCTTGTAGTATGACTGCGTAAGTCTGATTTATGCAGTTACAGCTTACAAACGTACGTCTTCTGCTTGTAGTGTGACTGCGTAGATCTGATTTATGCAGTTACAGCTTACAAACGTACGTCTTCTGCTTGTAGTGTGACTGCGTAGATCTGATTTATGCAGTTACAGCTTACAAACGTACGTCTTCTGCTTGTAGTGTGACGGAGTAGATCTGATTTATGCAGTTACAGCTTACAAACGTACGTCTTCTGCTTGTAGTGTGACGGCGTAGATCTGATTTATGCAGTTACAGCTACAAACGTACGTCTTCTGCTTGTAGTGTGACGGCGTAGATCTGATTTTTGCAGTTACAGCTTACAAACGTACGTCTTCTGCTTGTAGTGTGACGGCGTAGATCTGATTTATGCAGTTACAGCTTACAAACGTACGTCTTTTGCTTGTAGTGTGACTGCATAGATCTGATTTATTCAGTTACAGCTTACAAACGTACGTTTTCTGCTTGTAGTGTAACAGCGTAGCTCTGATTTATGCAGTTACAGCTTACAAACGTACGTCTTCTGCTTGTAGTGTGACGGCGTAGATCTGATTTATGCAGTTACAGCTTACAAACGTACGTCTTTTGCTTGTAGTGTGACTGCGTAGATCTGATTTATGCAGTTACAGCTTACAAACGTACGACTTTTGCTTGTAGTGTGACTGCATAGATCTGATTTATTCAGTTACAGCTTACAAACGTACGTCTTCTGCTTGTAGTGTGACTGCATAGATCTGATTTATGCAGTTACAGCTTACAAACGTACGTCTTCTGCTTGTAGTGTGACTGCATAGATCTGATTTATGCAGTTACAGCTTACAAACGTACGTCTTCTGCTTGTAGTGACTGCATAGATCTGATTTATGCAGTTACAGCTTACAAACGTACGTCTTCTGCTTGTAGTGTGGCAGCGTAGCTCTGATTGACGCGGTTATAAAAACAATAAGCAAACACCCTAGCGTGTGGAAGTACGCGATTACAGTTTCACGTCCTGACCCTGAGCGATGAGCGAGAAACGCGTTGTTGACATACGTGTTTAGAGCTTTCAAAAATAAGGACTATATGCACGTAAGTCAATTTTCTACGCTTTATTTAAAATGTATTTTTATAAAAGTTATTTCTGGACATAGGAACGATATGTCAATCAAATTACGGTTAATATATATATATATAACTATATAGAGGAATTTTTCTACCAGAAGTGAGCCTTTAACATATTGAAAATTCCATTGTTTCTCCGTCTTTGAGCAGAATTTTCCTTACCTAAGCCGCCATTTTTGAACAGGTTATAATTGAAAAGTTGGAATAGTACCGCTGGTGCCTTAGTATTGAATACTGACGCAATCTAATAATCGTACTTGGTATCACCCGGGATGTTTCAGGCCTGTTGCTTATAAACAAGACTTTAGAATTCAGTATATCATTTTATCTCCTAGCAGACCATTTCATTCAAAGTCCTTCTCAAACTCCATGGTGGGGGGGGGTATTTAGTTCAACACTCTGTTATGCCTTCACAATAACACTCTTACAAGATCTTTCTTTACCTTACGTTGGGTACTCATTCACACCTACAGTCAAGTGACGAAAGTAGAGTGAAGTACCTTTCCAAAGAGTACAAAGTCGTACACCCTTATAACAGCCCGTACTTATTCAGTCAATTCAGATAGTTACGCTGTCCACAGACACCCTTATAACAGCCCATACTTATTCAGTCAATTCAGATAGTTACGCTGTCCATAGACACCCTTATAACAGTCTGTACTTATTCAGTCAATTCAGATAGTTACGCTGTCCACATACACCCTTATAACAATCTGTACTTATTCAGTCAATTCAGATAGTTACGCTGTCCATAGACACCCTTATAACAGTCTGTACTTATTCAGTCAATTCAGATAGTTACGCTGTCCATAGACACCCTTTATAACAGTCTGTACTTATTCAGTCAATTCAGATAGTTACGCTGTCCACAGACACCCTTATAACAGCCCATACTTATTCAGTCAATTCAGATAGTTACGCTGTCCACAGACACCCTTATAACAGTCTGTACTTATTCAGTCAATTCAGATAGTTACGCTGTCCACATACACCCTTATAACAATCTGTACTTATTCAGTCAATTCAGATAGTTACACTGTCCACTTACACTCTTATAACAATCTGTACTTATTCAGTCAATTCCGATAGTTATGCTGTCCACATACACCCTTATAACAGTCTGTACTTATTCAGTCAATTCCGATAGTTGCTGATAGTCCACAGAGACCCTTATAACAGCGCGTACTTATTCAGTCAATTCCGATAGTTTATAGTTAGTAGAATCTGTGATTGGAAGTCTTGTTTAAAAAGACATATAGTGATTTCATGATCGACCTTACTTCGATCAGCGTACAGTAATAGTTCATACAACACCGTTAAGGTCCATAGAGTCGGAGCTTTTTTCCGATTTCAACAGCGTGGAGGGGAACAGGTGACAACAATCACCTCCTGACCAGAACGCTTGTCTGACACACGTTTTTACTCCCAAGCTAGTGCTTGTACCCATTTGCAACTGGGGAAGAGTGTGGGGGGAAATGCGTGTTAAGTGTCTTTCCCAAGGAACACAACGCCGGTCCTAGCTTTGCTAGATTCGAACTTGGCAGCTCATAATTCTCAGTCCGGCAGTCTAATAGTTCGGCCACCAACGCCGCACCATCAATCAGAGCCCAATGCGCATACATTCTTATTAATCGTAGAGTGTAAAACAATTTCTGGTTGCGCCACGGAGTTTGTCATAGATACGATGATGATTATCACGATAACGCTATTAAATAATGTTGCTGCTGTTGTTGTTGTTGTTGTTGTTGTTGTAGGTGTTAATAAATTCTAATTGTCATCTTCATAATTCACTTCGTCATATCATCATCATCATCATCATCTTGCTCATCATACCATCACCGTTATCAAAATCAATAACTCTATATAATATTCACCTTCATCATTAGTATTATCATCATCACCATCATCATCAACATCAATAACGTCATTAACATCATCATCAATACTTACTTACTTTTACTCATTACTTTTTCTGTCCTCCTACACCGCAAGGCGTCGAAGGGAGATGCAGTTGTCTGACGTGAACCAGGTGTGTTGCCTTTCGGATCGACGTGTTGTTCTTTTGGAAAGCCTCTTTGACTCCGTCGATCCATCTTATCCTTGGTCTTCCTCTTGCCTTGAGTCCATTAAACTTCCTGTTGTAGGCCTTTGACGCTGGCTGTTGTGGCCCCCAATTTTCATGACTTGTCCAAACCATTTGACTTGTTGTCTCATCATTGAATGCTTGATTCTATGCCCATCTCTTGTTTTACGTCTTCATTTCTTTGTTTGTCTCTTCTTGTGATGTCTATGGGTCTTTTTGAGACATTCCTTTCATTTCACATGCTGTGGTCTTGCGTCGTTGTGTTTTATTGAGGGTTCAGTTTTGGCACTTGTAGCAAAGAGTTGGAATGAAAATCGATCTAATGAGTTGTTTCTTTGTCTCATTGGGATGATTTCATGGGAAAAGATGGGGGTTAGTTGGTAGATGATCACATTTGCCTTCTGTACTTGGGTTTTGATTTCTCTGTCCATTTTCCCATCTGATGAAAATATACTCCCAAGGTTTTAGCTGTGCGTTGTTGATCTGGATATTGAATAGTGTCTGGTTTTGGGAGATCATCCTCATGAATACCACCATGAAACCATTGTATTACACCCTTACCCCGCCCCCCTCTACCCCCCCACCACACATACACTCACATACTCATCTACTCACACATCCCAGAGCTACACACCTACTCACATTATTTCCTATGATATTTCTATCAAAGCGCTGGGCACAGCTGAGTTAACACGAAGTGTTTGGGGAAGAAAAAAAAAAAAAAAAAAGAAAGAACAATGGTGTAGGCCTAGATCTAAGCAAGGTCGATAAAGTGGAGTTCGGTAACACTTGCCTTTACGATCAGCCGGCCAGGCTGGCAACATCTTGCGCAATTTTTTGTTAGATCTAGGCAGTCAAGTGGCCACTCTAATATAAGTAGATCGAAATCAGCTGAGCGTTTCGTCTGTTTTAGTTTTACGTTTAGATTACACGTAAAGGAACAGACACACACACACACACACACACACACACACACACACACAAAACGGCTTTAAATCACAATCAAAACTTTCAAGCGTCAGTTGACATGGAAAATATACTTTTACATGCGGAAAAAAACCAAACACATAATACAAAAGATCTGATCTCATTTAGATCCTGACTCGTTTGTGTTGTCTGTTATGTCACGCGTGTGATGTAGGTTAGAGGAGATTTAAAGAATGAAGAGGAAAAGAGAATTAAAAGTTACTTTCTTGCACCGTTGTTGTTTTGAGCGCGGGGTGGGAGGGGGGGGGGGGGGGTTACGTTGGTTGAGTTTTATTTGTTTCGGTTTTCTTATTTTATTTTTCTTGTTATTGGTTGATTGTTTAGAGAGATCAGTTTGATTTTTTTTAATTTTAGTATTGATGTGGGTTTTTTTATTATTTATATTTTGCTGTTGTTATTGTTGTTGTTAGTGTTGTTGTTGTTGAGGGATGTAGGCCTGATTTGATTTCTTGTCACGTTTTAAGGGCCTGGGATTTGGGAGGGCGTGGGGACGGTACGGATGCTGGAGGAGCTTTGCTTTTAATTCTGTATTGTCGGACGCTATGTTTGTTTATTTCAAATTGCCTCCCTTTAACTGAAAAACCGCACGTTTTTCTTTACAGTTATTTACGTGAGTATACAATTATACAATCAAGAAAACAAAACTCAGTAAAAAAAAAAAATCAATTCTGAAGAATAACGATAAAAACAATCACAGAAGCTGCAGCAGCTGCAACAGCAGCAGCAACAACAGCAGAAGTATTTCTCATTTTACTGTTGAATACACTATCATATCATGCTAGGCTTCTCTGCTCTGAGTTCTTCCCATGACGTACGGTGGCGTAGGTCATATGATCATTCTTGGTGTTTCCTATGCAATGAATAATATTGTCACTTTATCAATTTGCATTTTGTTTTATTAATCCTCAGGTAGTGATTGTATGATTTCATAAATTCATGAATATCATTTACAGCAATCGTAGTAACATCTGATACAGCTGACAATCTCCATTTCTGCACACCGCCTCGTTTTAAAGTTCACGAATTACAGAACCGCCCATTAAATGGGTTTGATCTACATTATCGATTTCAATTAAATCAAAGCGGACACGGTTGAAAACAGATCGAAATTTAAAAAAAAACAAACAATTAACTGTAGGAATAACATGGCAGGTTTTTATTGAATCTTTTTCATAATGAGTTAAAAGTTAATAGCCTAGATCTATTAGCCTAGATCTATTTGTGTCTGATTTTCCCTTATTCCAGTCTCTCTTTGCTGCCGCTGAAGTGTGCGTTATGCTCTGACGGAATGTTTCACTTCCCTCTGTTGATCTTTGCAATCATTAACAACCTCAATGGACTGAGTACGGTCTGACGTTGCATGTACTATCACTTAATTTAATTTTAAAGGAAGAGAAACTTTACTAAAAAAAAAAAAAAGAGAAGATTTCACTAGTATAATAAGAGAATAAGATTAAAAATAAATAAATAAATAAATAAATAGATAAATAAACAAAATAAAAATATATCATCTTGATATAATACATGGCTACTTACGGCCTGATGTGAAGAAGTTGCCACCCCAATAGCTTCTATGGTAAACAGATTTTTGGGCCACGCTGACCTAGCATTTGAACTCAAAGAAGTGTTACACCTTTACTAAAGAAGAAAACCATTGAGATCAAACTACTTAAAACTACCGGCCAGTTTCGAATCTTAATTTTATATCCAAATTAATTGCAAACCAAAAAGCTCTGTGTGGACTTCAGTCTGCGTACCGATCCTGTCATAGCACTGGAACATATTGTCCGCCA
>JAXRKP010000451.1:17500-155000 GCA_037039925.1 Doris montereyensis | reverse complement strand
TGACGCGCAACGCCTCTTCTTTATATCACACAGCGACGGGAGATGCGTTGATCGGGTTTCGGCAGTGTTTGCTGCCACATTTGAATAAATATGCAGGTCAAATATCGTTTTTTTACTACCCTTGTCTACAAAATATTTTGTAAAAAAAGTATACGTCATAATCATATGGACATTTTTTTGCCATGAACTTGTAGAAAACTGGCCAGTCCAGATGCCCCCTCTTAAATTGTGTCAAAACTATCTTGTAAACAGCCAAAGATATTTGACGTGCACAGTGTTGTGATCTGTACACGTCACCTCTTTTTTATCGTCCGTCTCCGATGGACTAGAAGCCACCCACCTACCTGGACTGGGGGGGAGATTTGCTCGAAAAGACTCGAGACTTTTCACTTGTTGGCCGGCTCGAATCCACCGTATGGTTGAGGGGCCAACCTTGTCTTTGGACCACCGAGTCCACCGGTGGGTGGAAGAGAGAGAGAGACAACAATATTATGGAAGACCCTGCTAAAACCAACTATTGTTTTATTTTATAGACCTTTCTAAAATTGTGTCCGAGTTTGTTAATTTAGTTTTAAAACTGTTAGACCTATCCTATTATGTATCGCTGCCAACTCTCTTTTGCGAGTGTGTGTGTGTGTGTGTGTGTGTGTGCTTGAAAGAAAGCGAGAGAGAGAGAGAAAGAGAGAGAGAGAGAGAGAAGAGAGAAGAGAGAGAGATCGAAACCAACCAGAGACGACACAGAGAGAGAGAGAGAAACTCACTCTTGATTAGCCTGGTTGCTGCTCTATTCCCCGCCCTTTACCTGCAGAGAGAGCTGAGATCAGTTCGTTACCAACCATTGACACAGTTACCTGAAAGAGAAACTCTTGTGATTGGCACAGTTTGCTGCTCTATTCCCTGCCCTTTACCTGCAGAAGGTAGATTTTAGGGCATCCGTTACCTGCGGAAGGTAGATTTCGGGCATCCGTTACCTGCGGAAGGTAGATTTGGGCGTCCATTACCTGCGGAAAGGTAGATTTCTGCGCCCATTACACGCGGAAGGTAGATTTCGGGCGTCCTTTGGGAAGGTAGATTTCGGGCATCCATTACCTGCACGGAAAGGTAGATTTCGGGCGTCCATTACCTGCGGAAGGTAGATTTCCGGAAGTCCATTACATGCGGAAAAGGTAGATTACAGGCGTCCATTACATGGAAGGTAGATTTCAGGCGTCCCACGTGGAAGGGTACCCATTACAGCGGAAGGTAGATTTCAGGGCGTCGGACGGAAGGTTGGCGCCTGTGCCTGCGGAAGGTAGATTTTGGGCGCACGTTACCTGTGGAAGGTAGATTTCATGCATCCGTTACCTGTGGAAGGTAGATTTTGGACGTCTGTTACCTGCAGAGTAGATTTCGGGTGCCCTTTATCTGCGGAAAGGTAGATTTCTAGCCCAGTTCTGGTACCTGCGGAAGGTAATTTGATGCCCTTCATCTGCGGAAGTCCCGTTACCTGTGGAAGGTAGATTTGGATGTCTGTTACCTACGGAAGGTAGATGTTTCATCTGCATCCATCACCTGCGACCTGCGGAAGGTAGATTTCTGCGCCCGTAGATTTCTACCTGCGGAAGGTAGATTTCGGGCGTCCGTTACCCCACGATTGGGTGCCCATTATGGCGAAAGGTAGATTTTGAGCACCCGTTACCCGCAGAAGGTAGATTTCGGCGTCCATTACTCGCGGAAGGTAGATTTGAGCGCTTGTTACTACGTGGATGGTAGATTTCGGGCACCGTTACCCGTGGAAGGTAGATTTTGTCGTCGTTGCTCGCAGATCACTGAAATTTCCGGCAGGATCAGAAACTTATTTTCTGACTCATTGATTACATCTATTTTCTCTTCCCATGAACATTTTAAAATAAAGTATAAAGCGAAAGTTATCATTGTCGTTAAATCAGGTGACGTCGAGGTTGAATGAAATAGAACTCCAGACGTCCCTATTAGTAGTGTGGACGTCTAGACTAGGAGGAGTGTTGGTGATTTGAGAGAAGGATTTCCATGGCGAGCACACATGAAGGGATGTAACTGGAAAATAAATTGGTAAAATAAAAGAGAATAGAGGTTGTCTACCAGTTGTTGCAGTGTTCCGTGACTGGCATCCACGGATATTAAATATATCAATATATATGATGGCATCATGGCATTGGTCATTTCTGCTTATCCGACACGGAGCACTTCATTTCAACACTAGTGAAGCTCAAATAGCTTCATTTCGCCTTACACTACTTCGCCCTTAATATGTTTCCTTTGTTTGTCCTTTATCGAAAGAAACAGGCAAAAAATAATCGCGACCAGCGAATACTACAAGGTTCATGAGTGCAAAGTATCATAATATCATTATTATTATTATTATAGTTGGTGACTATTTTTGTCACATGCAGCGACAATGTGGTTTTGAGCATTAAAGTGCCTCACTTGGAAGTATTCAAGTGTCAAAAACAATAATAAGATAATAATATATACATGTATTGTGCGCCTAGAGCTGTCATAAGATGGGTGTGGGTTATATCTTTACACCACTTATACAAATGATTTAAGGACATCTTCTTCAAATGAAAAGCTTATCAAATTTGCTGATGATTCAACTATTCAGTGGGTTTTTTAATTTGAAGATGAGTCATCTTACTAGCAGAGGTAGTAAAGCTTGTCAGATGGTGTGAGGACACGATGTCCAGCAAAAGCTAAAATATCAGAAAATTTTGATGATTTGATTTGAATTTTTTGTAGGCTAAATTATTTTAATTTTATATAACAAAAATTCGCTAGCCTTTCTGACAAAGTGCAACATTGATAATATTGCGAACTCAGAATGGTGTCTCTGGACATGGACCCCGATCTATACTAAATCTTGTATCTTTAAATTTAAAACTTTGTGTTTCTTTCAGACTCAAATCTAAATAACATACTTATCTAAATACGTTTCTTACGTACTGGTTGGCAACTAATGCAAGCCATTGGGCGCTATGAACTTTATGAAGATGTGGTTTACATTACAATCATAACCACAGTAAACAAAGCAGACAGTCAACAAATGGTCACAAAAACAGGCCATGCAATGTCACTCACAAAGACAATCCTATTTGGATGGACATTGGACAGGTCTGAAGCTAAGCAAGCACATTAACTTTCTTAAAGGCGGTAAGTTCAAGAAAGGTGGATCAGCGATGTGACTAGTTGCACGCCGCCCTCCCCACAGCCCTCCAGGCAGCCGGCACTATGTGTATACAATTAATACATGCATATATATTAATATAATATCTTTACAATAATTCTGAGTTGGTCATTCTTTGTTCGCAAAGACTCTGTTGCCAGGCCATTAACAAAGAGTAACAATACATGTATTTTGCATGTAGGTTCTAATTGATCCCAAGATCGTTTTCATTTGAGGAACTTTTCTACAAGAGTGCAGAAGCATCGTTTAATTATTGAAAATTTCATTAATTCCACGACTTTGGCTGGAAATGGAAATTTTAATTCACTAAACCCTAATATTGAAAAGGTTTACGATTAAAAAGATGGAATAGTACTAAATAGTAGGCCACTATTCACAAGTACCTGCATTACTTCAGTATCGACTAATGACCTGATCTAATACAATCATACTTGGTATCACACGGGGTATAACATGCTTGTTAATATTAATTATTATATATAAATATATATACAATTAATCATTCCTTCTACATTCTCAGTATAGGACTATGTATATTTTTTAAGCTTTAGTATTATTACATTAGTGGGTTGTTCTTGTAAGATCTACATTTACACACATATTCATATATACACCAAAGCATGATCATTGTTTATGTCACGCATGGACTGCCATCAGTCAAACTGTTGCCAGTTCTCAAAGTGAATTTAATTAATTTGAAGTACATAGTGAAAAGGATAGAGCAAGGCAGAAGGATAGTGAGCAGTGAAAGTAAAAGGAAAAGTAGGACCTACCATTAGTTGGACGTTGGGTTTACCATCACATATTCAAGTTAAAAAGTAACAGACTTAGTCAAACATCCACCCCAGGTGGATTCAGAGCAAACAGCAAGATGAAAGATAAGTGAAAGAGTGAAAGAAAAAAAAAAAGTAGGACTAACCAGCAGTGCCCACAACCACCCACAAACTAACACTAACAACATCAAACCCATAAACACCCAACACACTTATTTTTACATAAACACATTCATTCCTGTTTTTATGAAGGATCCTTTCATTAAGACAAAGAAATAAATAAGCCATTATATATTACTCATCTTTAGAGACATAAATAGAGATACATACAGTTTTAATTTCATGAGAATTCTTCCTTCAACCTCAAGTCAACAAAAAAAGACAATTAAAAACTTGAAAAGTATTCCACCAATGACATATTTTAATGTTTATCTTATGTCTCAAGTCTATGCATAATAATAATAGTAAGCTCACTCACTCTGATAATTTTCTATATTGATTCTTTCAACATGAACAACTCGTTAAATATCGAATTATCTGTTCTCACCATACTACACTATCATTTATAACATTATTTATAACATTTTATGTGTCGTGTCAATCCTAACAAGTAAATCAATCATCATATGTATTCATAATAACTTTACTTTGCATGTGCGTTAACTTTTTGTGCCTCGTGGGTAAAGTCATCAAAGATCAAACATGTCATCATCGAACTATGGTGGTTTCAAGCCCTAATTTCTTTGCAGATTTATTATTATAAGTTATAAGACCAGCCAAAGTTATTCTGAAGATGTGGCTAAAGTGAAATTATGACAACCACCGACTCTCTCACTTCAGTCACAAGCACAAATCAATGGGAGGGAAAAGATGTAAAGATAAGACAAGAACATTGAATTTTAAAGCAAAGTTCTTTCAATCAAAGCCATTACGGCTTATTGTAGTATATGTACATAATAAAACATGGAGCGGAGCAAACAGTACATCCCCCCCACCCCCGGAAAAGGGACACTATTCTGTCACATTATTTATGCCCCAGCTGATGCTGGTACAAATGTTCCTATTTGCATCTCCTAGGTTGAGTGAAGAATAAATATCATGTGCATCAAAAACAAAATTCTTTCCCAAGGAATACACAACAAATACAACTACCGGTACAACATCGGACCTAGCAGTGCTAGGATGTAAGCATGTGCCTCCCAACTCCAAACTAACTGATATACCAACAATGCCTCAAGTCCATTGTAAACTCTAGGCAGGTGGTAGTGGTAGGCCTGAGCAAGAGACTTGAGCAAGTGTAGCCCCATCAATCAAGGTCATCTAGACTCCAAAACACATCATGTAACAAATGATACCGAAAGACAAATGCGGCATATAATTTATTATACCCACATATCCCATATAATCAATAGTGAAACCCTTGACAAATGTTGTAAAAGTAACGATGGGCTCACACTGTACAACGCAAACACAACAAAGCATGTTCACAAACCCTAGCTTTATCTCTCTAAGTTAATGCAAGACAAAACACACACAGGCATCCACATCACCTTCCCTTCACACATTGATGCTTTAAGATCAGACAAACACACTCACAGTAACAACACGTACACAAACAACCGAACTGGATCATGTGGGCAACTCAAAGACTCACACAATAACGGAGAACAAAATCAAAGTTGAAACAACAGCAATATAAAATACATCATGTGAAGCCCACGTAAGAATTAATGGAATCTTATTTTCAAAGCTGAGTGATAATGACATTTCTCAGATCTGATCTAAAGAAAGCCATAATAAATTATGACAATGACATCTGATTTAAAAATAGGCCATAACAAATGATGACAATGACATCTGATCTAAAAGTAGGCCATAAAAAAAGTAAAAGAAAGGTGGAAAAAAAAGATGTAAAAGAAAATCTAATGTGTCAAAATCCAGAGAGGTAGGTAATTCTATGTCCTTGTTTTATAAAAATAGCCTGAAAAGATTTTTGTATATCAACCCCATGTGGCGCTCTACAAGATATTTCATGATAATGCTAGTTTTGCATGACGAGCTATTTGAAGAACACCATTGGAAGTTGTTTGTAATAAAATTGAATACCGGTACAATATTAGTGAGATATAAATACACCTACCTCATTACATAAATTTTTTTACATTGTGTTCCAATGAGGGTGATGATATAAAAAAAGAAGAAAAGAATTGAAGGATGAATGAATTGAATGTGATGATAAAGTCTATGTACACAGGAAAAACAGCCATGATTAATATCGATATTTGGTGGAGTAATCTTTGGGAGACACGACCAAACCCCTGCCCTTGCGGGCCCCCCGATACACAGTTTCCACAATGTCAATAAACTCTTGCATATCCTCCATGGCCCAGTTGATCTTGTTGTTGTTACCAGTCCCCAAATCAATCATGATGTGTTTGTTGCGATAAAAGAACATGCATGTGCATGGGTCGTACAGCCTCGTACATTTGTTAAAATCTGGCACCTTGAAAAGTAAAAGATAAAGGAAAACATGAGTGTATACACAATGCTTTATATTCAACAAAACATTTCGAAATTTTAGAAATCTTTACATTTTATTATATATTTATGCTTTCCCTGTCTAAACATTAAAAACCACCTCTTTGTGTGAACCAAGGTTACTAATTAGTCATTACTATTTTACTTTTACTACTAGGCTTTCAATGTCAATCACAATGATACAATTCCCTTTGTATATATGAAAATACCATCGTCTATTTTGTGAAATTTGCAAAGAGAACAGATTTAATCATATTGTAACTGATTCACAAAACAAAGTTTCTAGGAGACTAGAAATATAAGGAATTTTGTCTCGGTGGGGATTAAAACAACAAAAATAGAGGAATGCTGAGGAAACTGCAGACAAACATGGTATTCATTGCAAACAACACTGATGTAGATATAGTCTTGTCTAAGAAATAAAAAAATTATTACACCTTACATTGCAATTAAAGTGAGAGTTGATTACCTCTGTGATATCTACTAAATAGCAGACCGCAAAATTTTCATTCTCTCAGCACATTTGTAAAAGGTCTCATCCATGACCATACAGGTGGGATCCCAATCGTGGCCAAACCGAATTACAACAACTCGATCTTCCTCAGATAAGATAGCCTGATCTACTTGCCAACCATTTGCGGAGATGCTGCAGCATGTAAGACATGGCGGAGGGACAACAGAAGACTATGTGTGTGTGTACAAATACAAATCTCAGAGATCTCAGAGCAACAAGGTCAGACAAAACTTGACTTGTGTTTTTCTGTAGACAAATCATAAATGCAGAAAAAAGAAGGAAAAGTAATTCATTAGTTTACCATTCTACAAATGCATATAAACAAGAAAATTTACAAAAAAATGTTCTTATTTAAAAAGAGATGATAATACCAGGGAGGGATGGGAGTGATAATTGAATGAGAAAGCTTGAAATCTAATGTCATATAATACAGTCATGTCTCGATAATCCAAACACCTCCATGCCAAGCAACTTTATCCGGACTGTTGAGACATGCAGAGTTTCAAATCATGATTCAAAGGGACATTTGAATCAGCGAAAGACCTCAGAACTTACAGTAATGAAGGCCTAGTGCATTTTACGGAGGACAGAGCACAACGATGCTGTTCATCATTGATCAGAACTCTTTCTATCTTTCTGACCTGTGCCTCAGTCTTCTCATTACACACCATTTACACCATGCCAGATAAGAAGAAAAAAAGAAGAAGGAAAGAGAGAGATAGAGAGACAGAGAGGAGAGAGAGAGAGAGAGAGATAGATAGATAGAAGAGAGAGAGTTAGAGAGAGAGAGAGAGGGAGAAGAGGGGGTGAGAGAGAGAAAAGAGACATAGACACACAGACAAACAGAGACAGAAAATACTACTGAAGTACATTGGCTGAGGCGGGTCGTATGGCCTTGATGGACAGTTACCGGATTGGTTAGATTATCTCAAACAGTTGAGTGTTCAGTGTATCGAGAAGCACAAACGCTCCAGATCTAGAGTCAAGTCGCGCGGTACTGCACACGCCCACCTCTCGCACACTTCGTGCTTTCATCCCGGCCATTACACTAAATTACGCTGTTTTCCCCGCCACCACGGTGACGTGCACATGCAGTTATCATTTACCTTCGTTTTCCTACCTATTTTTGAGACGACACGTCCTTATCTGCTATATTTTTTTACAGAAAATCTTCGAATCGAGAAGTAAGTAAGAACATCCGCCATTTTTTTTTTCGCTAGTGGGCCCTGTAACTTTACTTAAAGTGATATGGAATTATGGGAATAATTCTATATTTAGTTTTTGTTGTTGAGAACGACTGGAAAATCCCTTCTATATTTAACTATGCCTTGGAATGCCGTGTTTGTAGCTATTATGCTCTTTATGGGACTGTGCGAAAGGGGGATCAGTTTTCTATAGGAGTGCCACTAGTCGCCAGCGCCAACTCTCACTCATATTTGAGTAAATTGAGTAGTAAAGCATAATACGATGCTGACTTCGGCTATTTTTTGTGGGTTTTTTTTAAACTACGTTTTGCTGGAGAGAAAGAGAGTTCATATTTTAATTATTGAGTAACAAAACTGATAACAAATCTTTCACTTTCAGAAATGACTTCAACTATAAAATCTCGCCCTAAAGAATATAAAATATTCTGAGTTGATGAGAAAGACAGTGAATTTTGTTAATGGATTGGCTGCAATTGTGGGAGGTGGTTTCATAGGTTGTCTGAAGGATGCAAGTTTGCAAGGATGAGCATGAATGAGATTTGAGAAAATAACATGTTTGTGAAAGTTGTAAAGTATTATCATAAATAAAATCATGACTTTTATATCCAACATTTGTTTCTCAGCTCTTCTGTTTTACAGTACAGTGTGTGACTGCTGGTGCTGTCTGTGCGACATCATGTGTTTTAATTAAGGTGTGCGAGAGTGAGTGGGTAACTGCTGGTGCTAGCTGTGTGACATGAGTAAATTAATTGTGAGTAAATTAATTGTGCGAGGGTTACGGAACTGTTTTGGGGGTGAGTTAGCCATTGTTAGCAATGAAACAACTCTCAAAGCTTATAACTGAGCTAAATTGTATCAAAACTTTGGATTCGATCATAAATCGGGGTCATTTACATTGCACTTTGAGACTGTGGAATGCCGGAGCAAAGGCTGTGCGACTTCAGGCAACTCTCAAAGCTTGCTGTGTGAGACGGGGGAACCATAATGGTCGTGCGGAAGAAGGGTCGTGTGCGAAAGTCAATCACACAATGGGCTCGACACGCCACCTCTCAAACTCAGGAAAAGATAACTCTTAAACATGGTAGCATCAAATTCAGGATCAAGCACAAAGGAGTGTAAGTTACAAGAGTGACATGCCCCTTTCGACGGTAAGTGTGCGAGTGCTAGCGACTTCACTCTAGATCTATATTAAAATATTGTGGTAGATCTTGCTTGTTCCAAAATTAGGTGTGTTCGAATTCGGACTCCCAAATTTCCAGATTATCGGGTACAGATAAAGGAGAAAAATCTGGACTATCGAGATTTAACATAACCTCTTCTAACAACTACCCCACCCCTTATTTTCACTTCATTCCCATTCATTTATGATTAATTTTCATTTTAAAATTAGCAAAATTTTGGCAACGGTGGTATTCTCTATCTAGAAGTACGGAGCCCTAGAAGTATTCCTATCTGGCTGAAAACCATTTCTTGTGTCACCGGAACACCAATTGTTAGTGAGTACTAGAACTCCTTCCTATTCTTATAATAGACACAACTTGAACAAATGGGTTAAAAAATATATTGTTTTCTTCTTCTATACGAACCTGTAATCTGAGAGAGACGTTGCCTGTGCGTGCAAAAATAGAGCAAAAAGACAGACAACCCCACCGTTGCACTTCTGGGTACCTATTCCTAACATTCCAAGCAAGAGAGCTTCAAGTAGCAGTAGATGGCTCACAGTGTCGATACTTTTCACTGCTAGTAAGTACATGTAGTCAGTACGGACATTTTCAAGGGAGCAAGCGAACTAGTACACAAGCAAGAAACAAAATGTATGATGTCATGGTTGTTCTCTTTTTATTTTATCTTAGGTGATCACGTTCTTAAATATTAAAAATCAGGCAAGGGTTCAAAAGATTGATTAGACTTGTCCACAGCTTGTCTGTCACAGTATTAACCCTTCTTTCCCCTGAGAAAAATCGACTATCTAAAATTAGCCTCATTTTCTCGTCCTTTTCAATCATCGGCTCTCTTTTGTCTGTTACGAGCTAAACTAAAGTTTTACCCCCGCCATCAAATTCCATGCCACTCGCAGTAGAATGCAACCTCAATAGCGAATTTAATGAATTGCGATTCCTTAAAAGCGAAGTTTAGTACGAATCTTTAAATTTCCCACATCTCTCTCTCTCTCTCTCTCTCTCTCTCTCTCTCTCTCTCTCTCTCTCTCTCTCTCTCTCTCTCTCTCTCTCTCTCTCATTGTTTTCTTTTCTCTTTATCGCTCGGTTGGTAGCACGCTTTCTTTTCATGGCGAGGAGACGGGTGCCGCCGACGCAGAGGTCGCGGGTTCGATCCCCATGGTGGCCAGGATTTTTTTTCTGTCTATTCCTTGTACTTGCCTCGTCTTTGTTCCTATGGGGCTTTCATATTATCTTGTGTCATTTCCTTCACTTCCGACATGCCCCTTGCCTCACTGTTTGTCTTTAGCGAATTCATGATGAATTGTGATTCCTTAAAAGCGAAGTTAAGTACAAATCTTTAAATTTCCCACATCTGTATCTCTCTCTCTCTCTCTCTCTCTCTCTCTCTCTCTCTCTCTCTCTCTCTCTCTCTCTCTCTCTCTCTCTCTCTCTCTCTCTCTCTCTCTCTCTCTCTCTCTCTCTCTCATTGTTTTCTTTTCTCTTTATCGTATCGAACTTGAGACTTGAGATGATATCTTAATTCAACCCAAACATGTTAATCCAATTTTCATTTTAAAGTGATGTGTTGAAATATTCTTCCTCTTCCCTTTTTATTCGTGTTTGTGTGTCAGAGAGAGAGAATCATTACCCCCAAAATTTGAAAGTTTCTCACAAATCAATGACAAGTAAACTAAAAATGTGGTCACTTATAAAAAGTACCCAGACAATCATGTCAACTCGACCCCTTACCTACACTCATGTTCTATTAATGCCTTGACAATCTCTTACCTTATGTTACTCACCTTGTAAATGGTTACATTTGTAGCAGAAAATGTACCTGATGAATAAAAAGAAACATTGTGTTTCTTTCATTAAGCCTGCAGTCAAGAAAATACACTTGGATTACAAAATTATCTCTAACCTACCATTTCTTTTTAAAATCTTGGAAAGAGTCGGTCATCATAAATTCTTAAACTCATAATTTTAATGAGAGCAAATTGTTTGAAAAATATTAATCAGCATGTCTCCTGAAGGTTAATACTGGTTTGCTTCATACATCCACTCGGTGGTCCGGAGGTAAGGTGTCGGCCTCTAAATCTAAACCAAAAGATTGTGTTCATGACACCTGGCAGGTGGAGACATTTTCTCAAACAATTTTCTAGTAAAACCTACCTCCACCTCCTTAGTTCAAGTAGGTGGATCAACACTAAGTCCCTTTGGAGACGGACTATAAAAAGAAGATCCCATTTGCAGATAACACTGCATGCATTAAATATCTCTTGGCCGATGCAGACAGGGAAAAATTTTAAAAGAAAAAGAAATCTCTGTAGTGGTGAATATGTATCCAACAGATGCCAGAATGGTGAAATAATTGGCAAGAAAAAAACTCAACTCCAAGTACAACTCAAATAAATTGCCAACTAAATAATTCATCCTGTAAGTAGTTCTGTAGCATCTTTTCTTGTACTATTACCAAAAGGCAAGATGGAAATCATATATTATGGGACACAGAGCATTTTCAAACTATTCCTGTGGTTATTCGCTAGTTATTGATAATTGTATTGTTATTTCTATCTAAAGCACCTTTCAATTTTCTGATATATATATCTTGAGCATGCTGCATTATTATTGTGTAAAGCAAGGGCCATGACACTAATTAGGTGAATGTTGCTACACAAATGCATCTATGTACGTGTGAATGTATGTAGGTATGTATGTACATATGTATATTATATCATTATCTTTTGAAAACAAATGCATGAGCATCGCAGTCATCTCACGTAACATTGAATGAAGACTTGAGAGACATTTCAGATTTTACACATATGGATGTTTATTGAAGTAAATTGAAATTCCGTTCTTTTGCAATCTTTTATCAGAGGGAATAAATAAAAAAAGAAATGAAAAACCCACAAAGTCGTAAGTCAAAAACAAGAAGAAAAAAAACTGGAACAGCAATATACTACAGTATTCTTCTTTTCATCCTTAATTTAATTGACAGTGAGATAAAAAAAAATTAAAAAGCAAAAAAAAACAACTTTACATCAGCATGCACATACAAATATTGTATTCAAAACAATACATTGGCAACAAATTATAAATGGAACAATCAGAAAAGTACAATGTTATGTAAAAATAACTCCAATGGGAAACAAGTGTAATTATAGGTATAATAAATAATGATTCTTTTGATCCATTGTAGTGTTCAAATTCAGATTTTAAAAATCTACAAAAAACATTATACTTCCAAGAAAAGGAAGAAAAATAGCAACAAAAGCCGTGAGGTTTAAAATGGATGAAGCGTGAATTTGATAAAGCCTTGAGTTACACATTTTGACATAAACTCAAAAGCAATAAGGATCACGATATGAACTTATAATGGTACAAGTTAATTCAATCGTGACTATAATGTACATTAATTACAATGTTTAGCAACAGTGTAGAGGAAAAATTAAAGGTTAATTTGAATTGGTCGCCAGTCAGAAAAACTCTGTTTTATGATAAAAATGCATCAGTTGTTTGCAGTGGATGTGATTTGAAGAAGTCAAAAACAAGGAAAGTTCCTCACAGGCCTTTGACGGTCCGGAGAGCTGAGGTTTTCCTAGTTTCTATGAGATAATACAATGGCCTCTTTGACAGGACACTAGTTTGTCGCAGGTTTTATTGCCCAGGTGGTGCTGGTATGCAAAATTTGAACATGGGTTGAGTAGGCAAATGCCTTTTAAGCATCTTTTCCTTAGGAACACGTCAGACCAAGCATTGCCAAGGTTCAAACCAGGACCTTATGAATTCCAAGTCCGTCAGCCTGACCACTACGCCATCAATAATCCTACATTTTGATTCGTAACTTTATTACAATGGAATCAAGGTACTATCATAAATTGTTCAGGGAAAATAAGGTGATCTATTGCATAATCCTGTTACTGTAAAAACTAATTTATTTCTAATTCTGTCATGGTGCATAAGAGCAATAGAATAGGCATGTCATGTATCAGTCTGTACATCCTTTTATTTAATTTTTCCTCCGGTCTGTAAGAGTAATGGGAAAAAACCTACCTTTTTTAAAAACCTGTCACTGTCATACCGCAGATGCTAGATGATAAATGAGCTCTATCAGTATGAAATAAATTCTTACTTTCTGATACAAAAGCTATGGAAAACTGTATTTTAATATCTTTGTGTTATTATAGATTATGAGAGGGTCTACTGGTATTGTACAATAAACTGTACAGACGTTGGAATTGCTCCCACTTTGGGACTTACAACAGGTCATCATAATAATTTTACTATTATTTGTTCAATTCACTTAATTATTAACATTTTCATTGAATGTATCTATTCTTTCACTCCCAGATGATAACATTATCGATAAATTAATTCATATTCTATTACCTAATATAACGGTATGGTGTTTGTTATTCCAGTTATTCCAGTGGGCTAGTTAAGCCTTCATTTATGAAATACAACTCCCGTTATAAAACCACCTGGCCATATGAAATGTGCTTCCAAACTACCACTGTTCAAAGTAGTTATTGTGTTGTTCATCATTTGATCTTCCTATGTACAATCAAGATAAAACAAGGATAGAAATTGTATAAAGCATAACAATGGTCATAATAATTAATATGTATACATGAAATACCTCATACAATAGACATCTTCAATGAAAAAAACAAATTATCAAAGTACATTTAATATCATACTACTACTAGTACTGCAGATATATGTAATATGATACAGGAAGAGACCTTACATAAAATTGTATACAAATTATTTCAATTTCACCGTATAATTTTCATTCTTTGACAAATTTCCAGCACCACTAAAAATTATTTTTAAATTTAGATAAATTAGACATTTATAGATTGCTCACATAAATTTTCCATTCCCACTCAAATTGCATAAAGCCGCTGTCAAAGCTGAGTTGAACCAAACAACACCAATGGCTTGGATACGTGGTACCATGAGATAGATGGAAAGGGGGAGCTAATGAATCTCATTAGAGTTCAACTTTCTTCACCATCAATACTGATAATATCTTAACAGCAACAATGACACTAACGATAACATAAATAACAGCAACAATAATAATACTAATACTATAAAAACTAAATAATAAGAATAATAGCAAAGATAATAACAATTATAACAATAAAAGCTGCAGGCTCATAGAAAATTCGATTTCAAGATTTTCACAAAGCACACCACCACCTCATCATGGCTCTGGGATCCCAAAAGCTTAAAGTAAGCGGAAGCAAGTCCTAAGGTAAACAGCAATAAATAAAAGAAACAATTCGTTTCATTCCAGCACTCAGTCAGGCTTAATACACAAGACTGAAATTTGAAAGCGTCGCAGTCTCTGTTAAACAAAATAAACGAAAAGCCATTCACACGCATCTCTCTTTTAAACATTCCTTTAACTTTGTTTCCTTTCAAAAAACCCCACCAAAAACAAAAACACGAAACAACAATCAATCATACAATTTCAATTATAAACAAACAAACAACAATCAGATTGTCTTTCCCAACTATGGAAAAAAAAGAGTTTACAAATAATCTATATATAAAAGTTCTGGAGCTGACTCTCAGTCAGGACATTCCACTTTGACACTAGGTTTGTTTAATATTCTGCAGTAGCATGTTTGTGGACGCTATGATAGGAATTGCGGAGGAGAGCGTATGGGAAGCAGGATTCCAGCAAGTCCATGGTGAGGAAGGGAGATTCTTGTACGATCTGCAAACACACGTACAGAAGTTTTTTTTAGCCATAATATGATAATGATGGATAATGAAAATTATGTATAACAAACTAATAATTACTTCTGATAAAACACAAAAATCAAAGGATAAAACATGGAAGACTGCCAATGAATAGCCCCTATGTTTGATTCAAAATAACAATATGCAGCTAGCAAATTCAAAGCGGTAAGTTCAAATGACATGAAACATTAATACACAGATTAGCTTTTATCATAGACAAATTTACAGTCCAGTCAGTCGACTAATGAAAGGAAGCCTTCAAAATTGATATCCTGAAATATAATTAAGGCACTAAAACAATCTAACAACATAAAAAAATGCATAAGAATTTGTCAGGAGCTTCTACAAACAAAAATTCCACAATTCCAGTCTAGTTTAAGGTCATGACAGTGACAGGCATTTGTGTTTCAAACTCACTTGATCAAGAAGAAGGTAGACTGATTCACGATACTTCACAGCCTCTTTGTCATTTTCAATACCAAGACGCAAAAGACTGGAGGATGCCAGCTGTGTAATAAATAAATAACAAAGAATGAAACAAAATGGTAATTAATGTATCTATCTAGAAAGGATGCCTTTGAATATCATGAAGAAACAACCACTCAGAACACAGGTGTAATGAAATTTTACAGGCATGCTCAAATTTAGAAGCGAAGCATTCAGTCTATTTGATAGTATTGAAATGTTTCTGTTTTGTATCTTGGTGTACACAATAAATATTTTACGTGTCATGCTAGCCTCATTTTGACCGGCTTGCTTGATGATTGCAACATAAATTTGTGGGTACATATTAGAGAGAAACAGAAGTATTTAATTCCTGTCCTGCAATTATTTTTAGAATCGTTTTCACATTCAGTCATGACAGGTATGCGATGAAAATGGCTTAATTTAAAAATCAATTGTAATGTACTTTATAAATGTATGTAAGGTGAAAGATTTAATTCCCTTCCCCTTTACTTCCTCTTCCTGACCTGCACCTCCATCTCTGCTAGGCTTTAAAACAATTAACAAAAAAAGGAAAAGACCTGACATTCTTACCTTCCTCCACCCCCCCACCCCTGGGTAAAGTTAAAAAATCAAACAATCTTACAGCACTCAATTATAACTGGATGCTTATCGACGGTGAAAGTTGCAAACTGTGTATTTTTGTAAGTCCAATTTTGTATGTTTCGAGAAAATCAAAGATAAAGGTGATGTGCATTTTAATCTATTTTCACAGACATACATGGTGTGTAAGTGTCAAAAACCAGAACCAATATGGTTATTATTAAATATCAAAACAGGTTTTCTATTGGTTAGTGTGCCACAGAATCCTAACTAAACGAAGCATAGGGGCTTCCTAATGTTAAAAAAGGAGAAAAAGGTGTTATTAATTTTAAACTTTCACCGTCGATATATTTCTTATTTTGAACCTAGATTAATTAATTAAACAAGGTAATTAATTAATTACTGCATTTGATAAATTATGCAATCATAATTCTTTGTTTATTTACAGTACACACAAAGAAAACTTGAAGGAATAAATAAAATAACAAAGAAACAACAAAACTCACAGCCAGAAATTCATTCAGCCTCTGGTCCGTGTCCCAGGGCCGTACAGTGAGAAAAGCGCTCCGGCCAGTCCATTGATGCTCTGTGCCAGGCAGTGACTGTTGTTCACATTGCCTGAAATTTTTAAAAAAAGAAGACACATTTCAAATTTATGATTCATCTACTAATAGAAAAGACAATGTAGAAAACAAATCTAAATCAAAAAGAATAAAAAATAAATAAATGAAACAAACAGATGGCATACTATTTGTTGATAAACTTTGGAAACTACTAAATTAAATAGAAAAAATAAATAAATTGAAAACTGACATTGTATGAAAAAAATATGTCAACTAGCAATGTCACCCTGACATTTGCGTCAACTCATATCGATATGTGAAACACAGACATCACAACTTATGGCGTAAGCCTACCTTCCAAGGAAGCCTTGTAGAAAGAATTGTCAGTGCGGGCTAACTTTGGAATGGCGACGGCCACAAAGACAAACAGTAAACACGCTATAGTGTATTCATCTTCAGCATGTTCTGTCAAGGAAATATGGAGTGAAAATCGACTAAGAAAAAGAGGCTACCTACTTCATAACAGTATTTTTATTATTCACTATTCTCCTGTTTATTTTAAAACAGCATGGAACAAAATAGAAATGAATGTTAGCCCAATGCAATTTATGTCTAAATAAAGGTTGAATCATGTCTTTATCATTCACTCAAAACATTATTAGCGTGACAAATAAAATTAGTTTTACCTTCTACTCAATTTTCCCTGAAGTAGGTCTATCTCTCCAGGCAAAATCATATGACACATTAGGCCTTACAAATATCTCTTGACCAACCATAAAGGGAAGGAAACTACAGTGGTTCTGTCACATCTTATCTAGCTCAGGACAAGCTAAAACCACTGAAGTGAAATCTAACCCCTCTATCATATGTGAGGATCTAAGGATGAATGAAGAGGAAACAGCATGGCGAAAGGGATGGAAAGGAGTAGAACCTACCTGCAGAACCTGCAAACCACACACTTGTGGAAGGAACAGTACATGATGGTGTATAGAGAGAGAGAGAGAGAGAGAGAGAGAGAGAGAGAGAGAGAGAGAGAGAGAGAGAGAGGAGGAGAGGGAGGGAGGGAGGAGGGAGAGTAATAAAAAAACAAAAGCAGACTGGGAAAGCCTGAGATTTAGAGGGAGCTAGTGTGGTGCCCTGTCCATCACCAAGATGAACAAAATCTTAAAATTTATTTACTAAGAAGAGCTGGAAACGACATTCTCTTCACCATACAGGTAAAGAAGCTTCTAGATTTAGAAGAAAAACAAAATTCACGTTGAAAAGAAAACCGAAAATCTAAAATTTGAGACTAGACAATGGATCGAATCTTCACAATCACATACAAACTCACCACTTTTTTTGAGGGTTCGTAAAGCATTGCACAATGTGGGGTCCACGCTGCATTTCTCACCAGCTGAAGACGCCAGTTCATTTACCACCTGTATAAGCCAGGAATAAATGGGTCAGATATTAAACACCTGATTTTACATGCAGATATAAAACATCAACACGGTAGCTGCAGTTTAGGTTAAACAGAAAGAAGAAAGTAAAAATAATCATTCTCAGGATTAGGAGGTTCAAAGTTGTGTCCTCTAAACAGACACCTTTCACATTAATCAAACCCCTTGCTAAAATCTGTGTTTTATTTCATTTCTTAAATTGTGTTATTAAGCTAATTATTCTGAAGCAATGAATATTTAGCTTTTATTGTATCAAATGTATTACTTCTGATATCCAATAAGCATGGCGGAAAAGCTCAAGTAGGAAACACAAATGAGATGAAACGCATTAATTGCCAGTCATCCTTTAGATTAGATGCACAATTTAACTACATGCACGAAAGTATAAAAAAATCCCCAAAATATACAATAAGAATTGTACACTACTAGAAATGCCTTTATCTCCTTAAATTTGCATATAGAATTTTAAAAAAAGGGGCATAAGAACAAAATATATATGAAAATCTCGTCTAACATATTAACACATACAAGGCAGAAACCGACACGGACAACAATGGTATGGCCGTCATGTATACTTAAACACAATGCCCCTCATTCTCTGCCTTCCTTGTTCCTCACCCCCGGCCTTTCCTACCCTCATTGCTTTCCTTCCGTTCCCCTCATTCCTTACCTTCCCTGTCCCTCATCCCTTACCTTCCTTTCCCCACAGTTCTTGCCTTCCTTATCCCTCAATCCCTGCTGTTTTTGTCTTCCTTGCCCTCCCCATTCATTGCCTTTATTTCCCCTTATTCATTGCCTTTTTTGCCCCTCATTCCTAGCCTTTTTTGCCTCTCATTTATTGCCTACCTTGCCCCTCATTCCTTGCCTTCATTTCCCCTCATTCCTAGCCTTTCTTGCCCCTCATTCCAAGCCTTCCTTGTTCCTCCTTCCTTGCCTTTCTTGTCCCTCATCCCTTGCCTTCCTTGCCCCCTAATTCCTTGTCTTCCTTGCCCCTCATTCCATTTTCCCCTGCCCCTCTTGCCTGCACTTCTTGTCCTTCATTCCCTGTGTTGATTGCCCCTCATTACCTGCTTTCTCTATCCCTCATTCTTTGCCTTCTTAACCTTCATTCCTTGCTTTCCTTACCTCTTAATCCTTGACTTCTTTGCCCCTCATTACCCACCCCTATTTCCTTGTCTTCCTTGCCACTTATTCCGTGCTTTCCCCTGCTATTCATTCCTTGTCTTCCTTGCCACTTATTCCGTGCTTTCCCTGCTATTCATTCCTTGTCTTCCTTGCCACTTATTCCGTGCTTTCCCTGCTATTCATTCCTTGTCTTCCTTGCCACTTATTCCGTGCTTTCCCTGCCACTCATTCCTTGCCTTTCCTGCCACTCATGCCTTGCCTTCATGCCACTCATTCCTTGCCTTCCCTGCCACTCATTCCTTGCCTTCCTGTCCACTCATTTCCTTGCCTTCCTTGCCCCTCATTCCCTGCATTTCCTGTCCTTCATTCCCTGCTTTCCTTGCCCTCATTCCCTGCATTCCCTGTCCTTCATTCCTGCCTTCCTTGCCCCTCATTCCCTGCCATCCTTGCCCCTTCCTTTCCTTTCTTGCCCCTCATTCCCTGCCCCTATTTCCTTGTCTTCCTTGCCCTCATTCCTTGCAATCACTGCAACTCATTCCCTGCCTTCGCTGCTCTTTAATCCCTGCATTTCTTGTCCTTCATTCCTTGCCCCTCATTCTTGGCCTCAGATACAGATACAAGAATATCCAAGCCTAAATCAATACAACTATAATGATCATGAATCAAAAATAAAAATCTAAATGATTAAAAGATGAAAAGGAGGGATAAAAAAGTAAGGGAGGGGGGGTAAACAAATATAGATAACACTTAATTAATAAATCATTAATACATCAATAAATATGAATAACAAACCAAAGAAAAACATTCAACAAGGGCCCTAAGACCCACCCAAAGACTTGCATCAAGACCACCAAAAAAGTGTATCACAATATCACATAACAAAGTACAAATATCAGGCGAAAAACCAAATTGTGACCAAATTGTAAACACATATATATATAATATACACATTAACCCAGGATTCAATTCTTCAAGTAAAGGAAAAGACAAAAGAAAATTGTCTCAGATTGAAAGGGATTTGCTTGTTTCATTGAAATTTACCCATGATAAATTATGAGAAAACAGCAAGAAGAAACATACGCGAAAGAGTAAAAGGAAAGAAACAGGATCTGCCATCAGTGTCCTTCAACCAACCGCGATTGAAAGGAAAGAGAAGGAGAAGGCAACTCACAGCATTAATTAAGAAGTCAAATAAAACGACAAAAGATTCATGTACCAAAACTAATGTGGCCATGCTAGACTTCACTTTCCCGAAGAAAAAGAATTACAGGTGATTTGTCCTCAATGGTAAGCATGTGTCTGAAAGGGCTACTGACTGTAGGAGAAATGCGTTTTAACATTTCTAAATCAGATCGTAAATTGACATTGCTATTGCTCTACTACAAAAAGTCAGTCTGTAGAAAACAAGTTGCTCCGTTTTATATCCCTTCATTAAACACCATTCTATTTATTTAAAGCATTGCTAAAGAAGGCTCTGTTGCTTGCTTGAAAGTGAGGCGCTGAGGTAGCATTGCTATACAATGGCATATAAAACAAAGCCTGCACGCATATATCACTAAAGCTAATTTGCATAGTTTACTATGATCAACTTTATGTTACTTTTAAAAGAGAACATTACTATGATTGACTTTATGTTACTTTTAAAAGAGAACATTACTATGATCAACTTTATGTTACTTTTAAATGAGAACAATTGCTTTATGTTAAAAACAAGGAGAGACGCTCTAGCACTGCTTTGCACATCTTTGTTAAACGCTGGAATTTGGTTAAAAAAGGTAGTGACGTCAGAACAAGCTAGGCACACTACAAGTTTTATTTTGTCACACAAAATTGCTAATCACTGTAAATTCTAAACGAGTTAATATTTATGTGTTTTAAACTTTTGGTCTTTCATGTTATAACAATGCTCTTCCTTGTACGGGAGAGTGAACAGTTTTAAAGTAAGTCCCATACTCAAGACTTGAACATGGGGTAACCAGAAGAAGAGTCCTGATTTTCCCAGGCATACGGCTTAATGTGGTAGTTTGCCGTTGCTTTCCCCCGCTGCCTTTACTTTGCCTTTACTTTCGCCAAGTCTGAATAGACCTAACTACCCCATTCCACTGCTGGGTTGACGAGGAAGAGTAGATGTTAAAAATATATACTAATTATTAAAACAATAACGAACGAAATTGTAAACAAAAGCATTCGCACACATGTACACATGTTTATCGCCGGCAACAAAAGTCTTTTCTTCAAAACTCCATCAAAGAAGCAAAGCTGCACACGCACAGCAAGATAACAATTAATATTAAACGTCAATAGAAAAAAATCATTGAAAACCAAAAACACAAAACCTATAGAGAGAGAGAGAGAGAGAGAGAGAGAGAGAGAGAGAGAGAGAGAGAGCACAAAACTTATGCAAATATCTTTAAATTCAAATATTTATCAGTATCAGAGCCCATTTTCTTGTACAGCTTATAATTTTTTCATTGCAATTTAACCCCTATCCACCAAATGCGGTGATCTCAGGGAGAATTAAGAGGAATCAGCAAGATGAAAGGTAAGTTGAAGAGTCAAAGGAAATAAGTAGGACCTACCCAGCAGCGCCCGCCAACCACCTACTTCTTGTACAGACTGTAGTACATTTGAATGAAATACCTGACTGCTTTCACAAATAGATGCAAAAGAAAAGAAATTTAATAAACGATAAAGACGAATTATCCATGTACAAGATTTTCTTCCTGTTTGAAATACCATACTTTTAAGCGACATGAATACCACAAATTGGTTAAATATTCACTCAACAAGCCAAATAAAAATCGATTGATGCAAAGCAAAGAGGAAATTAAACAACAAAATTAAAGTAAAACAAATAAGCCAAGACGAAAAAAACACACAAAAAACAGACTAGTGAAAAATGAACATGATACATCATACATCAAACAGGAGAAAGAGAAGAACACAACAGCAACCCCAAAAGTTATTTTGATAAATAAAAAACAGCCAGAATACGGAAGAGAATGCGCTTTGAAAATCGCAAGTGAAAGTTTTCACTTTTAAAATCCATTTGATTTAGAATCTTTCTCAAGTTACTTTGGCATTGTAGAGACATTTGTATGAACCCTTGTAATATAAATGTAAATCATAGACGCATTCTACAGAAATACCCTAATGTTGTTGAAACTTGTTTTACACACAGCCGTCAACAAAACGAATCATTAATTGACATGTCAACTGCTATTTCGATTTCAAAATGGACGTATCGCAGTGGCTAATGCGAAAAGTGTTATGTTTACTCCTTGAAAATGATCTATTTTATACAAAATACAATCTCATTTAAAAAAAAATTTTTTTTGAAAAGTCTTCCCTTTAAGTTTAACATAATGCAAATTTCGTTTTTATTCCCACTATTTCCTTGTACTCAGGGTAAGTACAAGTCTAAAGAGGTTAAAAATTGTTAGGGCTGGGATCGGCTGAGGTCTTACTAAGCTGATACGTGTGCGGCTAAAACAGTTTAGCTGGACATGATGCGAGTTAAGAACGGCAATAATAATAATAATAGTAATTACGATGATGATGATGATGATGATAATAACGATGATGATGATGATGATAATAATAATAAATAATTTTAAAAAATAAAATAATATTATTACAACAGCAACCCCAAAAAGTTATTTTCATAAATGAAAAGCAGCCAGGATACGGAAGAGAATGCGCTTTGAAAATCGCAAGTGAAAGTTTTCTCTTTTAAAATCCATTTGATCTAGAATCTTACTCAAGTTACTTAGGCATATAGACTCACAGATGATGATGATGATGATGACGATAACAATAATAATAATTATGATGATATAATATAATAATGATAATAACAATAATAATAATAATAATAATAATAATAATACATGTAATAATAATAATAATAATAATAATATACTACTACTACTACTACTACTACTACTACTAATAATAATAATAATAATAATAATACTATCATTAATAATAATAATAATAATAATAATAATAACAATAATAATAATAATAATAATAATAATAATAATAATAATAATAATAATAATAATAATAATAATAATAAATACCCTGAACCAAAATATCTACATATCAAAACTGTTTTCTTCGTTAATCATCTCTTCTCTGATTTTTTAAATTTCAAACATTCAATACACATCTCATGGCTGTGCTGTTGTACCAAGGGCCTATATCCACACAAGGGAAATATCCCAGCCCTGGTTTACAGCCTTTAACATTCTTGTTGTTGAAAAAAAAAAAAGAAATGATAAAAACACTACCCTTCCAACTGACAACAGATATAAATAACAAGAGTTGTAATTTTTTTTTTTTTAAATGTCTGCTGTCCACCAAAACAGACCTCAAGACACATTTCATCCGCTCAGAATTACATTGTCCTAATTACACATTTGATGACTTTAGAGTTATAATCATTATCGGATTGACAGTCATCAATTGTCCTCGCTCACAAAAAATTGTAACCAAATTTCGTGTACATTTATCACCAATTTCATTTGCATTTATTCCTTACTTCCGATTCTCTTTCCAGCTGAGAACTTCAGAGCCTATTTACTCAAAATAAGTTTACATGCGAAGTTAGGACAATACAACTCTGAGCCGACCAGTTACTGACAAAACCTTTCACTTCTAATTCTCAAGCACGACGGGCAATTGAAGAGGCGCACTGAGGGACGCATAAATTTGTGCTTTTGTTGTTGTTGCTTTTTTTCTTCACATCACAACAACATCAACAAAAGACCAAAACAAAAACAAACAAAAAAAAAACACCAAAAAAAAAAAGGAAAAAAAAGGAAAGAAAAACTTTTTTTTTTTTTTTTTACCAACCTGCTGTTTGAGAGATACCGGCTGGCATGCGGATGAACAGATGTATGAACGAATGAATTGATGAATGAATGAATGAAAAAAGGACTGAACAGATGAATAAATGAATGCATTGATGAATGAATGAGTGAAAAGAGGACTGAACAGATGAATGAACAAATGCATTGATGAATGGTAGAACAGTTAATTGAATGAATGAACAGATGAATGAATAAATGAATGACTGAAAAAATAAATGAACAGATGAATGAAAGACTGAACGGATGAATGACTGAATGAATGATAATGATAAATGATAATGAAAGAAGGATGAATTTCTAAAGAGTGAATTGATGAAAGAATGTACTGGTGAATGAATAGAATGTTGGAACCATGAATGCGTACTTGAATCCATGAATGAACAAATAGAAAGATGAATATGTGTATGAATAAATAAGTGAATGGAGGGAAAGTTGAAGGTGAAACTCATGAAAGCAAGGAAGGCTAATGATGAATCAAATGAATGAACAAATGAATTAATGAATGAACTCTGAAATTAGTGAACAGATGAAGGGAAAGGCATAATTTTTAAAAACTGATGACCAAAAGAATGGAGAGATGAAGGAATGAAAATGATGAGATGATGAATGGACAGTGAACAAATGAAGAATGAAAATTAATGAATGAATGAATGATTGAAATTATGAATATGGAAAATGAATTGACAGATGAATAAGTGAATTAATAAAAGAGTAAATTGTATAGAAGAATATATCAGAAACATAAAAGGCATTGTGAAGAAATCAATAGAGCTATGAATGACAAAATCATGGTATGAAGACTAAAAGATGATGGAGAAACATGTTTACTTAGCAGATGACACAAATTCCAGTGAATGATGATACATGTTGTAAAATTGTTGTTGAAAATGAAACCACATTCATTGACGTTGAATGACATATTATGTTATGAAAAAAACAAAAGGTGCAAAACAATAAAACAAATATGAAAATGCTTAGCTCCATGAATATGTTGCCACAAAAATTTGTCAAAAAGAAATCAATCTGCAAAATACGTCTGCAGTGTAAAACAGCAATGGCCAAAAATGTGTAATTAGTTAAATTAGTGCAGTTGTAATATCAAATCAAATAATCATTGATTTAAAAACAAACGTTTGCAATCAACATCAGAAGAAAAATCTTAGTGATAAGAAACATGGGATGAAGCAATTTAACGCCCATGAAAAGAATTTACTCAGCCTCCGCGTGTGGTGATTTCATGCTGAATTGAGAGGATTTGTTTGTTTTATTGTAATTTACCACACCACCATAAGTGATGATTTCATGAGCTAAAAAGGATTTTTGTTTCATAGCAATTTACTGCACCATGATATGCAATGTGATATATGCAATGTGGTGATTTAAAAGGACTTGTTTGTTTTATTGCTATTTACCACACCACCATGTGTGATGATTTCATGATGAACTAAAAGGATTTGCTTGTTTTAGTGCAATTTACCACACCACCATATGTGATGATTTCATGATGAAGTAAAAGGATTTCTCTGTTTTATTGCTATTTACCACACTACCATAGGTGACGATTTCATGGTGATTTAAAAGGATTTGTTTGTTTTATTGCAAGTGACTCCGCCACCATATGCAATGATTTCAGGGTGATTTAAAAGCAACGGCAAGATGAAAGACATGTGAAAAAGTAAGACCTACCATAGGAAGCTACCAATTGCCCACAGAGATTAATGAAAATGGACGGTTAAAACAGGCTTTTTTAGAGTAAGTAGAACAACAAAATCGCAATAGAATTAGAGCGGCAAGTACTCTTGGATCCAAATAATCATCAAATAAAATGACCAAAGAAAACTAGAGGCGAGAACAAAACTTTCTCCACTTAAAAAATATTTTGAAAATTAATTTTGTCTCTCTGCAGGTATCGTTCTTGATTTTTACAATTTTGTTCAAGATCAAATATTTAGCATGGAAATAAAATAAAAAAATTAAATTAAAAAAACCATACTGGTGCTAGAAGAGAAGGGTTGGTTAGAAAACTCAACACAAATCTTAGTGTAAAACTGTTTGTTATTTGAGTGTGTTCTCATAAAAGAGGCCTCCTATTTCTATAGATTTTACACCACACTTTTTACATTTACCTTTATTTCACTAACATCTACCTCTATGTTCACTAACATCTACCTTTATGTTCACTAACATCTACTTCTATGTTCACTAACATCTACCTTTATGTTCACTAACATCTAACATCATCTACTTCATGTTTACTAACATCTATCTCTATGTTCACTAACATCTACCTTTATGTCACTAACATCTACTTCTATGTTCACTAACATCTACTTCTATGTTCACTAACATCTACTTCTATGTTCACTAACATCTACTTCTATGTTCACTAGCACACACCTATATGTTCACGCACATACCTATATGTTCACTAACATCTTCATGTTCACTAACTTCTACTTCTATGTTCACTAACATCTACTTCTATGTTCACTAGCACATAAATATATGTTCACGCACCTTATATGTTCACTAACATCTACCTTCATGTTCATGTTCTAGCACATAAATATATGTTCTACCTTCATGTTCACTAACATCTACATCACTAACATCTACCTCTATGTTCACTAACATCTACCTCTATGTTCACTAACATCTACCTCTATGTTCACATCTACATCTAACATCTTTCTATGTTCACTTACCTATATCTACATCTTCTATGTTCACTAACATCTACCTTCATGTTCACTAACATCTAACATCTACTTATGTTCACTAACATCTACCTTTATGTTCACTAACATCTACTTCTATGTTCACTAACATCTACTTCATGTTCACTAACATCTACTTCTATGTTCACTAACATCTACCTCTATGTTCACTAACATCTACCTCTATGTTCACTAACATCTACCTCTATGTTCACTAACATCTACCTCTATATGTTCACTAACATCTACTTCTATGTTCACTAACATCTACCTCTATGTTCACTAACTAATGTTCATCATCTACCTCTATGTTCACTAACATCTACTTCTATGTTCACTAACATCTACCTCTATGTTCACTAACATCTACCTCTATGTTCACTAACATCTATCATGTTCACTAACATCATACTTCTATGTTCACGCACATACCTATATGTTCACTAACATCTACTTCTATGTTCTATACCTATATGTTCACTAACATCTACTTCTATGTTCACATACCTATATGTTCACTAACATCTACTTCTATGTTCACAAACATCTACCTCTATGTTCACTAACATCTATCTCTATGTTCACTAACATCTACCTCTATGTTCACTAACATCTACTTCTATGTTCACTAACATCTACTTCTATCATTCACTAACATCTACTTCTATGTTCATAACATCTACCTCTATGTTCACTAACATACCTATATGTTCACTAACATCTACTTCTATGTTCACTAACATCTACCTCTATGTTCACTAACATCTACCTCTATGTTCACTAACATCTACCTCTATGTTCACTAACATCTACTTCTATGTTCACTACCTATATGTTCACTAACATCTACTTCTATGTTCACTAACATCTACCTATATGTTCACTAACATCTACCTCTATGTTCACTAACATCTACCTATATGTCCACTAGCATATACCTATATGTTCACTAGCACATACCTATATGTTCACTAGCACATACCTATATGTTCACTAGCACATACCTATATGTTCACTAGCACATACCTATATGTTCACTAGCACATACCTATATGTTCACTAGCACATACCTATATGTTCACTAACATCTACCTATATGTTCACTAACATCTACCTATATGTTCACTATACTCCAGTGAAATATTACGAACTGTACGCTTGGTCTTTCATAAAAAAAAACCTTGTAAAATTCCTTTTTTAACTGTGACAATACCAAGTGAAAATTTTACTTATGTTTGCCAGGGAGTTCAAGGTTAACATACTAGAGAAGGTAACACATTACATGTCTGGAATTTGGTAACTTAACATCCTTATTTCCCAAATCACCTGATGGCTTCGGAATTGCTGATATTACATATGGGAGTGCATGAGTAGACGTAAAAGTGTTTTCAATCATGAAACCGTTGCTGACTGTGACGTAACTTACCATAGAGTCCTTGGTGTTTGGTACGTGATGATGAATATCTCTGATAGACCCCATCAGGAATGGAATTCTTTGTTCGAGGATCTAAACAAAATGAAAGAAGCGTTACAATCAGAGACAGAATCTCTCTATATTAAAGAATTTCAAAAACAAACAAAAAGAAACTTGATTTCAACTGGCAATAAAAAACAAATGCATTTAAAATCAAACTAAAACCAAATTCTATTCTTACTGGCAACACACACAAAAAAAACATGAAAAAAAAAAGAAGTAAAACCAGAGGCAAATGTGCTACTACTACTAACGTCATTCAGGGCTTCTTGCGCCAGCGCTCGGAAAGATAGAAGTACGCCGATAACCGTCATCCTCAGGAGCAAAACGTCTCGTCTAGAAAACAAACATAAGATACAAAGTTAATGTGCACACTGAGGAAGAAACTACAATGCTTACACATTTCAAATTCCCTAAAATTGGCGTTCTTCTCTATTATACACATAATAAAAATCAAGATCATTCTTGCAGTCACATTATAGCCTTCATGTGATTTGAGTTGACCCACATCAACGACTAAAGTGATCTCTGGGTATTTGGTAGGATTTTTAAACTAGTGGTGTCTATAACGTGCACAAAGTGTTGGGATCTGCAGAAGACATCTCCTTTTTAATCGTCCATTTCAATGGGACTAAGGTGTCGATCCACCTACCTGGACCAGGCGAGTGGGTGTTACTTGAAAAAACTCAAGAAATTTTTTCGACATTGGCCAAAAATCCACCACCTTTTAGTTGAGAGGCTTGCACCTTGCCTCTACACCACCCGAGTCTCCTCCAAAGAGCACATGGCATATCTCAGTGTCCTTTGCCGTTTCTCCCCTTCCTCAACAAAAATAACCAAAAGTCGACTGTAACAATAATCGACTGAAATCTACTCAAAACAGATCAAAGAAATTAAATATAGAAATATGGGTATTAGCATCATGACACTTACTCATTATCTCCATCATCTACCAATTACACTTCTCAATTCCCCCCCCCCCCCCCCTGCATCCCTACACCCCAAATCCTACTTGACTCGAAAACCTGCAATATTAAATTAGACAAAATATAAAATAAAGCTTAATTTCAACATCCAAGAAACCCCTTTTCATAGTAAAATGAAGTATAAATGACATAATTACGTTTCTTATGCTGGCAGGAATGGATACACTGGCAGACTAGCCGAATCTTGAGTGATTGACATGTGACTAAGTTCATGGTTAAAATATTAAATTTTGATTTTGATTGCTACTGGATAAAACTTTCTTTGTGGCTTACAGAGGAATATGAAATAGTAATGCAGCTTAAAGCAAGTCTTAGGAATAGAAACACATCACATTGTAATACAATATATCTATGTATAAAGCTGACTCCTTCTAACTTTGAGCGCGGTAAACTTAGGAACCACTGCACTCCCAGGGCAACCATATTTGGCATGCAGGTTTAGAATAGCCTGTTTAAGGTTCTTATCATATTTAACTTTTGGATCACAACTGTTTTTGAAATGATTGAGGAGAAAAGATAGTTTACCCACGATTGAGCACACTTTTTTTGATTACCAAATCATCAGTTTCTGATCATTACAATAAAAAACACCAGCATAACCTCAGTATCAAGTACTGACTCAGTCTAATAATCTTACACTAGTTTCTGAGTTGATCATAGTCAAAGCTGACGAGACGTTTTATCATAAAACTTAAATTTTAATCCACCAATATCTCCAGACATGCTTGCAGATAGGTCTATACATGGTATAATGATGGAGCAAACAGACGATTCAGTTCAAGGTCTGTCAGACCGCTCGCCCTTGTGATCCCCTGGATTCCAGCACCATACACAAAAGCATTTGCTCAGCACATTAATTACAAAGTTGGTGAAATAATAATTACAATGTTAACTGGAAGATTAGAATCAAAGGCTTTCAGTTAGTCGTGACATGTGAAATTCTTTAGAATGTCACTTGTCTTCAAAGTTGTGAAAATCAGCCCTTAAAAAACTGTTTATTAAGAAACAATTTGATGAGAAGAGTTGCTAATAGATAGGTGCTTGTGGATGAGGGACATAAAGATTAATCGTCATGCAAAGATTAAAGAACTAGATAGTATCAATAGCCAAGTTTTAAAAAAGACAAAAAATTACTTCAAGATAACAATTTTAAAGAAAAGAAACGGGATTAAAAAAATCTGCAAACTCAACATAATGTGAAGCGTCTTTTCTATCACACTCTTTACTTAGAGGCAGGCTTTGTGTTATGCTATACTAGTGAGGAATGTTTACAAATTCATTGGACCAAAGGGTCTTACTACACACGAATGAGTGTGTGCTTTTGTTTTTTTTTCATGAAGGGCAATAGTTATTTTTAGAATTACTAGAAGCTTTCCTGAACCGTCATGAGGTTGACACACTTTTACGTGTTGGAACAGCCAAAACCATTTCAGTCATCAATAAATCCCCATTTCATCCATCTCTAGCCCCCAGTAACATCATGTAAGCTTTACCCTTTGGCCCTTTGATGTTTACTCTGGGTGGAGGAGGAGGAACGAATGGGATTTTCTTCATAATAACTGACCAACTCAATTCTTGAGTATTACTGCTGTCAGTGAGGGGAGGGGAGAGGGGGGGGGGACTGTCACTTTTTTATCAGTGTTTGAGGGAAGGGCGTAAATAAATAACTTTATATCATGACTTTGACTCTGCACCTGAATTTTTAGTAGCCTGAAAAAAATTGTAAGACCCGTGAATAAGATATTTAAAAAACCCAAGAGCAATGACAAGTGTCCCATCTAACCAACATGCAGTATTGACATCACTACACTGTGTTATTTCACTATCGCTATCGTCATTTATGACCTTTGCCCAGCAAAATCTTCTTCTAATACCATTATTATATATTACATCTCCTGTATTGCATTGAATTCTTTCACATAATATGATAAAGACATCCTCTACCTGTGATATAGTTACGTTTGGCTTCGCCTTTGTCTCAAAACATCATTAAAACTGATAGAAGCTCTTACTATTTTCACACACAGACAGACACAGCTTTCATCAAGGCCTTACTAAATTTCCCAATTCATATAATTAGTTCTTTTTCCTCATGTTTTTGTATTATGACTTCTAGCAGGGTAAAGGGTGAGGGGTCGGCACAGCTAAAAGCTAAAATGTGAACACGTATTTCACAGGAAAGAATAACAAATTATTATGTCAAAATTTTCTTGTGGGTGTGAAAGGTTATATAGTATCCTGTCTGGCTGGCACGGTACTGAGCTCTGGCTGTTTAACAAAATGTTAGACGACTATATTAACTATGCTTCCATTTAAAAGAAGAAAATTCAATTGAAAACAAAATGCGAAGACGGATATATTAATTATGCTTCCATATAAGAGAGAAAAGAAAAGATTCCAACTGAATTAATTATGCTTCCATTATGAAAGAAGAAAATTCAATTGAAAACAAAACGTGACTGTGAGACGAGTATATTAATTATACTTCCAAATAAAAAGAACATTCAATTGAAAACAAAATGTGAGACGAGTCTATTAATTATGCTTCCATATAAAAGAGATGAAAAATTTATTTAATTGAAAACATCACTACACTGTGTTAAAATATCGCTATATTACGTTTTTCATTTTATTTCTAAAAGACCTTTGTCTTCTTCTAATACCATTATTATATTACATCTCCTGACATCTTTCACATAATACGGTCCTCTACCTGTGATATATAAAGTCTTGACCGAGCGGTTAGGCTGCTGGACTGGGGATTGTGAGGTTTGAATCCTAGTAAAACTAGGTACAAGGTTATGTCCCTTAGAAAAACATAACACACATTTTCCCACTCCACCGAGGTGCAAGTGGGTACAAGCACTAGAGAGTAAAAAAACCTGCGTCAGACTAGCGTCCTGGCAAGGATGCTATGCTATGAAACCGGAAGAAAAAAATTCAATTCAAAACGAGACTTGTCTATGCTTCCATTTAAAAAAAGAAGAAAAAAATAAAATTATAAATAGATACAGTGCAGGTAACTTGGGGTATAGAAATGCTGTAACATTTACAAAACCAGAGTCAATTCAATTCAGATGAAGCCAATATCATTATAACAACCCAGACTGAAAGTTGGGAGCAGCTAGCGAATAGAAAATAAGCTTTCAACGACTGAGCTGTGAGGGCACAAAGCAATGTTTAAAGCAAAAGGAAAAAAATGACTGGGCAAAAAAAAAAAGAAAAAGGAAGGGGGAAAATGAAGCAATTTTCTTTATGTTGGATCATGAGATTTTAATCTTACTTATTTTGATATGTTAAGATGCAATAACTTTGTTGGTTTTTTCATAAAAGAAGAAATTATTTTACATTACCATTCCACTAATTTATGGCCTTACAAATTAATACATTTTTGGTAATCCCTGCAGAAATCTTTACCTTCAAACTTGAGAAGAGTAGGAACAGATTTTATTTTCCTCTTTAGTTATATAAAGTCATCTCAAAATCTTGTTTAATACAAATTCCTGTTAGAATTTCTCATCACTAAACAAAAACTCTGAAAATCTTGGGAAATGAAAGATGAGTGACTATTTGATATTTGCATAAGCGGCTTCTTTAAAACATTGAAAGATGGAACAAAAGCAGACTAAAATGTCTCAGCAAAAAAAGCAAATTTGGAAATGAAATAGACGCGACGGAAAATGACAAAAAAACACACTCAACTTTAGGTGGGAACTGAAAATTTGCAAAGGAGAGTTGCGGTGCTTATAGAAGTTTTGCAAATGACGGTTTCATGAGCCAAGAAAAAAGACGGTTTTACATGGTGAGTGTTTTACATGACAGGACAAGGTTCCTGCATGTTGGGGCATTTAAAAGATACTTTTCTTCTTTTAAACCCAGAACAAAGCTTTGCTTTATTTTACATCTTTATTTACAGTAAATGCCCTTAAAAAACAAGAGAACTTAAGGAAAAGCTGAAATCGCCTCCAGGCTCAAAATTGATTTTAAATTCCACCTATCAAATAATAGGCACAAAAAAAAAATGAACTGAAAGATTACTTGTCTAATTAAACAAAAAAAACAAAACAAAAAGAAGATAGAAAAGAAGACTAAAACTCACAAGAAAATAGCAAGGTAAAATAGTTATACAAAATTGATTCAATGAAAACGATGTGATACATGTATAGAGGGAAATAAATTATGATATGATATTAGAAGACCAACCAAAGGGATGCAAACACTTACCACAGGTACCGTTTTTATGGGGAGCTTAAAAAGGTTGAAACATTGGGTTAAACGGATTGTGAACGCATGGCTGGCAGTGTGACACTTAAACAAATAAATACTTTTATGTAAAGGAAAAGATGGAGAGAGAGAGAGAGAGAGAGAGAGAGAGAGAGAGAGAGAGAGAGAGAGAGAGAGAGAGAGAGAGAGAGAGAGAGAGAGAGAGAGAGAGAGAGAGAGAGAGAGAGAGGGAGAGAGGGAGAGAGGGAGGGAGAAAGGAGAGGGGAGAGAGGGAGAGGGGAGGGAGAGTGAGGGAGAGAGAGAGAGAGAGACACAGCAATACAGACGTCAACTAAATATTTCAAACCTACTACCATTGCGCTGCTACTATTACCATTGCTAATAATTATAATAATAATAAAAAATAATAAGAAGAATAACAAATAATAATAATAATAATAAATAATTACAATAATAACTATAATCATAATTATAATAATAATAAAATTAATAATAATAATAATAATCTAATAATAGCAGTAGTAGTAGCAGTAGTGTAGTAATAGTAGTAGTGGTAGTAGTGGAAGAAGTAGTAGTAGTAGTAGTAGTAGTAGTAGTAGTAGTAGTAGTAGTAGTGGTAGTAGTAGTAGTGGTAGAAGTAGTGGTAAAAGCAGTGGTAGTAGTAGTAGTAGCAGCAGCAGTAGTAGTAGTAGTAGCAGCAGTAGTAGTAGTAGTAGTAGTAGTAGTAGTAGTAGTAGTAGCAGCAGCAGCAGCAGCAGCAGCAGCAGCAGCAGCAGCAGCAGCAGTAGCAGCAGTAGTAGTAGTAGCAGCAGCAGCAGCAGTAGTAGTAGTAGTAGTAGTTGTTGTAGTAGTTGTTGTTGTAGTAGCAGTAGCAGCAGCACCACCAGCAATGCTAATAATAATAATAATAGTAGCAATAATTTTTTTTTTTTTTACCAGAAACAAAGAAGCAAAGAATGACTTTAAAAAGTTCACCTCTAGTGGAAGTTATTCCTGATAACGATGATAATATACAAGTTTTTGAGAATAAGCCTAAGCTAGAGATAACAGTATCAACAATAGCAAAATCAAAAACTTGGGTTCTTGTCAACTGCCGACAGAATTTGAGGCAAGGCATGGAATGGATGCTTATGGATGCTAGAGAATGGAACTTAAAGCCAAACCTCCGAAAGGGGGAAAGAAAGAGAGGACAGATGAATCCAGTAAAGGAGTTAATCTACAATAAATTTGTTCAATAAGAATGCCGAACAAAAAAGGCAATGCCGAGCCCGAGGCAGCAATCTGATAGAAGGAATGGATTCAATTGCATATATGTCAAAATGCACTGGGAGTTGAAAATCTACTTCGGCCAAAGATACAAAGCTGCAGAGAAGTGAAAACAGTGTATGTGATTGTGTGTATGTGTGTGTGTGTGTGTGTGTTTGTGAACGTGAGAGAGAGAGAGAGAGAGAGAGAGAGAGAGAGAGAGAGAGAGAGAGAGAGAGAGAGAGAGAGAGAGAGAGAGAGAGAGAGAGAGAGAGAGAGAGAGAGAGAGAGAGAGAGAGAGAAGAGAGAGAGAGAGAGAGAGAGAGAGAGAGAGAGTGAGACAGACAGACAGAGACTGAGGGAGGGGGGGGAGGGGATATTTTGTTTGTTTCCTTGAAATTACTCTAACCAATAAATGCAATGATCTCAGAATGAATTAAGAGAGATCAGCAAGATATAAAAACAGGGACAAGGAGAGACAGACAAACCCAGAAAGAGGAAATAAAGAGAGTAGACAGACAAACAGCTAGTGAGACACATAGGGACAGAAGAAGAGACATATAAATATAGAGACATTCAGAGACAAGCAGACAGACAGAAGTCAAATAAACCAATAAAGAGTACATACAGAGTGGTAGGGGACTTGGCAGAAGGGTAAAGACAGCCATAGACACAGACAAAGATAGAGATAAACAGACAGAGGAGACAGAACAGATTAGGTAGAGAGAGATACATGCAGACATACAGGGAAGGAAACAGATGATAAAGGCAGAGTACAGCAACAGCACTGATATCAAAGCAATGACAGTAACACCGCAGTGTAAACAAGCCACTCCAGTCAATAGTGAAGTCGCAAAACACGCAAGACTGAACTCTTACACTCCTATTTTTGTTTGCCTTACGATAAGATCAAACTAGGAACCGTTGATTTCCTATGTCAAAGCACAATTAAGAGGTGCCTGGAGCCCGGTCAAAGGAGGGGTTCAGGCTACCAGTCAGGTGACCCAAGTTCCATTCTCAGGACAGGCAGATTTTTCATTGCCCTCTTGTCGACCCAGCAACGAAATGAGTCACCTGGTCTGTTCAGATTTGGTGAAGGTAAAAATCAGCATGGAAAGCAATGGTGGCAAACTACCAACATTACGCCGAATGCCAATGCTCAACTAACTCCTGATAACTCCACACTCAACACTGAGCATGGAACTTGCTTCACTTTATAACCGAATGCCAAGAAAAAAAAATCAGAACTCAACTCTTGATAATGCTAGACTCAACACTGAGCATGGGACTTGTTTCACTTTATAACCGAATGCCAAGAAAAAAAAATCAGGACTCAACTCCTGATAATGCTACACTCAACACTGAGCATGGGACTTGCTTCACTTTACAACCGAATGCCGAGAAAAAAAAATCAGGAAGGACTCAACTAGCTTCTGATAATGCTACACTCAACGCTGAGCATGGGACTTGCTTCACTTTACAACCGAATGCCAAAAAGAAGAAAAAATCAGGACTCAACTAACTCCTGATAACTCTACACTCAACGCTGAGCATGGGACTTGCTTCACTTTACAACCGAATGCAAAGAAAAACAAATCAGGACTCAACTCCTGATAATGCTACACTCAACGTGACTTGCTTCACATTGCAATCATAAACACCAAACTTCAATAAATGATCAAACCGACACCTCCGTTGGCCATCATTTACATCAACGAAATCGCACAATTTTGTGACTTTCATGACGTAACGTCTTTCCCAATTGATAGAAAATTTCAATTTTATTCTTCAATTCTTCATCACATGCCGTGCAACTTCATCATCATCTTTGTCATTTTTTACAATGACGGCAACAGAGAAAAGGCAATTTTATATTCAAATTTCTATGTCATTGCCCCCTTTCCCCCATCCCTTCCCATGCAAACAACTCATTAAGTTATCATATTGTATTTTTTATCATCTTTTTATCATCTTAAAACTGCATTCTAAACATGCTCAGGTTAAGAAAGACAAATATTAAAAGTTAATTCATGCCACGTTCCATGATGCTGGTATCTCTACCTCTAAACATTCACACTAATAGCATTCAAGTCATAGTTAATTCAAAGATCAATGAACCAGCACATAGTAATCTAATGACAGCAATCCCTTTACCTTTAACAAACAGAAAAAAAATACCCCCCCCCCGTCAGTATACATTCTGATCTGATTTATTCAGTTTTTGCAGGGTTGTTTTTTGTTTGTTTTTAACTCACTGTTGAGCCTTTTTGACAGTTCCCGCATCTTTTCTGGCTTCACAAAGCTTGACCTGAGCTGTACCAAGGTGTCTTTGTTTGCCACCACCAGTTTCTGCCAAGCCAACCAGAAAAATATTGTGTGAACACATGTAAACGTAGTCATTGTGATTAATTTAATATACGATGACACTAAAATAAATAATTTCTAAAAATCAAACTATTTAGTAAGAATGTATTATGATTTTCTCTCCTTACTTTGATTTCCTCTACTTTGGTTTTCTTTACTTACTTTGATTTCCTCTACTTTGATTTTCTACTTACTTTGATTTTCTCTACTTACTTTGGTTTCCTCTACTTACTTTGATTTTCTCTACTTACTTTGGTTTCCTCTACTTACTTTGATTTCCTCTACTTACTTTGATTTTCTTTACTTACTTTTTGATTTTCTTACATACTTTGATTTCTTCTTACTTTGATTTCCTCTACTTACTTTGATTTCTCTACTTACTTTGATTTTCTCTACTTACTTTGGTTTCCTCTACTTACTTTGATTTCCTCTACTTACTTTGATTTTCTCTACTTAATTTGATTTCTTCTACTTACTTTGATTTTCTCTACTTACTTTGATTTCCTCTCTTTGATTTCCTCTACTTACTTTGATTTTCTCTACTTACTTTGATTTTCTCTACTTACTTTGGTTTCCTCTACTTAATTTGATTTTCTCTACTTATTTTGGTTTTCTCTTACTTACTTTTACATTTTCTCTCTTACTTTGGTTTCCTCTACCTCTACTTACTTTGATTTCCTCTACTTTCATTTCTTTGATTTCCTCTACTTACTTTGATTTCCTCTACTTACTTTGATTTCCTCTACTTACTTTGATTTCCTCTATTTACTTTGATTTCCTCTACTTACTTTCATTTCCTCTACTTATTTTCATTTCCTCTACTTGCTTTAATTTCCTCTACTTACTTTGATTTCCTCTACTTGATGAGCAATATTGAGCATGAGTCTCTCCCCTAGGTATTTCATGCCGTACGGACCAATCAATTCTGCCAATGCACGGAGCTCTGGAAGAAATAAATTAGGATTAAAAACAAAAGACAAATAAATTCTTTCACAAATAGCCCTCTCTCCTTCTCCCTCCTCTTTTACTTGTAGACAGAATAACAAACAACTGAAGGGCAATATCTTATCAACAAATAAAATGTAAGAAAAACATTTTTTTCAAGCAAAACTTGCATGAGAATAAACCCTAGCAGCCATTTCTAATTTCTATCACTCCCCTCCGCTCCCCCCCCCCCTCTCTCTCTCTCTCTCTCTCTCTCTCTCTCTCTCTCTCTCTCTCTCCCTCCTCCCTCCCTCCCTCCCTCTCTCCCTCCATCTCTCTCTCTCTCTCTCTCTCTCTCTCTCTCTCTCTCTCTCTCTCTCTCTCTCTCTCTCTCTCTCTCTCTCTCTCTCTCTCTCTCTCTCTCTCTCTCTCTCTCTCTCTCTCTCTCTAGAACCTTTTCTTTGCCAACACAAACAAACTCATGCACAAACATACACATACTCAAACACACATTTTTCTTCTTTAAAACAAGATATTGTTATTCCTCATGTCCAAATTCATTCAGCTCAAAGGATTCGACACAGACCTGTGAGATCTGCATACTCCTCCGAGGCCACAAAGGATCCGTCTCCTGGGGCAATGGTGATGAATGCCTTCCTGCTAGGGAAAAGACAATCTGGCCAGTGTTGCGAGTCACACGCTTTAAAAGCACTTCCAAAAACCTGCAATTGGAATATTTCAATGTTTTAACACAAATGTCAAAAGGAAAATATGTTTCTCAACCATTATGTAATAATATCAAAGTTGAAAATGAAAATTCAACATCACCATAATAAAAAATCTCAAACTCTCTCAGAACAGTGTTTTAATTCTACATTTACCATCCAACTACAATAAATCGTTAACTAAAAAGACAAACCAATAAAACCTCAATGTGTTATCTTCTTTCAATGAGGCTGACACAAAGAGTCTTTTGTAAACTTACCAGTGAGTGTAGTTGTGGGTGACGGTCTTCTCTCCATTTGTGTCAGACGGCTGGGTTTGCATTCCCAGAACGTTGTTGAATATCCGAACAATGTCTACATGAACTGAAATGGCACAGTAAGGAAAATTTATTTTTTAAAATTTATATTTAATTTGCCTGTTTAATAACACCGAACATGACGCTCTATCGTTATGCAAAACTAGGCCTTGCTCTAAAAACGGACATCTCTTGCAAATAATCGAATTTGAATCACCCCTTTGAATAGTTGCTGTGAAACATGTCATGATGGTTAGAATTTTCATTTTCTGGTTGTCACGAAATTGCATAAACAAAAAATGTTCAACGGGATGCACAAATGCCCAAACCTAAATAATATCGGTGGTCCTGATAATTTTAGCGAAACAACGTTGCCATCTTATGATGAGACATGATAGATACATTTAAGGAGCAACCTTTTTGGGATGTCAATACAAATATATTTTACTCCATGAAGAATTTAGCGGGGCGTGGGGGGGGACTTGGCAGTCCAGAGGCAAGGTATCGACCTCTCAACCAAATGGTTGTGGGTTCAAGCCCCGGCAGGCTGAAACATTTTCTGGAGTTTTTCGAGTAAAACCTACTCCCCTGGTCCAGGTAGGTGGATCGATGTCTAGTTTCATCGGGTTCAAATGTTTTTTGTTGTTGTCGACATTAAGCTAATAAAGAGGAATTCTAAAACGTTATTTCGAGCCCATTGTTTACAAATGATATCTTCCACTCACCATAATTTTCAATACTTTGCAAAACATTCATGTAAGCTCGGACTCCGTTGAGAAGTTCTGACGGCTTTGCAATCTCGTTGGTGTCGGGGTTGTACATCATCATGGCCACCAAAGCTCTGGAAATAAATAAGTAACGACTTAAATAAGCACCATCTACAATTCCCACGGACACCTATATGCCAATGTGTCACTCTTGTCAAAGAGCAATGATAAGAAAGATTTGCTGGTTATGCTTCCTTAGAATTGTCCCTGTCCACCATATGTAGTCATCTCAGGTGAAGAAACAGAAAGATCAAAGACATACGAAAAAGTGAAAGGAAAGAAAAGTAGTATCTATCAGTAGAACTCACCACTGATAATAAATTTAAAAAAATTTTAAAAATATTTTTGCACAACTAAAGAAATGGAATACAATGCAAACGGGAGGGGGAACAATATAACGACAAAAACCGAACAAAACTAAAACAAAATGTGATCCCCTCAAAAACTAAAAACATGAAATGCAAACCTCTGGAGAACAAACATTCACAACAACAAAAAAATACAACAAATTTTGATTTTTAGATAAAGCAAATAAGAAAAAGAGGCAGAATGGCATATAAGAAAAAGACTTACTTGTTGAATCTGGTTTCCAAATGTTGTAAGAAGAACTCTCGTGGTACAAAACCGTGGTCCCAGACGTAGATGATGGAGCAGTAGTTGATGGCATAGCACAGGTCTGTCAGGGCCATGTGAAGTTTGTCCATGCTGCAACACAAAGGCAACAGCAAATGCTATAGGCTATAAATAGACATGCTTTGTCTTTTGGATTTCAGTTTCGGCTATTTAAGTTCCATTTTCGTAATTTTAGTAGAGGGTTGTTGTTGGGTTTGTTTTTTTTAGTGGATTTTGTGGGGGGGGGGAGAGGATGTTATTGGTTTCCATGTATTTCTTTTGGGTGATAGTAGGGGAGTGCTTTTTGTTTTAGTATTATGCTGTTTTTGGGTTTTTGTTTTTGTGGCATCTGTGATCAGTGGTGCAGTGATAGAGAGTGAAACTCAATTCCTACAGGGCACAGGTTTGAAACCTCATGACGTGGTCTCTTTGAGAAAGACATTTAGCATTCTTTTCTTCACTCAACTCAAGTGCAAATGAAAACAGTGGTCTATGCCTAAGAGGCTGGTTCATTTAAGAGGCCACTTTTGTGTGTAACAGATTTTTCCCTCTTTGATTACCCCCTGCCTAAAAAATGTAAATCTGGCTATAAGGCTGGATTTTGTTTACTCGGAAGGCCACATTGCCTGATAAATTCAATGTAGTAAAACAAAATGCCAAAACCAGAGCGACAATGCTGCTTTTCTTTCTACTTGCAACTTGGGACATTGTGTAATAGGCCTAGACTCTCTACGACTTGTCTCAACCAAGTGACTGTCAAGCTCTTTGATGTTGACACCAGACACCCCCCCAGATGAACTAAGCAATTGATCCCTAAGGATTGCATTGACATGCGACACGTGAAGAGCTATCGCCTTCAATGGAATATCTTGACCAGGTCAACGGCACCACCATAACCGATGCAAATGCAAATGACAATGTTTTCATTGATAAAGAAATGATGATGCTTTGAATTAAAACTGAATAAGAATGCTTGATGCAACAGTTTCCTAGCTTTGCATTTGAATGAAATTGTAACGAAATGTACAATGTTCCCTTCTTTCCTCTCTTTCTTATACCTCCTCCTTTCTTCTTTTTAAGTCTGAGCTTCTAGGCCATGAGGCCTGACCAATATGTTACATAATGATTATCTAGGTCGTGCCGCATATATAATCGTCTAAGAAACAATCCGGCTTAGAGGCTGCTTTTTGCGGTCTCCCGAGAGCCGGCCTCTTATGCAGGATTACTGCACAAGCTTTTGCTGGTAGGAAAAATATGTAACAGACCAGTATCCTGTCTTGCAGGTGATCTCCACTCACTCGCCCTATCTCATGTTACAGAAACCAAGACACGAGGAAAAGCACTGACTCACAAACTGGTCAGGGAGGGAGAAAAGAAAAAAGGACAGATGTAATCAATAGCTTACCGGGTAAAATTTTCCCGGTTTTCCATATGCTCTCTGTGCCAGGCTTCTCCGGCTCCACAATTTTTTTGTCTTTTTTGTCTTTGGCCTTCTGGCGTTGGTGTAGGATAATGGCAGCACTGTGTTTGGGCAAAAGCTGCACAGCAAAACACAATGGATTATTTAAGTAAAGTGGAAATACCTTGACATTGAAAAAAAAATTGTTTGCTTCAAAATACTTACAAAAATGAAACATAACTTGTAAACCAAAACTAAAGCAAAAGAGAGAGACCAGAGTTTTGAGAGGGGGGGAAAAGAGGAAGTTTTGTTTTTCATCTTTGGTTGGTTTATCAATGTCGCCCACCTGCGATGATTTCAAGCTTTGGGGAGGACTCATTTCACTATCAGTGAGTTTTTATAATCAACATGTGTACATGAAACCTGTGATGTTTGTTTTTTGTCCATATCCAATAGGATTATGACTTAGATAAAAATATCAAACCTACTCAGGTTAAGGGGGTAGGTTTGGTCTGCAAAATCATGATTATTATTTGCATGCTCATACTGAGACTTAAACCCTGAATCTGTGGCTTGATAGAGATGCACCATACCTCTTAGTCCTCCAGAGAGAAAAAGACCAAAGAGATAAGTAAAGTTTCCGTTTCATTGAAACATACCCTGTTCACCATAAATGGTTACCTGAGGGTGAATTAAGTGGAAACAGCAAGATAAAAGATAAGTGAAGAGGAAAGCCAGGTAGTGGACAGGTAAGCACCTGTACGGGGAGTAGATGATCCCGCCCTCCACGAGTCTCCTGCCGCCTTGCAGGTCTTGCCAAAGGCTAAGGGAGTTAACCCTGAAAGAAAACAACCTGCTGCCTTGCAGGCTGGTCTTGCCCGACCAAAGGCTAAGGGAGTTAACCTTGAAAGAAAACAACCTGCTGCCTTGCAGGCCGGTCTTGACTGACCTTAGGCTAAGGGAGTTAACCCTGACAGAAAATAACAACCTGCTGCCTTGCAGGCTGGTCTTGAAAGACTAAAGGCTAAGGGAGTTAACCCTGACAGAAAATAACAAGGCCCGGTAGGGGGCCTCAAGGTGGCAGCCCCACCATCTACCTAGGGTACAGTGGGCTAATCCAAAACAACCTGATTCAAAGTAATATATACAATGATATACCCGGCTTGAACTTTCGAAGACGACTCTGGAAAAGAAAACGGACTGTGATTTTTGGAACATGGAATGTTAGGGCAATTAATGGAAAGGAGGAAGAATTAGCTGAAGAAATGGAACATTTCAAAGTAGACATTTTGGCTATTACAGAAACAAAGAAAAAGGACAAGGAATAGAAAATGTAGGACCCAATCATACTTTAATCTTCTCAGGAGTACATGTCAAAGATAGAGCTAGAGGAGGAGTAGGCCTCCTAATGCATAAAAGGCAAGAAATGCTACTAGAAAGTTGGAAATTTGTAAGCCCACGGCTATTAGAGGTAAATATTCAAACCAAAAGGAAGAGAAATTTAATTATAAATAGATTATGGGCCAAACGAAGATGCCACCAAAGAAGAAAAAGACATCTTCGAAAACTGATTTACAAATAGCTGCAGAGAATCTCAAACCCAAACAGGAATTAATGGTTTTAGGAGATTTAAACGCTAGAGTAGGCAACAATGTAGAAACATTAGGAGGAGTAATAGGTAAAGAAGGAGAGACAACTTCTCCAAATGGAGAGAGACTCATAGATTTTTGCATAAAGAATAACATGAAAATAGTCAACACATTTTTTCCTCATAAAGATATCCACAAATATACAAGAGTAAATGAAGACAGATGTGAAAAATCAATCATAGACTACATAATAGTTACCAGTTCTCTATTTTACAGTACAATGGATGCTACAGTAAGCAGAGGAGCTGAAATATTTAGTGATCACCACCTAGTGATAGCCAAAATGTGATTATTAACTGAAGAAAACAAACAGAAAAGGAAAGAGAAGAAAGCTACTAAACTCAAAATTGAAGAACTAAATAAACTAATAGTAAAACAGATATACCAATCCAGGATAAAAAGATCTATCAGTGAAAGGCAGATGGATCTGAAGGAAAGCACAATAGAAGAAATATATAAAAGAAACACTCCTCAGTTGTACTGAAGAGGTCTGTGGTAGGAAACAAATTAAAGGAGATATGAAAAGAACAGCATGGTGGAATGAGAATGTCAAGACTAAAATCAAAGAAAAGAAGGATGCCTGGAAGAAATACTTGCAAACAAAGAGACCAGAGGATAGGATAGATTATGTGAGTAAAAGAACTATCACCAAAGAGGAAGTTAGGAAAGCAAAACAGGAACAGTGGAAAGAGTTTGGACAAAGACTTCAAGAAAGCTATCAAGGAAATCAAAAGCTGTTCTGGGAAGCAATGAAGAGCATGAGAAAAACTAAAGCATGCCCAATACGACAAATTAAGAACGCCAAAGGAGAGATAATGAAAGGAGACAGCGAAATCATGGAAACGTGGAGAAAGTAATTTCAACAATTACATAATACCTCCAAAACAAATGAAACAAGGAATACAGATCAATTATTAAGAGTAACAAGTAATCGAGATGAGACAGCTGAAGATGTAGATATCTCAATGGAAGAACTTCAAACAGCTATAAGAAAATGAAATTAGGAAAAGCCCCAGAAGCAGATCAAGTTTATCCAGAAATGATTAAAAACCAAGGGAGAGAGGCAGACAAACTACTACATGCAATATGTCAACAAGCATGGAAGTCCAAACAGGTGCCAGACGACTGGAATAAGGGAACGGTAGTACCAATACACAAGAAAGGATCAACTATGGAATGCTCAAACTATAGAGGGATATCACTACTTAGCGTACCAGGAAAAGTGTATGCCAGGATTCTGGAAATGAGACTAAGGAAAACAGTAGAGGATCAGATTGAAGAACACCAGAGTGGATTTAGACCAGGAAGAAGTGTACAAGATCACATATTTACAATTAGACAAATAATAGAAAAATTCTTTGAGAGAAACATTGACTTGCACCTGTGTTTTATTCACTTAGAAAAGGCATTTGACACTGTGAGGAGGGACGAACTATGGCATTCCTTAAAAGAACATAACGTAGAGCAAAATTTAATAGAAGCCATTAAAAGTTGTTACAATAAACCAACATGTGCAGTGAGAGTAGCTGGAAATGTATCAGAAGAATTTGATGTAGATATAGGAGTAAGACAGGGTTATATCCTAAGTCCTCTTTTATGGATTCAGTTGCAAAGGCATCCTCAAAAATGAAGAAAATGAATGTAGGTATGTGGAAACTCAAACCAGTAAATGTATCAATGCTTTCATTTGCTGATGATTTAGTTCTGTTTGGAAAATCAGAAATGGACCTCCAGACAAATATCAACATAATGAAGAATGAATTAAAATAAAAGAAGAATGAGAGTAAATGCAAAGAAAACCAAAACAATGCTAGTAACTAGGGAAGCTAAAACACAAAATCTTAAATTAGGTAGGGAGTGTTTAGAACAAGTTCAAAGCTACAATTACGTAAGAGTAATGATAACTCAGAAGGAGAAGAAACCAGCCAGAGAATCAAAAAGGCAAGTGCAATATATAACCATCTAGGAAAGGCATTTGTAGGTAAAGAAGAATTGTCAACAAAAAACCAAAATAGCAGTATACAACTCAGTTTATTGTCCTACTCTCCTCTATGGCAGTGAAACCTGGACCTTAGACAGTAGAGAATACAGTAGAGTACAGGCAGCCGAAATGAAATATCTAAGAAGAGCAGTAGGGAAAACTAAAAGAGACAAAATCAGAAACACAACAATAAGAGATCAATCAAAAGCAGGTAGCATAAAAACTAAGTTAGAAATGAATCAACTGAGATGGTTTGGACATGTTAACAGAATGAATGACAATAGAATAGCAAAATCAGTACACAGTGCTAAAACTCAAGGTAAAAGACCAAAAGGCAGACCTCGGAGAAAGTGGGAAGAAGATATAAAAGAGGCATTAACTATTAACGCAAAGAAATTTAAAGGAAACAGAAAATGTCAGGACAGGAGAGAAGGATCATTTCGGGCATCTAAAACCCATTACCCGAAAGGTAGAATGGGAGCTGATAAAGAAAGAAAGAAAGAAAGAGGAAAGGAAAACGGTAGAACCTACCAACAACACCTACCAAACCAAAAAGTAAAAAAGAGATGACAGATACATCATATAAGGATTAAAAAATAATCACATGATAAATAAAAGCAACCTTTTCTGTAAATAAAATTATTCTTTATTATCCCTGCATTGCCCAGAAAGAAAAAAACATTACCACATCAAAATTTAAACGTAAATTGATTTGTTTTTAAATATGTTAATTTCTTTTAAAAATTCAACCATGCTTGAAGATAGTTTCAAGCTTAAACATCTATGGTCTAAATTACACAACAGTTTTAAAATTTGAATAAGGTGACATCAGACAAATATAACTTTGAAGCCGCATACGACTAATGACATAAATCTTCAATTAAAATCCATCTAAAACAACAACAATTATTTACAAGACAAAAATATCCATTCTCGATATATTATTTTTTGACAACATCCGTCTCTAACGAAGCAATGAAAAACACAAACTGTAGACTGAAAGAAAAGAGTTTCATTGTGAATGAAACAAATACAACAAATCACTGTGTACAGTGAGAAAGGAAACAAAACAAGACATTGCCAAAGATGTCAACATGTAGTGGAAATAAAACCAAAGGCCAAACGTTCTATAAACCTAAAGAAAAAAATCAAACTAGTACACCAACGACAATTTTCAATAATAGAGATATCACTTCACACTTTGTGCACATCAAATACAACTTAAAAGGATAAATTAATAATAATACTGTGTTACGGCTTCTTATCTGTGCAAGTTTCACATCGCAAACTGTTTCACACACCAAAAATACTACACAGCATGCAACAAGGATTATCACAATCATAGTAACAAAAAAGTGTGACACATTGTAAAACAGACGGGCCACAAATCAATTCACGTTTTAAATGAGTTTCAGCCACACATATAACACATATAATAAGATTAGAAAAACACATCTTTGATCCTGATAAGCACAGAGCAAATCGCCTTTAAGATGAGTGCTATCCATGGCAACACATCAAAACATTGGATTAGATGAATATATTTTTAACCCCGATCTCCAATATAACCACAAGAATGTATGCTGAAGAATTTTTTTTTAAAATCTTCTTTCTTGCGTGGCAACAATTAACAATATTATAAAGGTGTGAATTGTCACACTGCTTTTTGGCAGGACAAGAAGATCTACCTCCGTTTACTTTGGGGGGGGGGGGGGGCACCTGGACTGGCGAGTTTTGGACCAAAAGGTTGATTTCCTGTTCTTTGCATATTCGGGTAAAACGATCATTTATCTACAAGTTTATGGCAAAAAAATGTCCATATGACGTATACTTTTTTTTTTACAAAATATTTTGTAGGCAAGGGTAGGTAAAAACAGTCAAAATTTGACGTAAATTACCCCAACACTGACTGAGAAAATAGCAGGAAAAACCCATTTATTGGCGGTTAATCGCCAAATGTGGCAGCACACGATATTTGACCTCGTTTGCCAGACGACGATCTGCGCGTCACCCGTTGCTGTGTGATATAAGAGGCGTTGCGCGTCAGTGTGCATGTAAACACGCACACAAGCATAGGATATAGAGGAATAAAACAAAAAAACTGGTCATTTCAACGTCTGTTTTCCCAACAGTGCATATTTATAATCCTATTTACATAAGTAACAATGCCAGTGGCTGTAGAAAGAGTAAGGGGGCTGCTACAACGAGGGAAACCCGTCTGAAGCGTTTGTTTTGTGTTATTTTCTGTTGTTTTTACTTGCATTTTTCTCGAAATGTAGTTTTTCCACACTAAAATTCTATCTCCTTCGCCATTTACCAAAACGATTTGTATTATATTTGGCACACAGGTTCCTCTTGTCAATGTTAATAGAATGACGTCGTGTTTTTTTATATATATTGTAAACTTTTTGAGAATTTTTTTTTTTGTAATAAAAACGCCGTTTTTTGTACATTCACGATATATAGTATTTTCAAAAATTCATTTTTTAAAAACACATCCAAAATAGCGACAAAACCCGACGTCAGTCTTTAGATATTGAATGGAAAAGACGATCTGCGCAGGTTTTGAGTGATTTTATCCATAACTAAGGGGGAGATAGATTTTGAAAATTGAGTCAAAATCCAAGATGGCGGCCGTTTCTATGGCAACCAAGGACCCTACAAACTTTTCAATGTTATAGGATGACTGTATTTTGACAGTTACTCATGTACATACTAAAAGCAAAAACCTACTCAAAAGCAAAAGAATTCACCTTCCCCCTAAACACATCGCTGAGGATAAACCGATGCTTTTTATAAATAAAAAAATATCTAAATACAATCTTCTAAATGTATCATTAAAAGGTTTTGTAATGTTTACCCTCCGGATGAAGCTTTATCTATATTTCCATGCATTCATAACCAATACATCTTCTTTTTTTTTTTTTTTTTTATATTATACAAACATAATGAGTATTAGGTGTTAATGATGCTATTTCAACTTTATAATTATAAAAACCTGTTGAAAATGGCAGCTTAGGCCAATGAAAATTCTACTCAAAGACTGGGAAAACAAAAGAAATTTTCCTTACTTAAACATCGGTTTTGGTAGAAAAATTTCTCAAATGAAAACAACCTTTGGATAATTTATAATCTACATGCAAAGTATGGTTGTTCTTAGACCAACTCAGAATTTTATATACAGTCCACTGCGCTTGTAGTGATGTCCTTGGGGGAGTAGAACAAAAGTTCTTTTCATCCGTAATTCACTACAACCATTAAACTACAAATCCAGGGGACATAAGTAACTACATGTATAATGTCAAATTATTATCAACTGGGTGCATGTATTTCCATAGTGTCAAATTATTATCAACTGGATGCATGTATTTCCATAGTGTCAAATTATTATCAACTGGATGCATGTATTTCCATAGTGTCAAATTATTATCAACTGGATGCATGTATTTCCATAGTGTCAAATTATTATCAACTGGGTGCATGTATTTCCATGTCAAATGTCAAATTATTATCAACTGTCAAATTATTATCAAATGGGTGCATGTATTTCCATGTCAAATTATTATCAACTGGGTGCATGTATTTCCATAGTGTCAAATTATTATCAAATGGGTGCATGTATTTTCATAATGTTAAATTATTATCAACTGGGTGCATGTATTTCCATAGTGTCAAATCATTATCACATGGGTGCATGTATTTCCATAGTAGGACTACTCCTGACGGGCACGCTGGGTGACTGACCTTGGTGACATTTCGTAGAATGTCAAATGCCCGCTAAATATAGATGCAATTGTCTGGACTCTGGCTGTAGGCTAGCAGTGCCGTAGTCCAGCTTACCCCTATCCTCTTCTGCAAGACGGACTGACAGTTTTATTTATCCCACCCCATCTCACTTTCAGTTAATGTGCACGCACTACGCCACTTAGATCATAGAGGCCCATATGGTGTAGAATGTAATCATAATAATAGGCAAGCACAAGTCTAGGCCTAGTAAACAAAGGCATACAGTACTTGTTCCTTATTTAGATAGATCGTTAGGCTTATTTGGCATGTTATCTTAATTCAATCGTCAGGTCATGGAAAATAATTAATTTGAAACAAGACGACCAATCTTTGCTTTTTTAAACTTACCAGCCTAAGTTGTGATTTAACCATGTGTGAAAAACAATGCAAAAGCACATGTTAATTTTGTCAAGGAATTCATTGTTTAACACGTTGTCGGCTCAGAATGATATTGTCCTAACTACACATTTGAAAATTTTGGAGTTACAATCATTATCAAATCCACAGTCATCAATTGTCCTCTCTCACAAAAAATGGTAACAATGTTGATCCATGTTTGTCACAAATGTCACTTGCATTTTGTTTGTTCTAACTCTGGATTCTCTTTCCAGTTAAAAACTTAAGAGCCGTTGCCTCAAAATTGAGTTAATCAATAGTTATGACAATATGATTCCTAGCCAACAAAGTGTTGATTCACATGAGCTTCCGGCACAGAACCATTTGTGACGTTTTAATAAATCATCACCACCACAGACAGTCCTTCTGGCAGTGTTGCGTCTCCTACCTTTTTGTCCATTTTGGCGCGCTCCTCACAAATGTTGGACAACACACCACACAGCTCCTCTGCCATCTCACGCAAGAAGAGGTGTGTGTTTTGGACTGCCGTCTTCCCCAACGTTACACGCTGGCATTTAGTAGAAAAGGAATGGCAAGAACATAAAACACTAATATTAAGCTTCTACGGAAAAACTTCAGAAAAAGTATAAAAAAGAAGACGAGGAAGAAAAAAACAATATAAAAAAAGCCCTGCAAGAAACAGAGAGACCCATGACCACCACAGGAAAATGCTAATACAGCCACGAGGGCGAAGACTGTGAGTGAACAGATTGCAGCATGCAAGTGTACAACCATCACAAATATATCGTGTGGTACAGGCAAGAGGGAGGATAAATAGGTGAATGGCATGCAAAGAGAACAAGTATATTTTTATTATATTTATTACTTTTATCTTGCATCAAGGATATCTTTCCGAGAAAAGGAGACATGCAAAGGTTAATCAGAAAAGCTCACTAGTCACATCACTTCCACGCTGTCATAAGATATCAAGACGGTTCAAGTAAAGGGCGATTGGACAACAACCGTGTAAATAGCATTAGGTTGTTATCTCCCTAAAGCCATTAAAATGTTTGTAGCTTTGTACTAGATGCAAGTTTTGGTCTTTAACACGTCAGATAGACAAAAGCATCCTTCTCTTACCATTGTCTACGTTCTTTTCATAAAAAAAAAGGTTTATTTCATTGTGTAATAGGAATTAGAACAAAATGAGCTTTTATCTCAAGTTAGAAGATTTTCCAAGGTAAGATGAGAGAATAGCAAGTTAGAGAAGCGCAACCTGTTTAGCATATTAGTCATGTCCCGCATTAATGAACATCAGCTCACGGCTACAACAAACTTACCTCAGTAAGAAAGACACATCAAAGGTGATCCATTTTGCATCTATCTTAATCTGTTAAAACTACCATATTGCTACCGTTGTAATGATAAGACATATACGCCAAAGACAAAATTCTACAGGAGAGTTAGACACATGATTTACAATGAGCAGACTGTTTAAAAACGTCTTAAAAGATAATTATATATAAATAACTAAATAAATATATATATATATATATATATATATATATATATATATATTTATATATACCTTTGTCAACTCTCATATTCGGATCATAGGAATATGGGGTGATTGTCTATAGCGATTTATGCAGAAGGATATGAATTAAAAGTTTGGCGTATACATGCATTCATCAGAATGGTAACAATATAGGAGAAAACATTCAAATTTCTTCAGGCTTAGAGCATCTTGCCAGAGTATTTTTGACAATTTACTTACCTTGCCTGGTGGAGGTTTGTCACAAAAGAGAGCTCTCCTCATTTAAAGCTACATTTAGTCATCTTTCCAACAGAAAAACAATGACCTACCAAAGGTTGGTTTTAACTTATTTCTATTCCTTCAAAACAGAACAAAAACGTAAGATTATTTTGTAAGCAGCAATCTCAACTTGGCAACAGCTCAACTAACCACACATTTTATCCATCCGATCACACAAGGATTAAAGGATCCCAGCTTAAGACTTCAAAGCCAAGTTTCCACAGCGAAAAAAAAAAACAGCAGTGAAACCAAAACGTGAACAAAATCAAATGGCGATGGAGGATTTCAAAAGAAAGTGAACTATCCGCGTACCTCAGAGCAATTGCTAACACCAAACTGAGAGTCACATGATACTAGAAAACATTTCAAAATACAAAACAAAGAGGTGCCAACAGTTTCGTCAAATTTTTCAAATAAAAATAGACGCTTTCAAACAAATACACTGAAGATAAAACATAAAACTCTGAGGAAAAGAGATTTCCTCAAGGAATAAATTTCGTCCTTTTCTGAAAGTGAACAATATGAAGATGGATCTGAATCAAAACATCCATGCTACTAGATCTAGTAGAACCAAAAATAACTGAAAATAAATGGGACAAAACCGCAATCAGTTGCAAAACTCTTAAACATTGTGAGGGAACTACAACCAGGAAAAAGATTACAGCGATTCCTACAGCATCAGACCTTCCATTCACCCTTGACAAAATTGCCTGAAAATTTCTCGGACCAAATGTTACGCAATATTATACAAAACATACACTGTTACATAATATAAGGATGGGGACAAGCTCTGAAAAAAACCCTGAAATTTATCACCCCCTTTAAAATTTCAAAATAGTATTACGTAAGAGCATTGCATTTAAATACAAGTACAAGAAATATAAAGAAGAGGGTCACATTATAAAAAAAACCCCGATGTTATCAGACATGCCAACGTTTTAGAATCAAAATTCAAGAGAGATCTGTATCACTATCATCATAGTCCTGTAGTACATTGCTGGACTGGCAAGAGAGTTCGAGTCCTGTATGGTAACTACCTATATATCTAAGGGTTTATTTTTCAAAAGTATATCAAGCCATTAGTCTTGCAGATTATTCATCCTCTGATTCTATAAAACATGAGTGAAAATTTGACAGGTGCCATGTGCCTGCTGTGCAAGTAACATTCCATAGCAGTTATTAAAAAGGTGAGCCCCTCCCTCCCAGTGATAGGCTCTAAAACAAATAATTACTCAAACACACACACACACACAAAACAATAAAAAAAAAAACAACCCAAGAACAGACGAAAACAAGTGAATTATCTCTTTTTTTCGTTTATCTTCATTTCTTTACATTCAAATCCATCTCTTCTCACCAAACTTTCTTCATCCTCTTTTATCGCAGTCACTAATTTCAATCATATTTTTCATGTTTTCTTACTCATTTTCTTCCATGGCATTTTACTTTGCAATCACTTTACTTCCCTCCAAAACATATTACTATAACTACAATATTCCTTAATGATCTCTTCAAGTATGCCACCCCCCCCCCCCTCCCCTCTCTCTCTCTCTCTCTCTCTCTCTCTCTCTCTCTCTCTCTCTCTCTCTCTCTCTCTCTCTCTACCTACCTCAACAATGGCTACATATAATGCAATACTCTTGGAATCAAAACTCCTAATCCAAGCTAAACAATAGTAGTTGTTTTTTTTAAATGACAACATATGTGAGTTATCTCCTTTACGGGCGTGATTCGCAAAGATGGTGGAGGTCAGTTGGACTTGTTTGTTGTTTTATTGAAGTTTACTCCCTCTAATACATACGTTGATCTCAGGTGAAAGTAAACAGCAAGATTAAAGATTAGATAAAAGAGGAAATATGATGACTGGAACAATGCCTGAATCTCAATCTCAAACGGAAGTTTCCACGCTGGAAATCGAGAATTTTTAAACTCATTTCTTCCGACATTCGAATCGCAAATGTCCGAAAATATATTTTTTGTCAGAAATGTCGACAAATTCGGCAAATGATAAAATTGCCGACATTCTGCCTAAAGGCGGAGAAATGGAAGGTCTGCAGCACAAGAAACGACTATAATAAAAAAAAATATATACCTTAAAAAAATGGGTACTCAAACAAAAAACACACATAGAACCAAAACACAAAGTGCTACAACATTGGAGGGTACAACATCTGAGCATAAGCCGTGACTCAAAACTTTTCCAGTCAACTCCGTCGTCCTACTGTTACCTTGTAGTTGAGCATACACTGTTCTTCTGATATAGATGTTATAACCTGGTTCACTTCCTCTGACATTTCACGCAGGAACCAATGTGCATACTGAACGCTGGTAGTGCCAATGGAATGGCGCTGGTTGGTGTGAAAGAGAGAGAGACGGTGTGAAAACGGCATACAGTAGAGTGAGATAAAAAAGGCACTGCAGGTCGGCATGACTTCCCGTTTAACTGATAAACGCTGTCATGTCTGTATCACGCAGTCAGGTGACGCAGATGGTGTGATGAATATTCATGAGTTGATCTTCATGCTGCAACAAGACAATAAGCAGTGGATTTCGTGTTTCAAGTTTTTGTCTGTTTCTTCACTTTCCCTGCTTGATCGGGGCTTGTTGCTTTGGGTTTGTCTTGCAATATTTTCTTTTGCTTTGTTTTAACTGGCTGCCCCCGTCCCAAAACACCTGAGCACCAAACCAAGAAATAGCGCTAGCTACACACTCCCTTGTATCCGTGGCATGATGAGCCATGCTAAATGTCTGTTTCTCTTTTATCACCTCTTCGCCTCTATGACTCATACTGCCTGTATAACTAGCATTACTCACTTAGTAAATACAAGCAAAGTGAAAATGTTTGCATTACAGCTAAATGTTTGAAGGCTGCAGTTTGAAATAAAAATGACGCGAAGCACAGCTTAGGGAAATAAAACAGGAAAATATACATGATAACATTTACACAGACTTACTACCACCAGTGGAGAAAATAAACCATCGCAGAAAACCCAACCCTCCTATCTTTATTTTGCAGCTTCTTCAAATTTTCCACAAGAGAATGAAATAAGCAATGCAGATGCCCATGCGCACAATTTTATATCTCTACACACCTTTGATGATTTATGGAACTGGGGTGATTAAAGAGGTGAGATTAATACATAGCACTTTTGCTTGCTCTGTTTTGTGTTAAAATAAACCGACAAGCTATGGCAAAGGACACAACACATAATGCATGGGGCTGATCATACACACAAGCTTACTTTATGTGAAAAGAAATTGTTTATAGAAAGACTGCTCAGTAGCTTAACCCTCCCCCTCCCCATAAAAGAAATCCCATCCCACATACACAAGCACACACACACAAACACACACAATTTTGTCAAAAGACAACCATTGCAGTTGTTCACTTCGAGTGAAATCAGAAAGGTGCAAGTGTCGAATTCCAATAAGAAAAATTATAATCATGAAAGTGATAGTAGTAGTTATAGTAATAACAGTAGTAATAATACAACAATAACAATAATAGTAATAATGGCAATAGTGAAAGTGATAGTAATAAAACAATTAATTCAGCAACAAAAGTATTTTCAAAAGGTGGAGAAAAAAAAAGTTGTGAGAACTAAAATAAACTATTCAATGAAGTATCAGTATAAAATGTATGCATAAAAAGGAAGTTGCCCGATATGCAAAACAATGAAATGACAGGCAGCAGGAAAAGAAAAGACCAGAGTCTGCATCAGATCAGAGTCAAACACAGACGTGAGGAAATGACAAACAATAGATGGAATGAGCCAATAGATAGGAATTTTAAAAACCCAGATGGAATGAGAGATTAAAAAAGAAACAAATGGAATGAGACAAGAGACGGGGAAAAAAAGAAGAGACACATGAAATGAAAGAAAAACTTTAGACAAAACAAATGGAACACCCTTCCTCCCCCCCCCCCCTCCCCCACCTCCTCAGTTCCCGAAAAACAGAAATAAAAACATTGAAAATAAAATCCATGATCAAAGAGTCTAAAAGTCACAATGCCGTTCCATACAGCAGTCTTTCATGGAAAGCTAAGTACTAAAAGTGATGCAAATAGTTATGTATGTCATATCTTGAGTACTTGCGTTTAAATGCTACAGAGATACACATGGGCATATATATATATTATCAGAGTCGGGAATGTCAGCGATATATCAGCAAGCTACACTGATGAAAGAAAGCCAATGTAGTAATAATGATACTACTTATCCCCTTTGGCACAAAGCCACAAGAAAAAATGAAAAACTATTCCCATGCAAGTCCCACCACATTGAGACACAAAGATAACATAAGCCGCAGCACCCAAGGATGCAGTGAGGGGGGACCCATGGACTGCAGATTCTACAGAACTGCGTCAAACGTAAATCCATGAATTATGAATAAGGCCGTTTACGTCATTATTGACGGCCCTGTAACAGTTACTGTCACTGCTACGCCTGGGCTAAATCTATTGTGAAAAAAGTATGAGTGCCCAGCCACTTCCTTCCCCTCTGATCGTTGCCTCTTTTACATATTATTAATCAGAATAATGAGCTGGTCAATAAGTCTGAGGTACAAGAGGTTGTAGGGGTATTTCTAAATAGGCCTTTAGTAGGAATTTAAGTTTTGCCAGGGTGGCGCCCGGAATGGCCTGTTTTTTTGGTGTTGATTTCCAACCACCGGGGGTTCTTTCACATGCACAAAAGCACGAATTAGCATAGAAATATTTTTAAAACCCAACCTACACCACTATATATCGTAATCTCATTGATAACCACAGAAGGATGACAGGCAAATTGTAAGCCTAGTGTGATCTTAACCCATTTTCATTTTTCGGGTTTTAAGGAAAATCTTGTCAATATTTTGACTTCTTTGCAAGGTGTGTGGAGACATAAATGTCATTAAAATGGAGGTGATCAACAACCCCTCTTACACATGGTCATTCATAACATCCAGAAAAAAGCCAAAGAGGAGAAAGAACAAGATCACACTGAACTAGTTAAATCTAAAATCAAAGGAAAGAAAGAAAAACCAGTAATAGACTGCAGTCAGTCTAAAAATTTTTAACCCTGATAAGCTTAAAATTATATCACACCTCAATAACTTCTTTTTTTCTTCTTCAAATTATTTGTCTATGAAAGCTTTGAAAATAATGCGAAGAAGAAATAGGTGTAATGATGGAGGAAGCAGAAATGTAAGCAGTAATAGGAACTAATGCACGCTTGAGAGTTCCACTCATCCCACACTTTTAACATCTCTTATTTAACTTATTTACAAGTAGCAACCTACATTGTACACAGTGAGGAAAACACAGAAAAAGAAATACATTTTTCTCTCTTTCTTTACATAATTGTGGCGTCGGTGGACGAATGGTTAGGTTGCCCGACTGGGGATCATGACGTCCCGGGTTTGAATCCTAGCAAAGCTAGCTCCGACGTTGCGTTCCTAGGGAGAGACACGTAACACACATTTTCCCCACTCTGCCCAGGTGCAAATGGGTACAAGGACTAGCTTGGGAGTAAAACTCTGCACCAGGCTAGCATCAAGTCCCGGAGGTGATTATTACTATCCCCTGTTCCGTTTCACGCTATTGACACCCGGATCAGCTCCAGCTCTAAGGGGCCGTAACGGCCTTGAAGGAATTTTACTCAACTTACTTTTTCTTTCCGTAATTACTGTATGCTTGGCTGGATAATGTGTGCGTGCGTGAGTGTGTGTGTGTGTGTGTGTGTGCGTGTTAGTGACCGAGTTTGTTCACCACAGGGGAAGCAGTTATGGGAGAGTCACGGGATATGTGTAACATGTTTTAATACCATGCAAATATGTCTCCAGCCCAGGTGTTCTTATAGATTTGACAATCAATTGGTTGGATCATAGCAGCTGCACAAATTAATTCATTTCAGCAATCATGTCTCAAGCCTAAAAAAAATTGTTATTATAGATTTGAGGATCAATTGGATGGATTATAACAATACTTAATTTTCTTTCTTCCTGTTTTATAATTTAATCCGCATAAGCAGAGGTTTCACAGTTAGCAATTACTTCAATGTTTTCATTGGTTTATAAAAATGTTTTTCACATGTTTTACAAGCTTTGCAAGAGGCTTACAATTTACTTAGTCTTAGTACATTTGTTTCATGTCAATGTCATTAATTTCATAAAATGGTTAAAAATTTAAAAGCCTATTTTACAACATTTAGAGAAAGTTATCAGTTTACAATAAATAGATGAAAACTGCATAACCTAAAAATTCTAAATGTCGAAAATAATTACTTTTCCTTCTCCTGATTTAATTAATATCAAATTCCCCCTAGAACAATCTTTATCGCTATATCTTAGGGACACGTAGGTAGGCCTGGGCGGCTATGAATGGACATAAGATATGAACTTACCTCTTCGGGGCAAAGGGGTGTGGGTAGCATTCATAAAGTGGCTACAGATCATAGGGAAGATGATGCTGTAGCGGTGCTGGGCCAGAAACTCCATGCACTGTTTGAACTGGTGCTCAAACAGGGTGGTGTAGAAGCTGTGGTGGCCAAAACAAACAGATGCCACAGTTGTAAATGACATAATATGTGTATCATAAGTCGAAGATTTAAAAAAACATGATCAAATCTTTTTTCTTAATCATTGTTTCAAAATGGGGAAACAATGAGATTTCAAAAGTTGTTTTTTTGCTTTTCCTTAATAAGAACTCCCGCTCTTCACTAACGAAAATAAATTTCATCGTTAGCTCAAAGTCAAATTTACCGAAAGATATCCTTAAACTCAGTTCTGCATTTCTAAAAATAACGACAACACAAGAAAAAGCAGGGGGGGAAATTTAGCTACAGCATACAGCACAAATCAACACACGTCAAAGCCAATGTTCTACACAGCGGGTCCTTTGTGAGAACAATGTCCCGTCCATGTTATTCTCACCAGTAAATAGAAAGGTCACCGGTGTCGTTAATGAGCTCATCCTGGTAGTCCACCAACTTGGTGTGGAAGGCGATAGTGTTCATATGTTTGGCCAGCTCCTCATTGTCACGCAAAACCAAACCGGCTCGGCTCACACTGGTGTAAGCCTGCGACGTGAATGATATGAGAAAGTACGGATAAGCATGACACATACGTGCAAAAGAGCAAACCACAAATTGAAGTATGCAAACTACAGCCAGCTTCCTTACCATCCAGGCAACTCATCTCAAGAAGACTGGCATCTCTGCTTTCTGTACACCGAATGATAATACACGGTTGAGAGCACTACTGATGAATATCGGTAATGACATGAAATAGTATTGAAGCCCCAAAGGAAATACCGGTAATACATGAAATAGTTTTGAATCCACATAGCAAATACCGGTAATGACATGAAATAGTATTGAAGCCCCATAGGAATATGGTCGAGACAAATAGAAAGGAATAGGCAGAAGAAAAATCTTTGGGCAGAATTCGAATCAAATCTGCAACCTCTGTGTCAGCGCCCATCACATCGTCATAAAAAGAGAGCGCACTACCAACCAAGCTAACGACGTTCCTTTGTACTTGTCTCCCCCTTATTCCTACAGGGCTTTGTTATTTGTTAATGCCATTATTCATCACTTTCAACATGCCCCTTGTCTCACTGTTTGTGAGAATAATTATTTGCTTTGTTGCATCTTGAGACAGAGAAGACAGGGTAATTAATACACAGTTAATTTCACTGGTTTCCTTCAGAAATGTTTCAGGCCCTGATATAAAAACGTGAGATAAAACCAAAGACAGCATTTTGAAAATGAATATTTCTTTTGAGTTGTAAGTATCTAAATTGATAAAGTGCTATACAACGTTCTGTAGAACAAACAATATTGACTTGAGCATATCAATGAAACATACATAAGGAAAGAAATTCCTGCTGAAAATGTTGAGTGATTTTTTCATGAAATTGTGCTGAGGTCCATATTGTCAATTAGAAAAACAGGTGAGAAAATAAAAGCCTCACTAAGGAAAGAAAATCTGATAACACAAACTGTACCTGTAGTCTGAACCAGTCGAGCCGGAAGCCTCGGAAGTCAAACAATTCCTTTTTCTCCACTGGGTTGAAAAGAGAAAGAGAGACACATACACTACGTATTTCAAATTGTTACAGAACATTTCCCCATATTCCATTGAACATAAATTTGGTAGAAAAATGATAACACAGCATCTACATATATGGCAATTTTTTTCAAACAATTTTTATGAGATAAGGAGACGACTTTAAATTGTAAGTAGATACTGTTCCAAGAGGATTTTCATTGTAGTGCCAAAAGTTATGTAAATGAGATGGAAACATATCATCCATTGAATACATGTCATTTTTCTTATAAATAGCAGCTAAGAGCTCCATCATTAGAAATGGATATGAAAACTTTAAAAAAAGCCTAAAACGCTCACATTCAATTGGGTTTTTTATACTTAATTTTAACTACATCCACACCTAGGGCGATCTTGGGGTTTTTTGGTAGGATTTTTATTTTGCCCGGGCTACCAAGGGATATTTAACACAAACAGAGTGGTGTCATTTGCACATGGGGCCTCCTTTTAATCGATAGCCTCCGATGGGACCAGGTGTCGATCCATTCACCTGGACCAGGGGAAAGGTGTTAGTTACCCCAGAAACTTGAAAAAAATTGTTCAACCTGTCGTGTCACCTACTTGTTGGTAGAAACTTGAAGCCTCTATCTAATACTATACAAAAACGTTCCCAATACTTCCTTCTTAACGTTAGCCCCACTCCCAACATCACATACTTCTAACGTAATGCAAGTAAAGAAATTACGAGTATTAATTGTTTCCGTATTACTAAACATTTTCCAAGCCTTACCTTGCTTAACATTGAGAGCGGCTATATTGTTGTAAAAGGAAGATAAGATTACAGATTCATCCTCCGGCAGAATAGACATGCTCTGTAAGTAGACAAAAATTGTTCAGTGTGATTTATACCTTTATAAATTGCATTAGAGCAGTAAGGCATTGTGCGCATGTGGTTTTCAACTTGATAGGTCCATTCTTTGACAAAAAATACTTCAGAATTAAGAAGGCATCCACAGATTATTTCATTACAAATTTATTTTGATTAAATCAAGAAATAAAATATCCAAATATGCAAATGCAAGTGTATGCAACTGTCAGTTTAAACCTAGACACACATGATAAGGCGTGACAATGATGGTGTATTAAAGTTTCTGTTTATTTTCAAATTAAAATTAGCATAGCCCAGATGAAAAATGAAATGTGTTTTTATATCTCTTTATCCAATACATCCGTCTTCAACATGGCAATGTTTCCTCATGATGCATTACCACTGTTTTGATGACAAAACATAAATTCTACTTTTCCTCCTATTATTGTTGCATAAATCGTGAGACAATCACCTGACACATCTAAGATTAAAACATCAGGGTTGACAACAAAAATAACTGTAATTGTTTTGTAAGATATTTCTAAAAACTCTGACCATTGTTGAATAATTCCCTCTTTTTTAACTCTACTCTAAAATTTGGTCCGAGACATATATAGACACAAACACATTTTTTTTATTAGAATGGTAGTGATAGGAAAAAAAACCCAACTCATTTCAAGCCATTCCATTTTGGTGTTTACAATCTTCATCGCTCTATGAGTTTTTAAATAAAGAGAGAAGTAATGACAGGAAGAGAAAAGTTAGAAGAAGACCAACCTGAATGATTTGATTCAAATAGACGGCGTCATAGCCAGCCAGATACTGCACATAGTAGCGTTGAATAACTTCACTGTACCTTTTGACCAAACCTGAAACACAAACCAAACAAATACAGTAAATGTGAAAACTTGACCAAGGACAAAGCTATCAAATCCATGTAAGAAAAAAAGAATGAAAAGAATGAAAAGGCAATAAATAATTTTTTATAAATCAGCAAATCAGGCAGCAGCTAAACTTTCATCTTGCCATCTTTTCACTATCCTTCCTTTTGTTTTGCTTTTCGACAATATTTTACAAACTTTTAACTCATTTAATCGATAAAAAAAAGTTGAAAAAAGGAAAGCCAATTGATGCACTAAAACCGTAACTTTCTTCATAGCTTTCATGAAACAAAAGAAAAAGACGTTCCTAAAACAAAGATAAACACAGGGGCTAAGGCACGGTCTTACGGTTTTGCAATCAAATCAAATTAAAATACTTTGTACATCCTTAAAAGCTATTTGTTGAATTTCAGCCATGAACAGAATTTTAGGAAATCTTTTGAGTTGAAAACCAAGTTGCATTAAAATTCTCTGCCCAAAATAAAGAATACCTCTGAAATAAATACGCAGTTTTAAAACAAAGAGGACCAGCACAGCAAAACAAAGACAAAAACTAAAACATTTACCTCGCATTTCCTCCATGTAAAAAAGAAGTTCTGGAAGTTGCCTGCGAGTGAGGACAAGAAAAATTCAATAACATAGTTTGATACATTATATAGACAGACAAACAGACAGACAGGCACACTAAAAAAGTTAAATAGGCAAGCTTATATCAACAACATCAAGAACAAATTCGTTAAAACTTAAATTTATACAACTAAGAAGGAAAAAAAGAAGCGTTTTTTTCTAAAATAATTTATTATTTTATTTAAAAAGCATTGTAAATGTTATCATTTAAAAGAAAAAAAGAAATGTTGGTTCAAGATCGGAAACAAGCAATGAGATTGGGTCACCTGTCATAGAAATCTTCCGGTGACATTTTCACATTGTGTCGTCTGCTGGGCGGGTTGACCACATGCCTCAACAGCCACAAGATTTCGTCCCTCGCCATGGACAGCCCTTCAAATATGTAGAGAGCCTGAAGAACAGAGACAGTGTAAAAATCCCACAATATATGTATATGCAACTATGTGTATACACATGGTAAAGCTTGAATTCATTTTCTAAGTGAGACATGAAGAAAAAATTCCAATCGTCCAGTCAAGATTTGATACAGCAAGATGTTTGCTTGACTTGACGTTGCGTTATTTTATTCAATGAATCAACACTGGATCAAATCTCAATATTCAAAATACAGAACATAATAAAAAAAAAGTTTCTTCAAAGTCATTATGACGCTTAGAACCAGAGTGTATCCGGGTTTGTATAGAGACCTTACTGGGATGGACGATATTATGTCGCATGTTTTAATTCAACACTGGTGCTAGTATAGCTTTTACGGACATGTAATTGAAACTACAGGTATTAATCTAAAATTATAACAAAGCATTTTTCATTATTGAACAGAAAGGTTGATATATCTCACAACTGCCCTTCAATTTCCAAAGTATGCAAGTATTGTACATCTTATGTCATGTACTACATGTTTTGACTTCACAAAAAACTCAAAAGGTAAATCATATCGATACAGTTGTTCTGTTTTATCGTGAATCAGCAAAACTCATTTGGATTAATCTTTAAGCCTGCAAAGACAAAATTTTCCCTTTTTTTTAAAATCAAAGATCAAGTCTGTCCCAATCTAAGTAAAATACCTTTGGTCCCAAGAGGCCAGGCTCCTCTGTAAAGACTAGCGTGAGATCTCTTAGCGTTGATCGCAAGAACTTGCGTCTTTCTCTGTGCAGTGCAGGACTATTAAGAAACAATGAAAGGGAACAAAATTCATGAAAAATCCTTTATACTTGTCGGGAGATTGCATGTCAACCTATCATTCAGTCCATAAAAGCTATGCGGCCTAAGAACGGCAGGGTCATCTGCCCAGTCAGCTCAGGTTTTGAGAAAGTCACTTTCAAAGTCATATTTTTCCTATTGCTTGTAATACTACAATCTATAAATAGTATGTGACATCCTAGTCAGGCAGTCATGGAGCCATAATAATATAGGTAAGAAAGTACCGTCAGAACCATAACAGCATGTGTAACTCAATTTCACAACGATAACTTTGTTATTCTCAAGCCGTGGCTACAACCAAGCATGACAAAGACATGAAAATGACAGAAAGGAAGGCACAACTTGTTTTTCTTATTTACATGTTTTTTCTCATTTATTCGTCTTACCGTCTCTACAAAAAGAAAAGGAAACACAACAATATGAAAATGACTGAAAGGAAGGCACAATTTGTTTGTTTTTCTTATTGACGTGTTTTTTCTCATTTATTTGTCTTACCCTCTCTACAAAAAGAAAAGGAAAGACAACAACAATTTGAAAATGAAAGAAAGGAAGGCACAATTTGTTTAATTTTGTGACATTTTCCTGTTTTTACCCTGGCCACAAAGGGAAAAAATGTAACAATAACGAGATGAAAATGATTGAAAAGAGGGCAGTTTCTGATTACTTGTTTTGGGCTTTTTTTTCCACTCAGATTGGTAAGTGGATGTGATTCAGGATTCTTCAGCAGATGAAAGGCATAAAAGATTTTGTTGTTTAATTCTATCGTTTTAAAAAAAAATACTTTTTATCAATATTGAACAATAGAAACGTTGTCTTTACTAAATAATCAATATTTTTTGCTTTTATTTTAAAATTCAGTACTTATTGAAATTTCATAAATTTTTATGAAATTTTTTTTTTTTAAAACATAAAAACCAAAACACTTACGAATTTTGAAGAGCGCTAACTTGAAACTCTTTCACCTCAGTCACTCTTTTGTGATTTATTTGTTGCCTGAAAAGAACAAAAATAATTATGAGAAAAGTTCACACTAGAGCCAATAGCAACAGCATACATGTTAAATGTCTGATTCTTTTTCAAGTACAAACCATGAAAAGTTGTTGGTTAGCTCAATGTCAATGTGACACCTAAGGGCCAACGAAAAAAAACGTATTGAATGAAGAGGTTGGAGAAAGAGAGGAGGAGTCAAAGGACAAAGAGGAGAGTAGTAGTATAGTCGTAGAACCAACAACAGTACCAACAGCATTAGTAAAAGCACTGACAATGCTTGGTGGTGGTGGAATTAATAAATGATTCCTGCATCAATATCATGAATTGAAAGATGGACCGAAAGAACATGACCATAACAAAAGTGTACAGATCTCAAATCTTACATGCTTGCATGAGAGACTTAAAAAAAACAACTTGACTATTAAGCCCATTCTTTCCACCTAACAGATGAAGCCATTTCAGTTACCTATATGTACTCCCTACTTCACTGATTATCTCTTTCATCTTAACTCTCTTTATGTTTTGAATTCATGGAAAAATAGGCTGATTAATATGTGAAAAGTCAAATTGCAAACAAAATCAATTAACATATATTGTAGATCAGGGTATAACAATGTGTCACGTGAGTCCTACCCTTTCAAGCTTTCAAAGAACTGGATGATGTAGCTGTGAATGTGCAACACCTCGTTACGGCACAAGGTGAGGATGTAAATAGACTGCAATGCTTGTTTCCATAACTCCCACACCTTGGCGTCTGTAAGGCTTGGGTAAGTCAGCATCAAGCCCACTGGAGAAATAAGGAATAGAAAACATTAAATTGAGAAGAAAAAAATATTAAAATGAAAAGGAAAGGAATAATTTAAACTCATGGAAACAATCTTCACACCAATTTTAAAAGCAAATGAATCATAGAGTTATGAACAGTCACTAGTACTTTAAATTTGAATTTGCCGTCTACAAGCAGTCTAAAAACAAAATACACAGAGTGGTCAAAGCAAAATGTCTACTTTCTTTTAGTGAGAAAAGAAAATTGTCGTGACATTGAAAAAACACTCACCTAAATTACAGTTACAGTAATTTAAAACAAGGAAAAGAATGAATACATATTACCCTAAAAAAAGAAAGAAGGGGAGCCAATTTTGGTATTCACAGTTAACAGACATAATATACTTACAAATGATCCATCTTTCAATGGAATCTAAAGACAAATACTCGCACTGGATCTGAAAAACAATCAAGAAATGAAAATGGTTTGGATCACAAGACAAATTTATTAAAAAACAAACATAACAAGGGACAGCTTGACATGGAATCCGCAAGAAGGGAGCAGATAGGGTAGCCGACCAAGTATGCCGTGAAGAAGAGACAGACACTCAGACCGAGATGGCAAGACTTGGAGAGAGAGCTAGAGATCTTGGTACAGTATGGGAGGAATCAGCAGCTCTTTGCTGATTGCCTGTGAGCTCCCCAAGGTCGTGAGAGGCTAAGCAGAAGTACTCTTGGATGATAGTAAGTTATTATTCCTTTATCTTTTAATGATCGTCTCCCCCACTTTAATCAGTTATCTAATCTATCTAATCTATTATTAATTCAGTTTTATGCTGTACCACCTAAATTTGAAATTTGGCCCCCCATGCTCTATGCTCTACGCAGATGCTGTTCCACCTACATATTTGAAATTTGGCATATTGATGTAAATAATTCTGCCATTTTGCGTGGGCACATTACTCCCCCCCCCCCCCCATACTCTACGCAGATGCTGTTCCACCTACATATTTGAAATTTGGCATATTGATGTAAATAATTCTGCCATTTTGCGTGGGCACATGCTCTACGCAGATGCTGTTCCACCTACATATTTGAAATTTGGCATATAGATGTAAATAATTCTGCCATTTTGTGTGGGCACATTATTTTTTCTCGAAAATAAATATTTTGCAAGAAAAATGATAAGAACATGGGTTGTTTTCTTTTTGATCTTTATGAAGAAAGTAAATAAAACTATTTCCAGTCAATCACCTCAAGTTCCGTTCACCATTCGAATAGCAGCCCTTACTATTTGTACATTGTCCACATTTCCACTGGGTAGGCCTGATTGAAGAATTGTAATCTTCTCTCTAGCCTACACGAGCCAGAGATTTGGGTCGTCCTCTCTACTTTAATCAGCTATGCATATTATAAAAGAATAATCTTTTTGTAAATGTTGGCGGTTGACTCAGTTATACATCTCAGGCACTATAAACTGAAGAGATCTCACTTCTTAAACTTCATTTCATTGAACTATTTCTAAAGTTTTTTAGGTCTATATAAAAAAAAAAAATTCAAGCATATTCTGTAATATAGGTAATCTAAAACTTGATGAAGAAAGAAAATCAAAACAATAACCGTATCAGTGGATGGCACATTTGACATCTTTGTAGGATCAGCTAGAATATTGAGAACTTGTAAATTCCTTAGCTGTTCAGCGGAGAGGTTGCGCATCGGGTAAACTTTTTGCAGAGACAACAGGGCAGGAAGAAGGAGCTGAAAAATGCAATAAAAGAACAATCAAATTACACTTGAAACTTTGACAATGGGGAACACTTCATAGATAAAATGTGAAAACAAATCTAGGGATAGTAAAACAAATTACTTAATTCACATTATTTCATATATACCATATACACATTACGATCTATGTAATTTAGTTGCAAACAACCATAGAGCTATGAACAAGTAAATGTAATCACAGAAACTCAATTTTCAGACAACTTCCTTCAATACAAGACTCATAAGCCTTAATACACAAACTGTGAATATCTAAATAAATAGTAGTAATAAATAATGACTATAACAAAAGTTTAAAAAAAAAAAAATTTTGAAATAAATAAATGAATTTAAAAAAATGATTAAACAAATAAATGCTATGCGACTGTGTTAAACTCTTAAATATCACACAGTAAAAAATGGCACTTACTCTCGAATGTGGCACAAATTCTTCAGAGAGCTTTTTCATCGGCTGGTCATATTCAATACACATTTGCCCGAGGCGATGGTATGACTGGTCTCTGAAATCGACACAAGAAATTATGTTGCCAATGTTACTTTTTCCCAATACCTCTCTTTTCATAAATCAAGCTATGAACTAAGATCTCCCACCCCCTCATCAATTGAATGAGTATAATTCATTTAATAAGCACTTACACTGAAAATTACACAACAGATCATTTTATCAGCTTCATGCAAAGATAAATCTTCAGCTGTTATAAGAACAACAAATAAAAGGAAGAAAATAAATTATGTATACACCATACAAAGGTGTAAATGGGGTACAAGCACTAGCTAGGCAGTAATTACTATCACCTGCTCTGCTTCACGCTATAGAAACCAGGACAAACTCCAGCTCTATAGATCGTAAAAGCCTTGAAAGAACTTTTTTTTTACCATCATACATTAAGATTCTTTACAAACACATGCACTAGAACAATGAAGAGACATTGGAGGTTTCGTAAATACACAGCCTAGACAATGTGAGGATGCGTGTTTAACGAAAAGAAAAGAAATTATTTCTATATTATTCCACATAAAAGTGCTCAATCACGCTTTACATTTCAACAAAGTATACAATGAAACATCACGTAAAGTAACAACTTATAACATATTATTACACACACACGCACACACACACACACATATGTATATATAATATAATCTAAAAAGCAATTATTGTAGACAAACATTTCACTTGTAGGCTATACTAAAAAGTTAGTTTTCAATTTGCTTTTGAAGGCCAAAAGACTAGAGACTAATTCTTGTTTCCAAAGATAGACAGTTCCAAATGTGACGAGCCGAAAATAGGAAAGTGCGGGCAGAAAACAAGGATTTGAATATCTTTCCTTGAAGTTGTACATGATGGGACGAATGAAGAGGTCAAGAAGATTTAAGACCTGGTTTTATAAGAACACTGTGTTCTTAGAATAAACACATAATAACAGGTTTTTCCTCATCACACCTACATGCAAATAGGTACCAGCTTTACCTGGAATGTAAAACCTCAAGCATCTATGATTTGGCAAAGGTGACTCAAAAAATAATATAGATAGCTAGTTTAACATTATTCAATATTGTGTAAACAAGAAAACGTTGGTAGTGATGTGCTCACCACGGGCATGAAGATATATCTAGTAACAATGACATTTAACAGTAAGGGCGTACTGACCCCTTGCTATGTAGAAACTCATGAGCACAGTTGTAAAGGGCCACAACTGCTTTGCGATCTTCCACTTTGGACATTAGAATCATAATGGAAACGTAGGTAGCAATCAACTCCAGGTAGTTTTTTGTGAAATCAAAGTTGACAGTCTACAAATAAAGTTTAAGATCACAATGTCTTTAAGTCGATAAATGAATTTAAGCTATTCCTGTGAGAACAAATTGGTGTTGGTGACCGATTGGTTAGGCTGCCGGGCTGGGGATCATGAGGTCCCGGGTTCGAACCCTGGCAAAGCTAGTCCGATGTTATGTTCCTTGGGAAAGACACTTAACATTTCTCCACACAACCCAGGTGTAAATGGGTACAAGCACTAGCTTGGAAGCAAAACCTGCATCAGACTAGCATCATGTCCAGGAGGTGATTATTATCATCTTCTGCTTTACATTATAGACATTGGGATAAGCTCCGGCTCTATGGGCTGTAATGACCTTGAAGGAAACTTTACTTTGTGGGTAAAAAAATTAACTAATTACTGTACAAACATTTTCCAATCTAATAATTAAAAATGACAATTAAAATGAATCATCTGTAGCGGGGCTAGCTTTTAAAAAAATCAAGTTTCCTAATAGGTCACCGATGTAAAAAAAGTGAACGCTTATAAACATTGTCCATATGAACGGGAAAAAACCCAAATGATTTTGCCAGATACTTAATTCAGAAGGGGGAGAACTATACCAGTAATGATGCACATTGACATTTTATCAACACAAGAGTTTAAATTATCTAAAGATATGTCTCCATTATATTGTAGATCTATTATTGATATTGAAATCCAGAATGAGACTGTAAAGAACTCGCTTTTTTCTCTCTACGTTTTGCATGTACAGGGGTCGCCAAACTACGGCCCACAAGACAGATCTGGTCCGCGATGTCAGTTTGTCCGACCCACTGCCATGCCACCATGCGGGAAATCTTATTCATAAATTAGGATCTTTATTGGGATTTTTTTTTATTTATTTGCTGTGACTTTTTCTGCTTGGTTTGTGAGATTCGAATACGTGCACATTAGGTTTGATATATTATAACCATCTCATCAAAACATCATTTAACTTGATCTTTTTGGTGAACTTGCATGTTTGTTGTCTTTATCTGTTGGTTTTCTTTACTTTTCATTAAATGTATTTAGTGTATTGTATTGTCCGCATTCTCTGGGTTTTCCAACCCACTTTGAAAAAAAGTTTGGTGACCTCTGCTTTAGTAGAACTCTTTATCATTTGTTTTACTACTTTCTATTTTGTTTCCATTTTTGGTCTTTTGCTGTTTTGAGTTTAAAAATAGGTTTGTTTACATCTAGTAAGCATGTTGTACATTGTTTATAAATACAGTATTGTAGAAATGCTAATAAAAGCACAGAAAACTCACTATGTCCATGTGAAGCTGACATGCATCAATGGTTGTCAGAAGGCTCACTATTTCATCCTGAATCGAAAAAGAAATCAAAGAAATTTAGGATACCATGTAAATTCACATGAACAAGAACAAAAATAATCAGCAAGAAAAGATCTGATTTAAGACAGATTTGTCTCTTTTGAATACATTCTGTCCACTTTTGCCGTGACCTCAGTGTGAATTAAGAGAAACGGCGAAGAGAAGACAGATCTTTAAAAAAAGGAAAACAACAAGGACACAAAGGACCTAGAAATATTATTGTTCTAAGACTTTTACTCAACATTATAACAGACAAAAAGATTACAGTCTGTACGTCACAACAAATGGGTAGACTGTAAAGGGCAGACTTAAGACATTTGACATTTAGTTTCATTCCCAATCTTCCCTCCTCTCTCCATTCCTTCTTTCTCTCTCTCCCTCTCTCTCTCTCCTCCCTCTCTCTCTCTCTCCCCCCCTTCCTCTTTCTCTCTCTCCCTCTCTCTCTCCTCCCCTCCCTCTCTCTCTCTCTCCCTCTCTCTCTCTCTCTCTCTCTCTCTCTCTCTCTCTCTCTCTCTCTCTCTCTCTCTCTCTCTCTCTCTCTCTCTCTCTCTCTCTCTCTCTCTCTCTCTCTCTCTCTCTCTCTCTCTCTCTCTCTCTCTCTCTCTCTCTCTCTCTCTCTCTCTCTCTCTCTCTCTCTCTCTCATATATATATATCTTTACTATTAAACCTAAATGCTTTTCTGACCTTAAGCATGAGGACGTCGACAAATGTATGGTAATACAAGGACAAGGCTTTCAAAATGTCGTTTTTCATATCCCTCACAACTGACAACTGAAAAGTAAAATCATTTACAAGACGTATATATATATTATATTGCATGTATATATATCACAGCAATGAAAAGAATTGGGAACATTTCAAACAACGAAAGAACATTGACACAAATTTGGTTTTAATTTTCTCACACTATTCCATATATTATGAAAGAGCAATCTAAAATACATTGCATGCAAAATACTATATTTTCTAAAACCTACATTTAGCACACGCATGGTAATCCCAAGAGCAAAACTTGACATAAAAATGTTACTTGATAAGACAAGGATAGTCCATCTAAATGATGTTGCAGTTACAGGATAACGAAAATATTTCATTGCTGAAAATTCTTTTGATCCATTTCCAATATTCTCTGTCCTCTAAAACCTAAAACAAGTATTAAAGAATTGAAAATAAAACAATGTAAAATTTTAAAAAATTACTTCAAGGGGTATGTATAACAAAAAGTAAAATCAAGAGTACTTCCTGAATGCTAAGACCTGTTCACAATTTTATTATAATAATTTAGATGTATTGTAAATCATAACTCAACTCATGATAGTACATTCATTTATATATTGACAATTTTACCTGATTCGCTTTGCTATCATAGGAGGGAAATTTCTTCAACAGCACCTTCTCAATAGCAGGTTGCAAACTTTTTTCATGCAGGAAACTAGGTTTGTTTTCAGCACTTCCAAGCATCTACATGACAAGGAGGAAAATAGATAAATAATAACAAACTTTTTGAATTAAACAATAATAATAAACTATCTGAAAAATGACAACAAAAAGCCTGTGATATGCTGTGACATATTTCTTTAGCGCTTGTGACCACCATGCTGATTGAAGTGGTGTGATAGCAGAAGACAGATCCAGTGAGAGACGGTCGTAGCTGCTGTCACTGTCACCATGATGGAGAGGGTGCTACAGCGGATTGAAAGTTCAATATGAGCAAGAAGGCACGCTTGTGACCTTCTTGCTGATTAAAGCATCACTATAGCAGAAGAAAGACCCACAGTATGAGAGACGGTGATAAGCTGCTGACACTGTCCCCGTAATGGAGAGGGTGCGACAGCGGACTGAAAGTTAGTTTGGCTCACACCCTCACTTTCTTCTTTCAGTCTCTGATAATCACCAAGGCAAAGTAGTTAGTAGTTACAGCGTAGGTTGATATCAAGACGGGATTCATCTCCTCTCGTCTCAAGACACGCTGGTCTCGAGACCGTGGTTAGATTCGAATAAAATGCCTCAAAGCCTTGTACAGTAGTGACCGCCTAAATGCCCGGTTCTTGGGAAGCAGACAAAACGGGCATTTAGGCGAAAGTAGGTCAGGGGTTACAATTTGTGACCTTCATGCTGATTGAAGTGGTGTGATAGCAGAAGACTGACCCAGTGAGAGATGGTGGCAAGCTGCTGTCACCGTCACCATGATGGAGAGGGTGCTACAGCGGGCTGAAAGTTCAATATGAAAGTAGGTCAGGGGTAACAATTTGAGGGTAGGCTTATTTCTGTGACATTGGGTTTCCTATTGACTTGCCAATTTCGTCCAGGATTTGAAGCGTCTTTAGAAAATCACTTCCTGGTTTATTCATTGTTTTTTCAAGATGTAGATCTGTATGTAGCTGTGCAAAATTCAAGTTTTAAGAGAAAAAAGAACTTATCCAATGCTTCCTCATTAACTGGCATAACACACACTATAATCACGTAACTTATTTAATCACGAGACTTATGACTTAAGTAATACAAATTTGGAGGAAAAAACTGGATTGAAAAGCCTCATCCGATGGGACCAATGTGTGAATAAATTAACGCGAATCTTACAACTTCTTCGATTAATAATCCTCATATATGTTAAAATAAGACAACAGAAGACAAGAATAAAGATTCATAGCCAGATCATTTGTTTTTGGAAAAGTCATCAGCTGTACTTTTAAAATTTAATGCAAGAAAAAGGGAGACGTGGAAACCATTACGCGCTTTAACGCTGCGCGGACATCAAAAAGGAGACTGTGATCAGGTTAGATTCGGAGACCGTTCAGGTTAGATTCGGTTGCATTATAGCAAAACCTGCTTTGGCTTATCGTGAGTGAAACTTGTGTAAAAGAAATCCGGCAATCAATAGGCTTTCATGATTTATTACTTTCTAATAAATACAGATGAGATAATTGGTAATACGGGAGGTTTAGAAGTCCATTACAACAATAGTAACTCTACGTCTCCACTGTGCAGTCTTCTTCATAACAATACAATATAACTAAAAATGCATTTAAACGGGAGAGAGAGAAAATAATACTAATAACACAGGTTCACGAAGAGTTCAAGATTTGTCAGCCACCGCTCCTATCCCGTCCCGTATTCCGAGAAGCAATAATCGATCAATAAAGACACAAGTTTGTGCTAGTCTAGTGAGGCGCTCTATGTGACTAGTCGGAGAGGGAGGGGGGAGTGATGATGGGAGTGGGGGGGGGAAGGGAGTGATGATGGGAGGGGGGCACGTACGGGGGAAATAACCATTGTCGTCAAAAGCGCTTTCTTTTCGGTGAGGGTTTTGTTGCTGGTGCATCTCTCTATCTCTATCTCTCTCTCTCCCATCTCTTTTTTTCTCCCCCTCTCTCTCTCTATTGGCAAATATCAGCCTTTACGTATTGCATCCTCACTCGTTTAAAAATATAAGTCGTGAAGTTAAGGAGAGTATAAAGGCGTACAATCACAGAGTTTTACAAAAGCGGGACAAAAAAGCATCGGTTTTCATCCATCCACACAATCCGAAACGCACGAGTCATCTAATCAACGGTAAGACACCGGCCGTAGACTCCACACCCGAGGTGTCGGGAAACACAGACTTCACATCTTATTGAGAATTAGGGAAAAGTCAAGGAACTCTCCAAACCAGATACTCAAGCGTTACGTCACTAAATAAACGCCTGGGAAACCTCGGTCGACAGACCCGTGCAGTTCGCGTACATTACGTCCCTGGCATTGGACCTAGAATTTTCACAGTTATGCCCTTTGACTGAAAAACAAGACTTTTAAAAGCTCATGTACTCGCCTCAGTCCTTTGCTATCTCTTAAAGTCATATATCCGGAATCCTCAGGTTCTAAGCTTTAACATGGTATATAACTCTTGTAAAAAATATCACATGTACATTTTGACAAAAGAAGGAAATGGGGATGGACCATTTTGTGAAACCTGCCATATAATATCTTGACTGTTTTGACTTTGAAAAATCTGTGCGGAGAGTGAACATGTCATGTCTCCACTGAATGTTTGAAGTAAAGTCAAAGCTAACCTGCTAACAGGAACACTAAGAATTCATTTATAAAGGGTGCATCCAAAAGAGCCAATTACAAACAATGATCCTTTCCTTGGACACCTGATCAGTGATGTGATGAGTGCAGGTATCTTTTCCAGCCCTATTATTACCATTATTATTGTTTCAATTATTCAAGTCCTATATCTAATCATGCGTTTAGGTCTTAATGTAGTTTATAATCATTGCATACCAGCATTAAAATTCCTTGCACTTTTCACAAAATTCGCTTGAAAATCAAAAAGTAGAGAGTTAAACATTGCCTTCAATCTAGTCTAGATATTATTAGCTACTCACCTTCTTTATATTGTAAATCCTAATGAGCATTCCCGAACCTCTCTCATTCAAAATAGTGAGCTTCTCAGCCAGCTTCTGCTGGGCTGGCATCATACCTCGAGACATTTTTGGCTTTAAACTGGATGTCACAAGCACAAATTAAAAAACAAACTAACAAAGGTGCACCATGAAAACAAAGCCAAACTATTGAGTATTGTTGATAATCAGCCCAAACAAGGATTCGCCATTTTCACTTTTCAGTTTTCACTTCCTACTTCCCGTGAGTGGAGATCCCGTTTCAAGGTAGATAACTGGGGTAATTATTTTTCGTCCAAGCCAAGCCAAGCGTTTTACATTCAAGGGTCCTTAAACTGTGATCCAAAATTCATTAATTGTAATCAAATTCATACTACTTAATGTGCGCTGATAGAAATACTCAGTAGTTGCATATCGTTTGGTGTCGTTTGGTGAAGGCCTGAACGAACTCGAAACTTCACGTTTTTTGTCTTGCTTCTTCTCCAAATGAAGTTTTCACGTTTTGTAGCTTGTTGAGTCTTCACTCCGCTGTGGCATTTTTGTACTCAACCCCCCCCTCCTAAATAAGGAAGAAAAAAAAAGGACAAGAAATTGAGGTAGCTATGTATCATAGAGAGAAACGTTATATTGGTTAAATAAATGGTGTAACGACATAGGCCTACAAATAAAAGAGAATTCTGGGGGAGGACATCCAAAGTACTATATTGACACCCAGTCACACCAGACTGACCACTCAAAAACACACATGTACCCTTTTACTTCACGCTCAATCGTGAAAATGGTTCACAAATTGATGAAAACGAAGTTACTATGGGAACACGCTTTCTTTTCATGGCGATGCCATGGGTGTCAATGCAGAGGTCGTGGGTTCGATCCCCATGGGGGGCAGGATTATTTTTTTCTGTCCATTCCTTGTATTTTCTCTCGTCTTTGTTCCTATTGGGCTTTAATATTACTCAATGTCATATCCTTCACTTTCGGCACGCCCCTTGCCTCAATGCTTGTCTTTATAATGACAAAGACTGGTCTATTTTTACAGAAAACAACAATAACATCAATGAAGTGGCAGATACCGTATGTTCTTACATTAAATTTTGTGTAGAAACTGTCATATCTAAGAAACATATTAAAATTTTCAGCAATAATAAGCCATGGGTTACTGTTAAAATAAAAGAGCTCTTAAACAAAAGAAAAAAGCATTTCAGGTGAATGATAAAAATGAGCGTCGTATATTATTATTATTATTATTATTATTATTATTATTATTATTATTATTATTATTATTATTATTATTATTATTATTTATGATTTGACGTATATAATAAAGTCAACCTGGCGCATGTAATGGAAGAGCGAACGATACGGCAGAGGCGAAATAAATTTCCTTGGTAAACTAGGTACGGTATGTTCTCTTTTTACTGTGTTACAAGCACCCTGATAGTAGAGATAGTGTCTTTATGTAACCAGTTAAATTTGGGTTCTAATCGAGACCTTACAGTTAACTGTATCCAAAGATGTCGAAAAAGCCAGGATTATATTCATAGTTCTGGCAGTAGAAGTTACATGGCGAAAGACCAGCTGAAATTTTGAAGTTAAATAACAAGTATGGAGCGGGTGATTATCAGTATCACGAGTTATCGCACAGCCAGGCAGATAAGACTAAATGAAGAGCCGTGAGAAATGGCTTCATGTCAACCAATAGAAGTTGAGATTGGATATATCCAAGAACAAAAACACAGCCCTCCCATCCCTTCCCCACTTCACAAATGACATCACCAGGCAACCCTTCCAGTTAAACCCACACGGTTGTTGCTCGATTTATTGACATTCCTTCGTCCACCATATTGCAATGTGACAACCCCCAGAGACAATGAAGACTGCTGCTAGGTGGGTTGCCGTTACTTGCTACCTTGCTCCACCTTGTTTGATTTCGGACAACGCAAGGGTTTGACTGTTGCTAGGTGAGTGGCTGTTAGCTGCTACTGTACTCCACCTTGTTTGCTTTCGGACAACCCCAGGGTTTTACTCTGCTAGGTAGGTGGCTGTTACGTGTTACTGTGCTCCACCTTGTTTGCTTTCGGACAACCCCAGGGTTTTACTCCTGCTAGGTAGGTGGCTGTTACGTGCTACTGTGCTCCACCTTGTTTGATTTCGGACAACGCAAGGGCCTAGACTGCTTCTAAGTGGATGGCTGTTACGTGTTACTGTGCTCCACCTTGTTTGCTTTCGGACAACCCCAGAGTTTGACTGCTTCTAGGTAGGTGGCTGTTACAGGCTACTGTACTCCACGTTGTTTGCTTTCGGACAACCCCAGAGTTTGACTTCTGCTAGGTGAGTGGCTGTTACATCCTACTGTGCTCCACCTTGTTTGCTTTCGGACAACCCCAGAGTTTGACTTCTGCTAGGTGGGTGGCTGTTATTTGCTACACCTTGTTTGCCATGAGACAACTTTCAGGACCTAGACTGCTGCTAACTGCTAGGTGGGTTGCTGTCACCTGCTACGTTGTAACACCTTGTTTGCTAATGCTATGAGACAACTCCCAGGGCCTAGACTGCTGCTAACTGCTAAGTGGGTTGCTGTCATCTACTACTTTGTTACACCTTGTTTGCTATGGGACAACTCCCAAGGCCTAGACTGTTGCAGGGTGGGTTGCTGTTACCTGCTTCTGTGCTCCAACCTCGTTTGCTGTGGGACAACCCCTAGGCGAGAATACAATACATCTTGTTACATAATGTTCAGGTTTTGATTTGTCCCAGAGCAAACAACACAAAGCAACAACAACAACAACAAAAAACGGGTAACAGGTACGCAGCTAGGCACAATCTGTATTGTTCCCTTTATATGAGTAAGATTAAGATACGATAAAATGTCTTTATTTTTATCCAAAAGGAACTTTGCTCTAATCGCGTTGAAATTAATTCATATGACAATGTCGCCGTGACACAGCACCACAATCCTTTCCATCCCTTAAACTCATTGCAAACGTTCTTTTGGTTGATTGGAATTTACCCCATTCGCCATATGCAATGATCTCAGGGTGAATTTAAGAGAAAGAACAAAACAGTGAAGTTCCTTCAAGGTCCTCAAGGCCCAGACATCTGGAGCTTATCCTGGTTTCAATAGCACCAAACAGAATAGGTGATAATAACCCCCTCCTTGACCAGGATGTTAGTATGTCGCGGGTATTTACTCTTAAGCTGTTTCTGATACCCATTTGCATCAGGGTCGGGTGGGGAAAATGTGTGTTAAGCGTATTTTCAAAGAAACACAAAGGCGGACCTAGCATTACTGAGATGCAAACCCAGACCCTCATGATCCCAAGTCCACAACCCTAAAGTTTAGGCTAAACACTCATTAAAGAGGAAACAGCAAGATAAAAGACAAAAGAGTGAAAGGAAATAAGTAGGACCTACATGGCAATGCAAGGCAACCACCCAATATTGCAAAAGGCAATTGATACAATATTGTGACATTTACAGCCAGGAATTGGAATAGGTGTAATGGTTGCCTTTTCAAGAGTTCTCTTGGAGATCAAATATACCATTCCTAGTTGATTTATAGATAGACACAATAATATTCTAAATAAGATGCGTTGTTATAGTCAATCATAGGCAAAGACACCTGAGATGATATATTGAAATGCTGAAATATCAAACATGAATTCTCAAAACTGTTCTCCTTGCTATCACAACAGTTATTCATCACTTCTACCATTTCCACACACAACATCCACAACCCCCAACCCCCTCCTCTTCTTCCTACACACACACACACACACACACACACACACACACACACAAAGTAATCCACATACAATCAAATTTATTGAAAAATAGCAACAAAGAAAATCACAACTTTATTTATAAGACGTTTTAAACATATTAAATAAGATCTGGTTTTCTTTGGGGCAGGGGGAGAAGGGGTGGTGATAGGGGCGAGTATGTTGCATGTACACAATGAAGTACATACACAAAAGATGAGTTAGAATTAGAAGGAAATGAGAAAAACAAACGTCTCCCTGGTCAACGAATTAAATTGAAATTAAAACAACGCCAAAAAAAAATGACAATCACACTTGAAGGTTTTCAAGTTAAATAGCATTTTTATCCTTCATGCTAACAGTAGCATCTCTAACACGACTGATTTCAACAGGAAAAAATAATTACAACAGGAACCTGAAACAAGGCGCGGCACAGAGAAAATATAATTTATAAGTCAGGCTGCGTGATGTGTGAATGTTTCTCTTCATTCTTTGTATGTGTCTGGAGAAGGGTCATGACGTCAGAGGCATACTCCTCCAGTGTTTCCTTTGCTCCTGTTGATGGCATCACATACAATGAATTATGACTTAAGTGAAAACATGTGAATACGCCATGTCCATCATATGGACATATATGTACATCCGTTTTTAAAAAGCAGAAAATATGATATTCTTGAAAATTTAATTATAAAGCATGCTTAATTTAATCGTTGATATGGGATGTGTAGTGATTAGACTGCTGGATTCAAAATCATAAGGTAATGGGTTTTAAATCCTGGCAATGCTAGGCCTAACATTGTGTTCTTGGGAAAAAAATCACCACACATTTTCCCACTCAAATCAGGTGCAAATGGGTACCAGCCGAGGCGAGCTTCGGTACCAGCATAAGCTCCTGAGTAAAAACTTCAACAGACTAACATCCTGTTAAGCAGGTGATATACTTTCACCTGTGCTATGTCAGCTATAGAAACAGAGTTAAGCTCCTGCTCTATGTGGGCCGTAACAGCCTTAAAGAAATTTTATCTAGCTTTCATTTAATCCGTGACCATGTATTATCTCAATGTCTTAGACTTGGAAAGAGGCAATAACGTCTTTGACATAATGCTACTGTTCAGATCATATCAATTGTACCCCATCGACTATGTTTTACAGTAGAATAAGAAATATTTTTCTTAAATGCAGTGTCCAGAACTGTCTTAAAATACAATTACACATTTATTATATACTACAAGCATGCCTGGAGACAACGATGATTATGATTACTCTTTTACCACATTTTTTTCAACCATGAACTATTCAATGGGTCAGCGGGTGTAGGATAACACAAGTACCGGTGTAGTCGTTACTTTGGTTCGGCGGGCTTTTCATTGCATTTTTAATGACCAGAAATCAAAGAATGAGTAATAATAGCAATGAAAAGTTTTGAGGATCGCAGGCAAAACAATCTGTTTCCAATCAATTAAGATACTGATTAGACCCTAGAATGTATTCGTTGAGAACCTAAAAGAGGCTATTTGAAATCTACCTGTGAAATATGGCGGTTGTGGGTGTGGTGGTTCCTCAGATTAGAGTGGTCAAAGATTGAGATATTTTATATATATAGAGATAAATGTAAAATTTTGTCAACGTTGATATTTTCATCATACACACGGCACCACACATGTTATATCCTTTTAGTTGACACTTGACTTTTGCCAACGTGATTTCAAGTCCCGTTTGTGTGTGTGTGTGTGTGTAGGCCTACTATTATTATTATTATTGAATAAATAATGTGTCAAATTATTTAATAATAATTGTAATAAGCATTTATATTCCCTCATAGATCAACACATCTCCCGAACGGAGAGATATGAGCGCATTACAATTTCAATGCTAAGTACGCATTGTTTATAAGCTTTAAGGACTAAGATCTAAAGGCGTTCGAAGAAATAAAACTTCAGTGAAACGCCTGTCTATACAGATGCGTCTAAATTAACTGTAAGTGTAATGAACACACACACTTCCGCATCAAGCAATAGGCAACAGCTCTCTTCACATCATCTCATTGACTCTGAACGCGACGTGTGACACACCAAGCATTGCAGTCGTCCCTCCTCTCTCTCTCTCTCTCTCTCTCTCTTCTCTCTCTTCTTCTCTCTTCTCTTCTCTCTCTCTTCTTCTCTCTCTCTCTCTCTCTCTCTCTCTTCTCTCTTCTCTCTTTCTCTCTCTCTCCCTCCCTCCCTCCCTCTCTCTCTCTCTCTCTCTCTCCCTCCTTCCCTTCCTCTCTCTCTCTCTCTCTCTTTCTCTCTCTCTCTCTCTCTCTCTCTCTCTCTCTCTCTCTCTCTCTCTCTCTCTCTCTCTCTCTCTCTCTCTCTCTCTTCTCTCTCTCTCTCTCTCTCTCTCTCTCTCTCTCTCTCTCTCTCTCTCTCTCTCTCTACAACATTACATGCCAAGCAGAGGGGAAGTAGAGTTCTACAAATCATCACCCGGGGATTATATTGTATTTATCTTTCCTCTTATTTTAACCTTTTTACTCCACACGATATGTCCATTCCTGTTGATGTCGAGATATCACATGTCTACTGTTATATATAATTAGATGATTGTCTATCAATAGTTTTTTTAGTAGAAAATTTGGCATATATACATGTTTATATCAGAATAGTAGCGATAATCCATTGATCAAGATCTGATTTACAGAAAACGTTGCAATTTTTTTTAAAAGAGCCTACATTGAATAGCATGATATTAATGATAACAATGTCCTAGCTATGTGGACTGGAGCTACAATTGTGTTGAGAAAGAGCTTTGTAAATCCAAACACACGTATATGCCACACACAGTGTCAATGGAATAACAAGATGTGGTCTAAATGTGTAAAAACAAAACACACACATAAACAGTTTTGGGTTAAACTAAAATATATCCGCTGACAGTACTATTCAAGAATTAAATGAATGAGGCAGTGGACAGATGCCTGCATCTGTACGGGGACTAGGCGCCCCCGCCCTCCATGAGTCTCATGCCTTCTTCTTGTTCTTGTTCTTGTAGGCCTACTTGTTATTCTCGTTCTTGTTCTTGTTCTTCTTTTTTTCTTCTTCTTTTTCATCTTTTTCTTTTGTTCCCTTTTTTCCTCTTGCTCCTCTTCCTTCCCCTTCTCCATCTCTTGTTCCTTCTTTTCATTCTTCTCTCCCCCGCCTTCCCAGTCTCTCTCTCTCTCTCTCTCTCTCTCTCTCTCTCTCTCTCAGTTTTGAACAAAAGTGATTTCAGCACCAGAAGACTCTTCATTCAAAGTACAAGGTGGTGAAACAACTCATAATATGTAAAAATGACGCATAGCGGTTTGGCAAAAGACCTTCACTTGGTTTGGCATATCACCCTCCTGATATAACAACGTACCGCAGGGTCACGGTTGAGGTTAGGATCAAGACCGGTAACTCTGACGGTGTTGTTCTCATTCTCATGTTTTGATTTTATGCAACATCGTCCTGTTATACCAGGACTTGTGCTAGGCCGTAACCTTCGTAGAGACACAACTGCCGACCTCTCAGAATTTATATGATAAAAGTATCATCAGACGTGGATTTAAATCTAAATCTGTGTGTGCATAGATTATGAACAAATCTATCTTCTTATTTTAGAATCCCAGAGGTTTGCTTTGATCTCTTAGCAAAAAAGTATTGGTCAAGGTCTATCACTATTATCTCACTATCACTGATTCATTGTTATTGCGATACTCGGCTTTAGTATTATAATTCTAGATTTCATAATATAAATTTAATTCCATTTGAAAATCATGGCAAAGCTTATTCCAACTCTCAGATGCCTTAGGTCATTGCACGCTTCTCCTGTCACTGTCAGACTCGGTTCGCAGCCATGGAAACAGGTAAAATTTACTGATGGGATAGTAATGGATAAATTCTAGATCTAGATCTAGAGATCTAGATCTAGATCTATAATGTTTTAACCTTTTCATTGACATTGTTTCTAATATTTTGTTCATGATATTGAACGTTGGCTGGATCTAAATAATAGATCTAGAGCTATTTGATGGAAATGACTATCATTTCTTATACTACTTCAGACTTGACCAGTTCATTACTCTGAATAAAATTTGATGGGGGCCATTATCTTGGTCAGTCTTGAGCTAGTTTCATTTTACATTATTTATGCAATGAATTCTTAGCCAAATTGTAAACAAAACCATCATTTTCTTTTCCACAGCTTGGTTGTGCACATCGCAGATTCTTCTCCAACGACTCAGCAGGTGATGGTATTATTGATCCAGAGGACTTAACTCCTGCCATTCCACCTTACACCCAGAGAACAGGAGAGTCAGCTGAGCTGAAACGTGCCAGATTATTGTATCAGAGTCGAAAAAGAGGCATGCTAGAAAACGGTTTAATATTGAGGTAGAGTGGAAAGCTGATGACTTTTTCCATCTTAGTCATATATATAGCCTAATGATATAACTTTCCACAGCATCATTGAGTGATTTTTTAAGCAAAGTTAGCTTGGTTGGGAGTGAGCTCTCCATTCATGAGGAGGCAATAGGTGCTGACACGGAGGTTGCTGCTTTGATTCTATTGGTGCCGAAAGATTTTTTGTTATTGTCTGTTCTGTTGTTTTTGTCTCATCTTTGTTCCTACATGGCTTCAATATTTCATTATTTCATGTCATCACTCATTATATTTAAGGATTATTTTTTTAATTAAGAACCTAAAGTTTTGTTTCTTGCAGGCTTGTTTTTTTTTCTTTTCTCAGCCATCATAGAATTCATCAGTGTTTTGCTTTGACAATCACAAGTAGTTGCTGTTTGTAAACCTTTAGTGTTGTAAGCTCTAGATGATGGACCTTAGAAACATAGTTAGCTACACTGGTCTCCATCTAAGAAGCTTGCCCTCTGCAGATAACAATGTTGCCTATTAGCCAGGAAGTTTCTGAGGTGAATACATGGGAAGTAACCTAGATAAAGGTTATGTAACTTTTATCGTCACACCTTTATTTTATGCCTAGACTCAGACTCGAAGGATGAGAGAATGAAGCACTGTACATTTTTTCTAGATTTCATCAAACTTTGTCGCTGTTGTATCAACTGTTTTATTCTGTTTCAATGCGGACCATGATCAGTGAAAACACGAATCCCAATCGCATCGTCAGTTCTGGCGGCACCTTTTCTGGCCAAAATGTTTCAATGATGACAATCAATCTTTAATTATTACATGCCAATACAGATTAGGTGTCAATTGCCTTGTTCATCTGGTGGGTGTCTGGACTGGGTCAATATCAAAGAGTCTATCACAGTTATACTGACTCAATAGGGACATGCAGAGATTCTAGACCTCCTAGTATAACACGATGTACATATTCCAGATAACGAGAAAAATGGCGTTGTTCATATCGACGGTGAAAGTCGTAAAGTGTGTAAGTCTAAAATTAGTAACACCTTTTTTCTCCCCCGCTTTTTAACATTAGGAAGCCCCCATGCTTCGTCTAGTTAGGATTCCATGGCACAAGAACCAATAGAACCCCATATAATAGCCATATGAGAAATTCGTGTATCCCCATTGGGTTTAGTTTTTGACACTAGCAAACCGTACATGTCTGTGAAAATAGATAAAAGAGAACCATTATTTTCTTTGATGTTCTCAAAACATCAAAATTGGACTTACACGGTTTGCGACTTTTTGGCGATATGACGTTGAATTTTCCTTTACTGCATTGAGTTTAGCAGACCATTATCCTTCCGACAAAAACAAAAACCAGCCTCTTAGCTGGACAGGTGTTTTTCGAAGCTGCCTCTTAAAGGAAAAAAAATCTGCTACACGCAAAAAGCAGCCTTTAAGGTGGACCTGATTCTTAGGTGGCATCTTCTTAGGCGGATACCACTGTATTTATAATGACTTGCATCTATTTTCCCACTAATGGATAAAATGCGGTATATGAAGTTTGCCAAATTATTTTATAAGTTAGATGCATTTGTGTTCAATAAGCATGAGTTTGTTTCTATTTGTGTTCAATAAGCATGAGTTTGTTTCTATTTATGTTCATCATGTTTGAGGGATCTCCATTCTTCTTTCTTATTCAGTACTTTTGCTGGCAAGTATTTGGATTCACTCACGGCAGAGCAACTTGACTCATATGATAAACTGATCAACGAGCCAACGAATGATTGGGAGATTTACTATTGGGTCACAGGTAACTGACTTATGATTTTCTGTGTATTCTATTCTGGAATTATTTCTTTGAATGTGAATACTTGGCTTTTGTCCAGCATACTTTTGTATTGTTAGATGAACAGATTTTCTTCCTTCTCATGGAGGATTATTATTGATGAATGAATTATTAGGGCAGGGGGGGGGGGGGGGGGGGGGGGGACTCGGTGATCTAGAGGCAAGGTGTTGGCCTCTCAACCAAACAGTAGCGGGTTTGAGCCCCGTCAACGCTTGAAAATGTCTTTTTCTCGAGGAAAATCTACTACCTTGTAGATGAATCGACACCTTATCCCATCAGAGATGGATGATAAAAAGGACTCCCGTGTGCAGATCCCAACACTCTGTGCACGTTAATGATCCCTTGGCTGTTTACAGAGCAGTCCGTGCAAAATTTAAAATCCTACAAAAACCCTGAGATCACCTTAGTTGTGGATGTGGGTAAATCAAATCAAATCAAAACCATGACAGCTGACCAACTCAATTCTTGAATATTACTGTTAGCGGACATATTTTAGTTTAACCCAAACTGTTGATGTGTGTGTTTTGTTTTTACCCATTTAGACCACATCTTGTTATTCCATTGACACTGTGTGTGGCATATACGTGTGTTTGGATTTACAAAGCTCTTTCTCAACACAATTGTAGCTTCAGTCCAAATAGCTAGGACATTGGTATCATTAATATTATGCTATTCAATGTAGGCTCTTTTAAAAAAATTTGCAACATTTTCTGTAAATCAGATCTTGATCAATGGATTATCACTACCGTCCTGATCTAAACATGTATATATGCCAAATTTTCTATTAAAAAAACTATTCATAGACAATCATCTAATTATATATAACAGTAGAGATGTGATATCTCAACATGAACAGGGCTGGACATATCGTGTGGAGTAAAAAGGTCAAAATAAGAGGAAAGATAAATACAATATAATCCCCGGGTGATGATTTGTAGAACTCTACTTCCCCTCTGCTTGGCATGTAATGTTGTAGAGAGAGAGAGAGAGAGAGAGAGAGAGAGAGAGAGAGAGAGAGAGAGAGAGAGAGAGAGAGAGAGAGAGAGAGAGAGAGAGAGAGAGAGAGAGAGAGAGAGAGAGAGAGAGAGAGAGAGAGAGAGAGAGAGAGAGAGAGAGAGAGAGAGAGAGAGAGAGAGAGAGAGAGAGAGAGAGAGAGAGAGAGAGAGAGAGAGAGAGAGAGAGAGAGAGAGAGAGAGAGAGAGAGAGAGAGAGAGAGAGAGAGAGAGAGAGAGAGAGAGAGAGAGAGAGAGAGAGAGAGAGAGAGAGAGAGAGAGAGAGAGAGAGAGAGAGAGAGAGAGAGAGAGAGAGAGAGAGAGAGAGAGAGAGAGAGAGAGAGAGAGAGAGAGAGAGAGAGAGAGAGAGAGAGAGAGAGAGAGAGAGAGAGAGAGAGAGAGAGAGAGAGAGAGAGAGAGAGAGAGAGAGAGAGAGAGAGAGAGAGAGAGAGAGAGAGAGAGAGAGAGAGAGAGAGAGAGAGAGAGAGAGAGAGAGAGAGAGAGAGAGAGAGAGAGAGAGAGAGAGAGAGAGAGAGAGAGAGAGAGAGAGAGAGAGAGAGAGAGAGAGAGAGAGAGAGAGAGAGAGAGAGAGAGAGAGAGAGAGAGAGAGAGAGAGAGAGAGAGAGAGAGAGAGAGAGAGAGAGAGAGAGAGAGAGAGAGAGAGAGAGAGAGAGAGAGAGAGAGAGAGAGAGAGAGAGAGAGAGAGAGAGAGAGAGAGAGAGAGAGAGAGAGAGAGAGAGAGAGAGAGAGAGAGAGAGAGAGAGAGAGAGAGAGAGAGAGAGAGAGAGAGAGAGAGAGAGAGAGAGAGAGAGAGAGAGAGAGAGAGAGAGAGAGAGAGAGAGAGAGAGAGAGAGAGAGAGAGAGAGAGAGAGAGAGAGAGAGAGAGAGAGAGAGAGAGAGAGAGAGAGAGAGAGAGAGAGAGAGAGAGAGAGAGAGAGAGAGAGAGAGAGAGAGAGAGAGAGAGAGAGAGAGAGAGAGAGAGAGAGAGAGAGAGAGAGAGAGAGAGAGAGAGAGAGAGAGAGAGAGAGAGAGAGAGAGAGAGAGAGAGAGAGAGAGAGAGAGAGAGAGAGAGAGAGAGAGAGAGAGAGAGAGAGAGAGAGAGAGAGAGAGAGAGAGAGAGAGAGAGAGAGAGAGAGAGAGAGAGAGAGAGAGAGAGAGAGAGAGAGAGAGAGAGAGAGAGAGAGAGAGAGAGAGAGAGAGAGAGAGAGAGAGAGAGAGAGAGAGAGAGAGAGAGAGAGAGAGAGAGAGAGAGAGAGAGAGAGAGAGAGAGAGAGAGAGAGAGAGAGAGAGAGAGAGAGAGAGAGAGAGAGAGAGAGAGAGAGAGAGAGAGAGAGAGAGAGAGAGAGAGAGAGAGAGAGAGAGAGAGAGAGAGAGAGAGAGAGAGAGAGAGAGAGAGAGAGAGAGAGAGAGAGAGAGAGAGAGAGAGAGAGAGAGAGAGAGAGAGAGAGAGAGAGAGAGAGAGAGAGAGAGAGAGAGAGAGAGAGAGAGAGAGAGAGAGAGAGAGAGAGAGAGAGAGAGAGAGAGAGAGAGAGAGAGAGAGAGAGAGAGAGAGAGAGAGAGAGAGAGAGAGAGAGAGAGAGAGAGAGAGAGAGAGAGAGAGAGAGAGAGAGAGAGAGAGAGAGAGAGAGAGAGAGAGAGAGAGAGAGAGAGAGAGAGAGAGAGAGAGAGAGAGAGAGAGAGAGAGAGAGAGAGAGAGAGAGAGAGAGAGAGAGAGAGAGAGAGAGAGAGAGAGAGAGAGAGAGAGAGAGAGAGAGAGAGAGAGAGAGAGAGAGGAGAGAGAGAGAGAGAGAGAGAGAGAGAGAGAGAGACAGAGAGAGAGAGAGAGAGAGAGAGAGAGAGAGAGAGAGAGAGAGAGAGAGAGAGAGAGAGAGAGAGAGAGAGAGGGGGGGGGGACGACTGCAATGCTTGATGTGTCACACGTCACGTTCAGAGTCAGTCAGATGATGTGAAGAGAGCTGTTGCCTATTGCTTGATGGGGAAATGTGTGTGTGTTCATTACAATTAATTTAGACGCATCTGTATAGACAGGCATTTCATTGAACTTTCATTTCTTCTTATGTCTTACCTTTATTCCTAAAACCTTATAAACAATGTGTTCTTAGCATTGAAATTGTAATGCGCCCATAGCCTTCCGTTCGGGAGATGTGTAGATCTATGAGGCAATATAAATGCTTACTTTATTATTATTACTATTATTATTATTATTAAATAATTTGACACAGGCCTACACACACACAAAAAAAAAAAACGGACTTGAAATCACGTTGACAAAATTCAAGTGTCAAATAAAAAGGATTTGACATGTGTGGTGCCGTGTGTATGATGAAAATATCAACGTTGACAAAACTTTACATGTATCTATATATATATAAAACTGTACATCTCAATCTTTGACCACTCTAATCTCAGGAATCGCCACACCACAACCGCCATATTTCACAGGTAGATTTCAAATAGCCTCTTTTAGGTTCTTAACGAATAAATTCTAGGGTCAAATCAGTATCTTAATTGATTGGAAACAGATTGTTTTGCCTGCGATCCTCAAAACTTTTTATTGTTATTATTACTCATTCTTTGATTTCTGGTCATTAGAAATGCAATGAAAAGCCCGCCGAACCAAAGTAACGACTACACCGGTACTTGTATTATCCTACACCCGCTAACCCATTGAATAATTCATTGTTGAAAAAAAAATGTGATAAAAGAATAATCATAATCATTGTTGACTCCAGGCATGCTTGTAGTATATAATAAATGTGTAATTGTATTTTAAGACAGTTCTGGACACTGCATTTAAGAAAGATATTTCTTATTTTACTGTAAAACGTGGTCGATGGGGTACAATTGATTTGATCTGAACAGTAGCATTATGTCAAAGACGCTGTTGCCTCTTTCCAAGTCTAAGACATTGGGATGATGCATGGTCATAGATTAAATGAAAGCTAAGATAAAATTCTTTAAGGCTGTTACTGCCTAAATAGAGCAGGAGCTTAACTCTGTTTCTATAGCTGACATAGAACAGGTGAGTATATATCACCTGCTGAATAGGATGTTAGTCTGTTGAAGCTTTTACTCAAGAGCTTATGCTGGTATCCATTTGCACCGGATGTGAGTGGGGACGGTGTGGTGAATGTTTTTTCCCAAGAACACAATGTTAGACCAGGATTTTAAACCCATTACTCATTTGAATCCAGCAGTCTAAACACTACACCAATGCTACATCAATGATTAAATTAAGCATGTTTTATAATCTTTTGAGTTAAAAACAAGATTATCATATATGTACATATGATGAACATAGCGTATTCACATGTTTTCACCTAAGCCATAATTCATTGTATGTGATGTCATCAACAGGAGCAAAGGAAACACCGGAGGAGTATGTCTCTGACGTCATGACCCTTCTCCAGACACATACAAAGAATGAAGAGAAACATTCACGCATCATGCAACCTGACTTATAAATTATCTTTTCTCTGTGCCGCGCTTTGTTTCAGGTTCATGTTGTAAATATTTTTGCCTGTTGAAATCAGTCGTGTTAGAGATGCTACTGTTAGTATGAAAGATAAAAACTCTGTTTAACTTTGAAAACCTTCAAGTGTGATTGTCATTTTTTTTGGCACTGTTTTATTTTTAATTTCAATTTAATTTGTTGATCAGGGAGACGTTTGTTTTTCTCCATTTCCTTCTAATTCTAACTCATCTTTTGTGTATGTACTTAATTGTGTACATGCAACATACTCGCCCCTATCACCACCCTCCTCCCTGCCCCAAAGAAAACCAGGTCTTATTTAATATGTTTAAAACTTCTTATAAATAAAGTGTAAATAAAACTATTCAATTAAAGTTGTGATTTTTCTTTGTTGCTATTTTTCAATAAATTTGATTGTATGCGGATCACTTGTATGTGTGTGTTTCTGGAAAGAAAAGGAGGGGTGGGGGTTGTGGATGTTGTGTGTGGAAATAGTAGAAGTGATGAATAACTGTTGTGATAGCAAGGAGAACAATTTTGAGAATTCATGTTTGATATTTCAGCATTTCAATATATCATCTCAGGTGTTTTTGCCCATCATTGCATCATAACAACGCATTTTATTTAAAATATTATTGAGTCTATCTATAAATCAACTAGGCATGGTATATTTGATCTCCAAGTCCTTTGAAATACACTTAACACACATTTTCCCAACCGACCCAGATGAAAATGGGTGCTAGGAACAGGTTAGGAGTAAATACCCGCTACATACTAGCATCCTGGTCAAGGAGGGGATTATTATCACCTATTCTGTTTGGTGCTATTGAAAACAGGATAAGCTTCAGATCTCTGGGCCTTGAGGGCCTTGAAGGAACTTCGCTGTTTTGTACTTCCTCTTAAAGTTAAATTCACCCTGAGATCACTGCATATGGCGAATGGGGTAAATTCCTATCAATCAAAAAACGTTTGCAATGAGTTCAAGGAATGGAAAGGATTCTGTGCTGTGTCACGGCGACATTGTCACATTTAATTTCAACGCGATTAGAGCAAAGTTCCTTTTGGACAAATGAGATTTTTATCGTGTTTTAATCTTACACAGATATTGGAACAATACAGATTATGGCTAGTTGCGTATCTGTTACCCGTTTTTGTTGTTGTTGCTTCGTGTTGTTTGCTCTGGGACAAAACTAAACATTATGTAACAAGATGTACTGTATTCTCGCCCTAGGGGTTGTCCCACAGCAAACAAGGTTGTAGCAGGTAACAGTAACCCACCCAGCAACAGTCTAGGCCTTTGGGAGTTGTCCCATAGCGTTAGCAAACAAGGTGTAAAAACGTAGCAGGTGACAGCAACACACCTAGTAGTTAGCAGCAGTCTAGGCCATGGGAATTGTCCCATAGCGTTAGCAAACAAGGTGTAAAAACGTAGCAGCAACACACCTAGTATCAAGGTAATCAAAATCTGTTCTGGGGGGGGGGGGGGGTGCATTGAAGATCATAAGAAAGACCAAAGCATGCCCAATATGACAAATTAAGAATGCCAAAGGAGAAATAATGAAAGAAGACAGCGAAATCATGGAAATATGGAGAACGCATTTTCACCAATTACGTACTTCCTTCAGAACGTATGAAACAAGGAGTAAAGATCAATTAGTAAGAGTAACAAGTAATCCAGAGGAGACAACTGAAGATATAGATATATCAATGGAATAAATCCAAACAGCTATGAGAAAAGTGAAATTAGGAAAAGCCCCAGGAGCAGATCAAGTTTATCCAGAAATGGAAGAGAGGCAGACAAACTACTACATGCAATATGCCAACAAGCATGGAAATCTAAACAGGTGCCAGACGACTGGAAAAAGGGAACGGTTGTACCAATGCATAAGAAAGGATCAACTATGGAATACTCAAACTATAGAGGGATATCACTACTTAGCGTACCAGGAAAAGTATATCCCAGGATACTGGAAATGAGACTAAGGAAAAGAGTAGAGGATCAGATTGAGAGCATCAGAGTGGAAGAAGTATACAAGACCGCATATTTACAATTAGACAAATAATAGAAACATTCCTTGAACCTGTGTTTTATTGACTTAGAAAAGGCATTTGACACTGTGAGAGGGACGAACTGTGGCAAGTGTAGAGCAAAATTTAATAGAAGCATTTAAACGTTTTTGCAATAAACCAACATGTGCAGCGCGAGTAGCTGGAAACATATCTACATAATTTGATGTAGATATAGGGGTAAGACAGGGGTGTATCCAAAGTCCTCTTTTGTTTATCACATTTATGGATTCAGTCGCAAAGGCATCCTCAAAAATGAGGAAAATGAATGTAGGTATGTGGAAGCTCAAACCAGTAAATGTATCAATGTTTTCATTTGCCGATGATTTAGTTCTGTTTGGAAAATCAGAAAGTGACTTTCAGTCGAATATCAACATTATGAACAATGAACTAAATAAAAGAGGAATGAGAGTAAATGCAAAGAAAACCAAAACAATGCTAGTAACTAGCAAAATCTTAAATTGGGCTGGGAGAATTTAGAACAAGTTCAAAGCTACAATTACCTAGGAGTAATGATTAACTCAGAGGGAAAACTAAGAGAAGAAATCAGCCAGAAAATCAAAAGGGAAGTGCAATATATTACCATCTGGGAAAGGCACTTGTAGGTAAGCAAGAATTTTCAACAAAAAGGATAGTGGCAGTATACAATACAGTTTATTGTCCTACTCTCCCCTATGGCAGCGAAACCTGGACCTTAGACAGTAGGGAATACAGTAGAGTACAGGCAGCTGAAATGAAATATCTAAGAAGAGTAGTAGGGAAAACTAAAAGAGACAAAATCAAAAACACAACAATAAGAGATCAAACCAAAGCAAATGGCATAAAAACTAAGATAGAAACAAGTCAATTGAGATGGTTTGGGCATATAAACAGAATCAATGACAATAGAATAGCTAAATCAGTATAGTGCTAAAGCCCAAGGTAAAAGACCAAAAGGCAGACCTCGGAGAAAGTGGGAAGAAGATATAAAAGAGGCATTGAAGAATAGACATTTGACTTTTTTGGAAGGAAAAAGAAAATGCCAGGATAAGGCATTCTGGAGAAAGATCATCTCGGGCATCTGAACCCATACACCGAAAGGTAGATTGGGAACTGATAAAGAAAGAAAGAAAGAGTAGCTAAATCTATATCTAGACTAGATGAAGGCAATGTTTAACTTCTCTATTTTTTGATCTTTAAGCAAATTTCATGAAAAGTGCAAGGCATTTTAATGCTGGTATGCAATGATTATAAACTACATTAAGACATAAACACATGATTAGATATAGGACTTGAATAATTTAAGCAATAATAATGGTAATAATAAGGCTGGAAAGATACCTGCACTCATCACATCACTGATAACACGGATCAGGTGTCCATGGAAAGGATCATTGTTCGTAATTGGCTCTTTTGGATGCACCCTTTATAAATGAATTCTTAGTGTTCCTGTTAGCAGGTTAGCTTTGACTTTACTTCAAACATTCAGTGGAGACATGACATGTTCACTCTCCACACAGACTTTTCAAAGTCAAAACAGTCAAGATATTATATTCAATATTCTAGATCTACTCTAAGAAACTTCCTGTCCCAGATGAGAAAAAGTTAATTATTACATTTGAAATACTGCTAGATATTTTCTCTTGTTCTATTTGCCCACCTTCAACAATTTAAAGTGCTGCAAAGATGTATTGCGATACACACTAAATCCAAATTTGTAGACCAGTAGAGAGAAGAAAAGTAAGGTGGTACTCAACAGTAATGGTAAGGATAACTTTGACTTCAATATTAAACGATTCTAGATCAAGATTTTAGAATTCTAGATCTATTTTATAATTTTAAAAGGAAATTTAAACAAAATTTGGGCTTCCCATGTATTCCAAAGTTCATTATGTTGCAATCGTTAACAATGCATCAAATGTTTCAAATAATATGTAGCATGGGTTGCGTAGACAAATGCCTTTTAAACATCTTTCCTTAGGAACACGTCGGACCAAGCATTGCTAGGGTTCGAAAATGAAAATATTGATATAATATACATACGTACATACATACATACATACATACATACATACATTCACACATACCTACATACATACATAGATGCATTTGTGTAGCAACGTTCACCTGATATATCTCGTGGCTCTTGCTTTACACATTCATAAAGACAATAATGATGCAATATGCTCAAGATATATATCGGAAAATTGAAAGGTGCTTTAGATAGAAATAACAATATAATCTATCAATAACTAGCGAATAACCACAGGAATAGTTTGAGATTTCTATCTTGCTTTTTGATAATAGTACAAGAAAAGATGCTACAGAACTACTTACTGGATCGGAACTATTTAGTTCGCAATTTATTGAGTCTTACTATTGATATTAAACTATTACTATTGAAATGGAAGAGAACCTTGCTTGATTTGATTCCAACCGGACTCGCTGGCATCACAATCACTGGCAAGACTCTGTAGACTCACTAGAGTAGTTGACCTTCAAGACTGACATTCATCTTTATTTTTAGGAGACGATCTCATTGGCGGTTGTTTCTTCTTTTCCTTCGACATTTAATAATCTAAAAGCTGATTGGCTCAAAGCAATGACAATATTATAATTGATCGTTGGATTACAACAACAAAAAAGCAGAGATCCCGGAGCACAATAAATGCATATATTGTCTGTATAGCCAGCTGATAATTAAAATCGAAATAAAACCACACCGGTATAGGGCCGCACTGACTAGAAGGTTGCATCTACATGTAGCTTCATGACATTGACAAGCTTTAAAAAAAAAACCATTTGCAATAGCTTACGGCAATCCATTGTGTCTCAGTCAATGTAATAGTAATAGTAAACACGACAGGTGGGTTTGTATTTGACAGTGACTATGCTGAAATAAATGTCATGATGTGTTTTTGTTTATCTTGTTCCTCTCTTTTTCGTACTTCTTATTCTTCTGCTACTTCGTGTTCGTGTTCTTGCTCTTATTCTTTTTGTCTGCCTGTTTATTCTTGTTCTTCTCTTTGTTGTTGTTCTTCCTTCTCCTCTTCTTCTCCTTGTTCTTGGAGGGGCTGTGTTTGGAATGGGAGACTTTAAATGCATAAATAGATACATACAACACAAAGTTCGAAGAGATCATGGGACAGCATAGACTAGGACAGGCAAACAATAATGGAGAGAGAATCAATGATTTTTGTGCCAATATCAATAGGGCCTAATCAATAACAACAGTTACGTCATGGCGGGAAGTAGGCATACAAGTATTTACAAACGTAATCTGGTTATCACCAGACCACACGATTAAACATCAGATAGATCACAAGTCATGTGCATTTCAAAAATATTCAGAAGGTCACTAGAGGATGTAAGACCAGTAAGAAGAGCTTACACTACTTACAAATTTTTTACAAAAAATATACAGTTACACTAGTTACAGAGGAGCCGAGGTAGGTTCAAATCACCATCTAATAACAGTAATAATGAGTAAGTTCAAGTTCAAACTCAGAAGAAGAATTAAAAAATCTGAAAGTGAAAGTAGAGAAAAAGAGGGTCAACTATAATACAATTACTTGTCAGCAAAACAACCCAAAAGATTGGCATTACAAGGCCCTTACAAAAAATAACCGAAGAAGAGAATATACGAGTAGAGGGAAAGTGGTTATCAATAAAGGAGATATTTAACACCACCTGCAAAGAGGAGATTGGGCTTGTAGAAATACAACATAAAGAATGAATCGCCAAGGAAACAATTGACAAAACATTGCAAAGGAAGGAGAACAAGACAAAACGCATCGCATGCAGAGGACGTCAGATCAAAGCAGCCATACAAGAAGAATATGCATACAAAGGCCACAAAAGAGGTCAAGTGGTGTACAAAAAACAGACAAAACAGAAGTTCATGGAAGAGATGGCAGAAAGGATAGAACAGGCAGTGGCAGAGGTTAACAACATGCACGGTTTTTATAAAGCAACAAAGAAAGTATGTGGCAAGGACAGCAAGCCAGAATTACTAGTGAATGATAGAATAGCAATGGGAACAGTTTGCAAGGTATAAGAGGAACAACTTTAATCGATAAGCAGAACATGTTCAAGAGCTGCTCAACAGACCACCACCCCCCCCCGGAATAACCACCAGACATACATGTACCATCAGCCACGTCATATATTGACATAGAATAGATTGCGAATGTCCAACAATAAACGAAATCGCATATTTGCACCCGAAAGCTAAAAGCGGAAAAGCAGCGGGCCTTGAATATAAATTATATTCCACCATAAGCATTAAACAACAGACGTAGCTACATCAGCTTCAATTCTACATAAATTACTCAAGAAGATCTAGACCACATATGAATTCCCTGAGGACGGGAAATTTTTGTTTAAGAAAACCACCTCGCAAAGCTTCCAAAGAAAGGTGATTTGAGCCAATGCAGTAATTACAATTTACAGAGGGATAACGTTATTTTCCATACATTTATCAAGCAAAGTATTTAATGTAATAGCAATAGCATTCTCCTCTACAGCGTATAAAAAAACACGGTGGATCCATACCTCAGACTGAGGTAATCAAACAGGATTTGGACATAACCGCTCTTGTGTCAACCAGATCGCGGCTCTAAGCTTAAGAATCATTGAAGAACAGTCAATGGAATGGGACTCCCTCTCCTGGTTAATTTCACTCACAATGAGAAGGCTTTCGACGATAGTTAGTATAGACCGAACAACTCTTTGGAAGATACTTCGTTACTACGGAATACCAATACCAAATAAAAAGAAATATTACTCTGATAAGAAGTTACTATGGCGATAGAAATTCTAGATTGCATGTATACGTAAAACATGAAATGAAGACCAGTACATAAGAAGCTTCAAAATTCAGATTGGGGTGAAACAAGGATGACTGTTGTCACCATACCTATTCCCCCCTTGCTAGACTGGATATTGAAATCCACAACAACATCCAGAAGAAATGGAAGTCAATCTACGCTATGGTCACAGTTGGATGATCTAGACTATGCTGATGATGTGGCACTGTTGTCCCCCCCCCCCCCCCCCACACACACACGAAGTAGTGAAAAATTCATTTAATATATGTCTCAAAGTCCACTCTGGTAAGACGAAAATTTTGAAGATTATTACCAACAGCCACGAAAACATCTGGATAGACAAGTCACCAACAGAGCAAGTGAGTTTCTTCACATACCTAGGAAGCAACATTGACGAAACAGGCTGAACAGAGCTCGGTGTTAAGAGAAAGATATGAAATGCCTGAAGAGCAATTAAAGAACTCCAAAAACAAAATGTGGAGATCAGGAAACATAAGGACAGACACATAGATTAGGATTCTCAAAAACCGAGCGTCAAGAGCCTCCTTCTATATGGAACATAACAAAAGAGACGACACTAAGCTGCAATCATTCGTCAACAACTGCCTAAGATTGCAAAGAAAGATTACCAGGATGCACTGGGCCAGATACAATAAGAATGAAGACCTCTGAAGAGAAAAAACAACAACAGCATACCTGTATAAAGCTGGAAATCAGAAGATGGAAGTGGATTGGGCACACTACGAGGAAACCAGCAACTAACATAACAAGGAAAAAGTTTAAAATGGAACCCACAGGGAAAACGAAGAAAATGTAGACCAAGATCTACGTGAGAAGAGATATGGACATGGGCCTGAAAAGGATGGGACACAGCTGGACAAAGGGTGGAGACAACAGCCCAAGATGGAGGGCTCTACTTGGTTTCCAACACCCACAACCAGGGTGGAACGGCTGATGATGATGATGGTGACGATGATGATGGTGATGACGATGGTGATGATGATGATGATGACGATGACCATGATGATGATAATGACGATGATGATGATGATGATGATGATGATGATGATGATGATGATGGTGATGATGATGATGATATGCATGCACACGCATAGCCACATACGCATACACCTGTATCCATAAACAAGTACAATGGACATAATAATACATGACATACACAAAGACACACACACACACACACATGTACACTTATATACGCACACAAACACATGCATACAAAGCAACACATTTTGTTAAAGAATTCCTTTATTTCAAAATACAATTCTGTGTCTCAAATGTTTTTTGAGACCACAAGCAGATTCTCATAATACTGTTACGGGGATGACTTTGTTGGTGTAAAAAATATCTCTGTGCATTAAAAGACAATACTCATAATTTAACAAAAGTCAATTACATATTATACCAGCAACTTCGTGCATCAAATATCACAGATGGAATAAACTTACACAATATTGAAAACTACTTTCTTTAAAATAAAAATCCATTAAATGTGTAGTTTAAGAGCTAAAATAATACTGTACTCAAGATATTGTAATACTGTACTCAAGATATAAATAATACTATGAAATATAAACAACAATAAATATATATATATATATATATATATATATATATATATATATATATATATATATATATATATATATATATATATATATATATATATTATATTACACATATATAATCATACAATCATACATACATAGTATGTGTATATAGATACTGAAAGAGTCAGGTTAAAATAGACACGGGCTTTGTTGTATAACGTAATAATTTTCTTTTCTCTATTTTTTATAGTCATAGTTAGAGACCAAACAATTGCAGTTAACAAAAAGAGACTAAATGACAAAGAAAAAAACATACACACACACAGACACACACATACACACACAGACATACACACCTGCACATACCTCCACCCATGTCCCCAACAAATCAAAAAACAAAACTAGACAAAACAAGGAAACCCAACGACAGAATTAAATAATTAAATAATTAACTCATTTTTGAACCTTCAATTATCGTTTTCAACGATAAGATCACCTCAACTAGAACAGTTAGCTTGGAATAATAATAATAATATTACAATTGAAATTATTTGACAATGTCTAAGACTGTATCTCACAGTTGTCTTTCCCTATTTGAACTGGTAGTGTCCCTTGTGTCGTGATGCCGACATGCACTGGTTACGTCCGGCACATCTGTCTACAGGGGGCACTGCAATCGCAAAACAAGAAAGATAATTTGAGTGTTCTGTAAGTCAACCCGTGAAATGATTAGGTCGATCTATGCATTCATCCAATGATCCAATTAGCTATGTATTATATTCATACATTCATCCATTGATTCAATTAGCTATGTATTCTATCCATCCATTCATCCATCGACCCATCTAACTATCCTTTCTATACATTCACCAATTCACCCATTCATGCATCGATCCAAGTAACTAGGTGTTATGTCTATCCATTGATCAATCCATCTATCTACTTAACTATCCTTTCTATTCATTTATTAATCCGTTCATTCATCCATCGATCCATATAGCTATCCTATATGTCAACCCATTTTATCAATCCATTCGGCAATCGACCCAACTAGCTATCAATTCCATCCTTCCATCTATCCATCTATCCATCCCCTATCTTTGAAATACATAATGGCCTTTTACTTACAAATGTTTTAGCAATGAAAATTGATGGATGGAGAATGAATGATTTATGATAATTTGATGAATATGTATGAAGCTAAGCTGATTTGCATTAATTATTGTTCATGTATATTGTTTCACTGCACTATCTATTTGCTCGCCTTCTTATCTTTATAATAAATATTGCTCTAAAATCTATACATTTGTGATTGATTTAAGTTAAATTTGTTTTTAATTTAAATATAATGATGTATTTTATTATTTTTCAAACGGAAAATGTGATAACACAACTACAATTTCCTTTTTAATGGATTAATAAGGATAATTGAATTGAATCAACCGCGTCCATAAGTTTTAAGGAGGATGTCATTGGGATAATGGTGATGAAACCGGTGGGGAAATCGATTATAAAAGTTTCGAAAGCATCACTTATTCTGCTTTCCATAGTTGTTGGCGACGACATGTCAGGAGGAAAACGTGAAATGGTTCTGAGATAAAAGCAACAGACACTCGGTGAATTAAGAAATCTCCGCTGGCATTGGTGCTTATTCTGAGATAGTTGGTTGGCGACGTCTGGACATTAATAACATCTCCGTCAGGAGGAAAACGATTGGTGCGAATAAGGCGATCTCCGTCTGACATTGGTGAATTGAATAAGGCGATCTCCGTCTGGCATTGGTGCCATCTCCGTCTGGCATAAGGCGATCTCCGTCTGGCGTTGGTGCCAATAAGGCGATCTCCGTCTGGCATTGGTGCCAATAAGGCGATCTCCGTCTGGCATTGGTGCCAATAAGGCGATCTCCGTCTGGCATTGGTGCCAACAAGGCAATCCACAAAGCGATCTCCGTCTGGCATTGGTGCCAATAAGGCAATCTCCGTCTGGTATTGGTGCCAATAAATTGCTTGAGCCATCTAGGCAATTCGTCTGGCGTTGGTGCCAAATCTCCGTCTGGCACTGTCTCTTGGCGTTGGTGCCATTCACAAACATTCGTCTTTGGTGCCAATCAACTTCGTCTACGTTGGTGCCCAAAAATTTCAGAATCACTTCGTCTGGCAAAATAAAGGCAAACTTCGTCTGGCATTGGTGCCAATAAGGCAATCTACAAAGCAATCCTCTATCTCTTCCTAGTCCAAAAATTGTCTTGAATCTAAATTTCAGAATCACTGTCAGTGGACCTGTCAAGATGAATCCTTTTTAAAGTGCAGAGTGTATAATTTGGTGTTTTTATTTCCTATATTCGGAACACTGTGTTGTCAATGCTGTTGGTCAAACACAAACACAAACACAAAACGTTGGCAAATTGATACCGATATTTCGTCGATTACAGGAAACGTGACCGACAACAAGAAAATAAATTGAAATGTTACAACGAGATGAAATATTCGACATAACGTGGATCTCCATTTTGGTCGTTTTGATTTGATTTGATTTGATTTGATTTGATTTGATTTACCCTCATCCACATCTAAGGTAATCTCGGGGGGTGGTTGGTAGGGTTTTTAAAATGTGGCCCGAACTGCCCTGTAAACAGCCAAGGGATCTTTAACCTGCACAGAGTGTCGTGATATTGACATAGGACCTCTTTTTTATCGTCCGTCTCCGATGGGACTAGGCGTCGATCCACCTACCTGGACCAAGTGGTAGATTTTGCACTTAAAAGACTCGAGAAATCAAACAACCGTTGGCGGGCTTGAACCCACCAGCTTTCGGTTGAAAGGCTGATACCTTGTCTCTGGACCATCGATTCCCCCTCCCACCCCTACCCCACCCTCACCAATTGGTCAGTGCTGAACCAATGTCGCAATGCTGTGGAGGTTACAGACTTATTATCAGACTTATTGCATAGCTTACGTGTAACGCATCTCCTGTTGGCGGCAAACTCCTCCTTGGAAGGCGCATACGGTGGGTGCACGAGCTTTCCCTTATAAGGAAGTGGCGGCTGGAGGGCTTCCGAGAATCGGTTGGTGTCGTACACGCTGACTAAGCCTTGAGAAGAACGTTGAATTATAATGAGTGACATGATTAGAAGGAAATTATACAATAATGGCAATAAACAAAACAAAACAACACAAATTTGTTTTTAACATAACCCACCCACTCCCCCCCCCCGTGCGTAAAAAGCCCCATCAGAAAATAAAACAAAACAATAAAACAGTAGTGTATCTCAAAGGCTGTTTGTTTAGACATCAAACAACTTTCGATGTATTTTGTAAGGACAGTTATGAGTGTACTGTATTGCCATTTTTACAAGACACTAAATCTATACTGTTAGAAATCCTTAACTACATAGTATATGTCACAATACCGCAACATATTTAAATGACAAGTCACACATACATACACACACACACACACACACACACACACACACACATGCACACATATTATACATATTCGATGTGATGAAAACTTGGACGCGTCATAATATGTTACATTTCATTGTTTTTGTTGTTGCTAGTTTTTTTCTTTATGTACTTTTTTCTTCTTTGAGAAGGAAGGGGGTGGGGTGGGGTGGATTGTTGTCACCGTACGTGTGGGATTTTTATTTTGGACACATTTTATTTTTAAAACTAGATTCTTTTTTCCTATTTATGGGTGCTTTTAAAAAAATATTTTACAGTAACCTTAGACTTAGATGAGAACAGGTTCTCGCTAAATCTGATTTTTTTTTGTTTTAAATATTGCAATTGACGATTGACTCAAACTTAAAGAATATAATTTTGAGCTCGGAACCTTCGAGTCCCACTGTATAATTGCTTTTAATTAAAGACAGTAAAAAAATCCGTTTATTGCTATGCTTTTGAAAAAACCCATCTTGCCTTCTAATTAATTGTCTTGTAAAATTTGTTCCATCTCGCATAATATTATGCATTTATTTTTAATATTATTTCAAAACTAGCTCACATCATACAAAAAGGAAATGTATTTTGTTTTACCATCCACAAAACAGACACGAGATCCGTGGTGTCCTAGAACTTCTTTCACGTGCCGCCATGTTCCCCCAATGGCGCCTTGACGGATCCTGGAAGAAGGCAATGTTTTTGGTTTTAGAATAGAATATATATATATATATATATATATATATATATATATATATATATATATATATATATATATATATATATATATATATATATAGAGATAGAGAGAGAGAGAGAGAGAGAGAGAGAGAGAGAGAGAGAGAGAGAGAGAGAGAGAGAGAGAGAGAGAGAGAGAGAGAGAGAGAGAGAGAGAGAGAGAGAGAGAGAGAGAGAGAGAGAGAGAGAGAGAGAGAGAGAGAGAGAGAGACAGAGACAGAGAGACAGAGAGAGAGAGAGAGACAGAGACAGAGACAGAGACAGAGACAGAGACAGAGAGACAGACAGAGAGAAACAACAACGTGAGGGTAAGGAAGTCTACAAATAAATATACTCTATGATATTCTTTCCATTGCAATCTATTGTCTATAATTAATCAGTCCAGAGTATTTTGCAGTCTTTGTTATATTTAGCTTTCAGTTATATATGTATAGTCTGAGTTTCTTTAAGAAGGGAGGAGGGGGACTCGGTAGTCTAGGGGCAAGGTGTCGACCTGTCAACCAAAATGTAGTGGGATCGAGCCCCGTTAACAGTTGATAACGTTTCTCGTCTTTTCAAACAAAATCTCTCCCCCCCCTGGTCCAGGTAGGTGGATCGACACCTAGTCCCATCGGAAGCGGACAATAAAAAGGAGGTCCTGCGTGCAGATCACATCACTCTGTGCACGTTAAAGATCCTTTGGATGTTTACAAGGCAATACCGGCAAAATTAAAAATCCTACCAAAACCCCCGAGATTACCCTTAACTGTGGATGTGAGTAAGATAAAATAAAACAAAATCTATACAAAAAGAGGAAGAAGAATTATTCACTGAGCCAAAGACCCACTATCCGCGTTTCATTTTAAGAGCAAGCCTCGAAGTAAAAAAATAATACCCCCCCCCCCCCATCCTAATATTTAAAATTTGTTATAACATGAATGAATGAATGAATAAATGAATGATTGAATGGTTGAGCGAATGATTGGAAAATGAATCAATGAATGCATGAATAAAAGAAAAAATGAGTGAATGAATAATGATAATATCATAAAGCGCGCAACGATGAGAATAGTGGAAGGTAAGCGGAATAGAGTACGTAATCGTCCGGGAGTGGAACGAAACTAAGTGATGATTAAAGGGTATCGGAAGTGTCCACCCAAGGTATCGAGTCTGTATTGTATTTCCACCTCCACCAAGGGAGAGCAGTACGAGTGACTGACCTGGGCAAGCCAGGGTTGGGGTAGCGGTAGGCGATCTGATGGGCCAGGTCTGAGTAGGTTCTCTGGAACTTCTCATCGGAGTCTTCCCTGGCCACGTCGTTGTCAGTGTTTGCCAGCTCCACCTGGAAGATCGTGACATTAGTTAACTACATAGTTAATGAAGGTTGACTAAATGCATTAATCAATGAATGAATGAATGAAGGAAGGAATGAATGAATGAATGAATGAATGAATGAATGAATGAATAAATGAATGAATGAATGGTTACGCGAATGAATGAAAAATGAATCAATGAATGAATGAATAAAAGAAAGAAAAAAAATGAGTGAATGAATAAATGTATAAATGAATAGATGAATAAATGAATGAGTTCGTGAATTAATGAATAGATGAATAGATGCATTAATTAATAAATGAATAAATGAATGAAATGCATGAACGAATGAATGAATAAATGAATGAATGAATGATTGAATGAATGAATGAATGAATCACATGGATTTTTTCTACATTTTCAACATCGTGTGAGGTGTAGACGTTACAACAAGGAACACGAAATACATTCATAACATTTAAATTTCACACGTTTGCCTATAAAGTGTTTCATGTAAATGAAAATATTCAATGAAATTAAGATGTGCATTTCACTTGTATTATTATTATTATTATTATTATTATTATTATTATTATTATTATTATTATTATTATTATTATTATTATTATTATTATTATTATTATTATTATCATTATTATTATTATTATTATTATCATCATTATCATTATTATTATTATTATTATTATTATTATTATTATATATAATTATTATTATTATTATTACTATTATTATTATTATTATTATTATTATTATTATTATTATTATTATTATTATTAGTATTATATTATTATTATTATTAGTATTAGTATCATCCTCATTATTATTATTATTATTATCATCATATCATCATCATATCACTATTATTATTATTATTAATTATTATTATTATTATTAGCAGTAGTAGTAGTAGTAGTAGTAGTAGTAGTAGTAGTAGTAGTAGTAGTATTAGTATTAGTAGTATTTTTATTAGTATTATTATTATTATTATTAGTCGTAGTAGTAGTAGTAGTAGTAGTAGTAGACTAATATTATCATTATTATTATCATGATTATTATTATTGCTTTCATTATCATTATTATTATCATTTTTATTACTATTATTATTATTATTATTATTATTATTATTACTCTTATTATTATTATTATTATTATTATTATTATTATTATTATTATTATTATTATTATTATTATTATTATTATTATTATTATTATCATTATTATTATTAGAGTTGCTGTGTTTGCTGTTGTTATTATTATTATTATTATTATTATTATTATTATTATTATTATTATTATTATTATTATTATTATTATTATTATTATTATTATTATTATTATTATTATTATTATTATTATTATTATTATTATTATTATTATTATTATTATCATTACTATTACTACTGTCATAATTTTCACTCTTATCTTATCACTATTAATCATTATTGTTTCCATTATGACGTGAAAGGGATGACAGTGATGATGATGATGATAATGATGATGAGAATAAGAATAACTAGGGGTTTTAATGACAAAAGTACAAAATCATTCAACAAACAAGGATCACGCGAACGTTTGTGTGTTTACCGAAGGCATTTCCTTGAATCCGTCCATGCCTGTGTAGACGACAGGCGCCGCTGTGTTGGCCACTCGACCTTGCAGTTTCATCCAGTCGTTCATCATGTTGTACGTGGTCCTGTCAAATCGAACAGAGATAACAGATAATTACATAATGGATTGAGGTAGGACATAAATGATAGAGATATCAGATGAAAGATACTGTAAATGCTATGGGGTACACACACAATAAAAGAAGGGGAAAAAAAGAAAAGAAAAGAAAGCTCATGTAAGGGCGTTCGATCAGGAACATAGTTATAATAGTAGCAGGATTTCTACAGCGTGAAGTGGCACAGGTGATTACATTACGTCGCCCCTTGGACAGATCGCTAGTCTGTCACAGAGTTGTCTGCCCAGCTTATGCTTGTACCTATATGCATTTTGGATTGGGTCGTGTTGGAGATACATGTTAAGTAAATTTGCAAAGGAACAATTTATGGATTCAATCGCAAAGGCATCCCCAAAAATGAAGAAAATGAAATGTAGGTATGTGGAAACTCAACAAACCAGGACATGTATCAATGCTTTCATTTGTTGATGATTTAGTTTTGTTTGGAAAATCAGAAGGACATCCAGTTGAATATCAACATGATGAATAATTAATTAAATAAAAAGAGGAATGAGAGTAAATGCCAAAATAATGCTCGTAACTATGGAAGCTAAAACGCAAAATCTTAAATTGGGCAGGGAGAATTTAGAACAAGTTCAAAGCTACAATTTCCTGGCAGTAATGATTAACTCAGAGGGAAAACTAAGAGAACAAATCAGCCAGAGAATCAAAAAGGCAAGTATCTAGGAAAGGCATTTGTAGGTAAACAAGAATTGTCAACAAAAACCAAAATGGCAGTATACATCATAGTTTATTGTCCTACTCTCCTCTGGAAGCGAAACCTGGACCTTAAACAGTAGGGAATACAGTAGAGTACAGGCAGAGGAATATGTAAATCTTCTGTCTATTCATCCCCATCCATTACCTCGCAATCTGTAACATATTAAGCGAAACGCATCCACTAAAACATTCCAATGTTGTCCCGTCCGATTGCGATGAAAAAAGAAAACAAGTTAAGTCCTTCTTACTACACTACACTGCATCCCAACCACACACAGGCCAGTGGTCTCAACCTGTGGGTCGCTATCATCGGGAGCCTTGCAAATGCTGATCAACGTCACTTAACATCAGTCACGCTTTCCTCTGGGTAGCAAGTGCCTTTCGGAGCATCACTGTAAACTAGCTCGCGATCCGAAGCGTTTCGGCGGAACATAATAATCCAATCTATTAGACGCATCTTACTGTTCCGTCCGTTTGCCAGGAGAAAAGCAGCCAGCTCAGGTCATGCTTACCACATTGCATTCTGTCCACACATTGGCCAGTGAAAGTGATGTCACTCTGCAGGCAGGCATGTTAAATGTGCATTAATGCATGACTTTCATATATTATATTCTTATACAGAATTAAGTATATCTGTTTCGTCCTACTTTGGTATTATAAGCATGTCATGAAATGCACGTCTGTAAAAAGAATTTCCCGGAAGGAATGAACAAAGTATTATTATCTTATGATCTGGCTTTGCACACACTGATCAACACGACAAACCACAGCTCTTTCTTCTTCCTCTGCAAGACGTGCATTTCGGACAACAGCTTTCCTGACAGCCAACATGAAAGTAGTTCTTTGCTACACCATACATCCAGTCAGTATAGGTGGCAATGACCTCACCTTGTTCCATGATGTCTCGATTTTTTTTAGCGTCCTCGGCAACGTTTTCGAGGAACCTCTCGTCGAAAATGCAATTTTCCAAGCTCTATGAGCCCATAGTGTGTTTTTATTTTCCTCAATCCGATTATACTAAGGAGTAGGAGCTAGATTTGTAACTCTTTTTTAGGATTGAGAGGTTTGTTCTTTTGGAATTCACGGTACTCCTAGTAGTCCTTATTTGTCCCTTATTGTGTCGTTTTTGGAGTTCATAGGTACTCCTAGTAGCCTTATTGTGTCCTTTTTTGGAGTTTATGGCCGTATTTTTGTCTTAGCAGTCCGTCGTTTTTGGAGTTCATGGTACTCCTAGCAGCCGTATTTTTGTCCTTTTTTGTATATTGTCCTTTTTTGTCCTTTATGGTTTATACTAGTAGCCGTATTTTGTCCTTTTTTGGAGTTTATGGTACTCCTAGTAGCCTTATTGTGTCGTTTTTTTGGAGTTCATGGTACTCTTAGCAGCCGTATTTTGTCCTTTTTTGGAGTTAATGGTACTCCTAGTAGCCGTATTTTGTCCTTTTTTGGAGTTAATGGTACTCCTAGCAGCCGTATTTTGTCCGTTTTCGAGTTCATGGTACTTTCTTCGTAGCCGTATTTTGTCCTTTAGATCAAATGAGTTTATTGCTTATTTTCTGCTGTCTTGCTTAGTGTCCAGGTTGCACATCCGTAGGTGGCGACGGGGAACATCAATACTCGCATAAGTTTGACGTCTATTTCTTTGTTTGTACCCTGCCAAAGATCATTTTTCAGTTGCGGTAAACTTTTTCGTCGCGGTTTATAGACGGGTTTTTTTCTTCCAATTACTCTGGTGACATCTCCGTCGCTTGTGATTCACAGCCAAAATATTCAAATTTTCAGTGTTCTCAATATTTTCAGTTTTTTAATAGTTATGTTTGGTTCTTTTTCTGCATGTCATTTTTAATCTATTTTTTTCTTAACATTGAGATTTTATAACTACCGTAATCTTGACTATCATGCCAGCTCTAAACAGATGTCACATCCTTTGGATGCATCATTTCCCGAGCAAGCTTACTCTGAGCATTTGTCACTTCCTTTGGTTGCACCATTTCCCGAGCAAGCTTACTCTGAGCATTTGTCACTTCCTTCGGATGCATCATTTCCCGAGCAAGTTTACTCTGAGCATTTGTCACTTCCTTCGGATGCATCATTTCCCGAGCAAGCTTACTCTGAACACGTGTCACTTTCATTAGATGCATCATTTCCCAAGCAAGCTTACTCTGAACACGTGTCACTTTCATTGGATGCATCATTTCCCAAGCAAGCTTACTCTGAACACGTGTCACTTTCATCGGATGCATCATTTCCCAAGCAAGCTTACTCTGAACACGTGTCACTTCCTTCGGATGCATCATTTCCCAAGCAAGTTTACTCTGAACACGTGTCACTTTCATTAGATGCATCATTTCCCAAGCAAGCTTACTCTGAACACGTGTCACTTTCATTAGATGCATCATTTCCCAAGCAAGCTTACTCTGAACACGTGTCACTTTCATTAGATGCATCATTTCCCAAGCAAGCTTACTCTGAACACGTGTCACTTTCATTGATGCATCATTTCCCAAGCAAGCTTACTCTGAACACGTGTCACTTTCATCGGATGCATCATTTCCCAAGCAAGCTTACTCTGAACACGTGTCACTTCCTTCGGATGCATCATTTCCCAAGCAAGTTTACTCTGAACACGTGTCACTTTCATTAGATGCATCATTTCCCAAGCAAGCTTACTCTGAACACGTGTCACTTTCATTGGATGCATCATTTCCCAAGCAAGCTTACTCTGAACACGTGTCACTTTCATCGGATGCATCATTTCCCAAGCAAGCTTACTCTGAACACGTGTCACTTTCATTGATGCATCATTTCCAAGCAAGCTTACTCTGAACACGTGTCACTTTCATTGGATGCATCATTTCCCAAGCAAGTTTACTCTGAACACGTCACTTCCTTTGGTTGCATCATTTTTCTGACAAGTTTTAAACAGGAACATTGCGTCGTATTAAACGTATTTCACAAAGAGCACAAACTCGGGGGCCATATCATTGCCAGAATCAAACTCAGGAAGTTCGTTCCTCCGGGGATATAAAGCTGCCAGCGTTGCCACTGGACGACCAGCTCCCAATGAGAAAGTTTTAGCCTGTGTAAGTGTTGACTTGTCAACTGTTCGAGAACGGTAAGAGATACCTAGCAGTGACAAGCAGAAAGTTGAAAAGCGATGAATCAGTCGTGGTCTATCGGTGCGGGTGAAGATATGGCGCTGGCAGCAGTCCAAACAGACAGTTATCAACGATTACGCGTGAGAGAAATAATTACCGACAAAGGAGTTAAATTCTTACGAGTTCAATTCTTCTATAAATTAAAAAAAATTCAAGTTCTATTCTCTAAACACGTTACTTGTAAAATAGGCACTAACCTACAACAATTTATGACGAAATTTACTTCCAGTAGTTTAGTAGGTTTTTTTTCTCTGAAAGTAGTTAACTACATAAACTTGAGACTGCGACCCATGCACGACGAGTCACTGCTGTTTTTGAAACAGCAACGACAAAGGTGATAGAAGTAAACTTCCATCAATAAAGTGTAAGACAACAAATCTCAAGAAAAAAATAACTATAAAACAATAACCTACCACCCTCTTCCCCTCACTCCAAACCACAAGACAATAACAATACTGCTCCAAAGATGAAAGCTTAAACACAATTCAAAACACTTTCTTTTTCTTTGGGGGCGGGGGTGGAAGCGTGAAAATGGATACTGCTTTGACAATGACCATGGGTGACTCGATTGTCATCAGCAGATGATCTCCTTACAGACAGGTGCATCCATCACACCACAAACCAATGATCGTCAGAAAGTGGGTACAGGCAAACAGTGAGTAAGGCAAGGGGATAATACTATGTCGAAAAATACAAATAATAATAATAATAATAATAAAAATAATAATAATAATAATATAATAATAATAATAATAATTATAATAATAATAATAATAATAATGATAATATAATTAATTTTTTAAAGTGCCCACTCCCATCTTACGACAGCTCTAGGCGCATAGAATGATGACATGCAACAGATATTATGAAGCTCCATGGAGACAAAGAAGAGATAAATACGTACAGTGGAATCAGCCGCGAAAAAAAGAATTTGGCACAAGAAAGAATCGAATACGATCTCCACGGAATCAGTCTGGAATGATTCCACGGCAGTCTGGCATCCATGACAGTCTGGAATTGGAACCCAGGACACACGTGGGCGACGGTCATGGCAGTCTGGAATTGGATTTGCGGGCACCCATGACAGTCTGGAATTGGATTTGCATCACCCAGGACAGATTACGCGAGAGAAATAACGGTCTGGAATTGGATTTGCACGTTGACACCCATGATAGTCTGAATTGTTTGCAATTGGCACCCATGATAGTCTGGAATTGGATTTGCAGTGGAACCTATGATGTTCTGGAGCTGATCTGCAGCTCCCTATATAGCCTGGAATGGATTTGCATGAGCGCCCATGATAGTCTAGAATTGATTTGCACATGGAGACAAAGAAGAGATAAATAGTCTGGAATTGATTTGTACGTAGGCACACATGAGCCTGGAATTGATTTGGCAGGTGAGAATCGCCCATGACGTCTAGAATTGGATTTGTACGTGGGCACCCATGATAGTCTGGAATTGGATTTGCAGTGTGGGAACCCATGACAGTCTGAATTGATTTGTACGAGGATACCCATGACCCATGGTCTGGAATTGATTTGCACGTTGACACCCATGATAGTCTGAATTGGATTTGCACGTTGGCACCCATGATAGTCTGGAATTGGATTTGCACGTTGGCACCCATGACAGTCTGGAATTGGATTTGCAGTGGACCCATGCATGGGAACCCATGATGTTCTGGAATTGGATCTCAGCACGTGGGCACCTATGATAGCCTGGAATTGGATTTGCAGGTGAGCGCCCATGATAGTCTAGAATTGGATTTGCACGTGGGCACCTGATAGTCTAGAATTGGATTTGCACGTAGGCACACATGACAGCCTGGAATTGGATTTGCAGGTGAGCGCCTGGATAGTCTAGAATTGATTTGTACGTGGGCACCCATGATAGTCTGGAATTGGATTTGCACGTGGGCACCCATGATAGTCTAGAATTGGATTTGCACGTGAACACCCAAGAGAGTCTGGAGTTGGGTCTCAACAAAAAGCGCAATGCAAACATTTCTAACATCGCTCTCCTTTCAGTTTCATTAATAAGGTACTATTTATCGTGCGAATCCGATCGAATTTGCAAGGAGCCAAGTAATACAAAGCTCGTACTGTGCTCTCTTTTTAAAGGCAAAGCAATGTGTCGGTGCCAACACGGAGATGACGGCTTCGATTATGCCTAGTGGTCAAATATATATATATATATATATATATATATATATATATATATATATATATATATATATATATATATATATATATATATATATATATATATATATATATATATATATATAATTTATTTTTATTTTTATTTTTTTTTTATTATTATTATCTTTATTTTAATTTTATTTTTTACAATTTCTTCCATTGTGTTTATCTCGTGTTTGTCTCCGTGGAGCTTGTACATCGATAACATGTCCTTATGTCATGACTAACCAACACAATACACTGACCTGGGCGGGGCGGGGCCTGGGGTGCGTCCAATGGCTGAATTCCCGAACCCGGCGGCTCTGTTCCTGTTGGCGTCATGGCAGTAGTTGACGCCCAGAGTTTGGAAAGGCCGGGGGGTCTCGTCGGGGGACAGAGGATGAAATCGGAAGTTGCTGTGGACACCCATGTTCCGGTAGTTTGGAGGCATTTGCTCGTCCCTGGAGAGAGGGAGGTCAAAGGTGAGGATATCGATCGAAGGAAGAGATCACACCAATGAGTTTGAAGTGGACACGTAACATTTGGAAAATGTATTACGGATATATCATTAAGTTAAGTTTTATTAATAAGTGCACATAGATTTGCATGCAGATTACTAATATTAGCAGCAAATGATTGTCTATATAATTGAGTTTAAGAACATAGAGAATAAAACATGGATTTTCGACGATTGTTTTTCACATCCATTCAAATGCTATGTCATATAAGCAAAAACAAAAGAAAAAGCTAGCAACAACAAAAAAGAAAAAAAACCCAATAAAAAGACAAATAATACCCAAGCCTTGAATCGAATTTTTCTTTACACAGTTCATCTTATGGTACATTTTTGACGAAAGAAAACCTATGAAAAATGAATCAATACAGAATACAATATATATATATATATAACAAATGAATGAGAGCCAAAAATAAAATATTTTATATGACATCTCTATAGGAAAATCAAATAAATAGTTACTGAATAGAAGGAAATAAATAAATACATAAACAAATAATAAATAAAAGATAAATAAATGAATACAAAGAAAAGACAATGTATTAATTTATAAATAAAAATAAATCAATAAATAAATAATTCTATAGATCTATAATTAGATACAGATTTTCAAATATTTCATGCATGACTCACCGGATGTACCATGGTTCAAAGACAGATGTTTGTTCCTGTTGTAGCGCCAGGTCCAGGTAGGAAACTCGGTATTTTCACAAGTCGACGGCAAAATGACGTCATCACAGGCACTTCACATGACAGCCGCCATGTTGAAATCGTTTTACACTTATAAGCTGTTCTACAGATTTTTTGTTTTTAACAGAAGTTTGTTTCCTTGGAAATCACAGAATAGTGGAGCCACTCAAGAAATCTCCAATTGTCGTGAAAAAGCTTTGTCAAAATTGTTTCTTATTTTTAAACACGCTGATTGATTGAATGATACACCGATTAGTTATTATGTTTTACAAAATAAATTTTAAAGCGTAACATGTATTATATCAAAGAGCAACTGATTTGCGGAATTTTTTGAAGTAACCAATCCCAGAATGGAAATGAAGCAATATGATGTAATGGTCATGAATATAACACCCCTATTCAATGTTAGCAAATAATCCTTTAAAGCAAGGCTTTCAGGCATCTGGGAATACTATTTGTTAAAGATGTATTTCCGTTCATATGCAGCAATTAGGGTAATCATGCGACTTTGATTTAAAGACGGGAGAGGAAAATCGATAAAGTCTGAGAGTTTCCTGTGCATATGGGGGGCGGGAGAGAGAGAGAGAGAGAGAGAGAGAGAGAGAGAGAGAGAGAGAGAGAGAGAGAGAGAGAGAGAGAGAGAGAGAGAGAGAGAGAGAGAGAGAGAGAGAGAGAGGGAGAGAGAGAGCAGAGAGCAGAGAGAGAGAGAGAGAGAGAGAGAGAGAGAGAGAGAGAGAGAGAGAGAGAGAGAGAGAGAGAGAGAGAGACAGACAGACAGACAGACAGACAGACAGACAGACAGACAGCCAGCCAGACAGACAGACAGACAGACATAGTTAGAGATAGAGATAGAGCGATAGAGAGATACAGAGATAGAGCGAGTGTGTATGGGGAAGGGGGTAGAGGGTGGGGCCAGGATGCCCGACGTATTAATACAACGATAAAGATCATACCCCCTACTGGATATAAACATGATTTGTAAATGCAAAGATAAGTTGCACAGTCTGGAATTTAATACGTCGATAGCAAAATTAAAACAACAAAATATTAATGCCATTTTAGGCGTGTGTCTCTAAATAATTCTCATAGTCATTGCCTTAAAAAACAACTCTATACAAAACAAAGGTATGAAAAAACGACGCTGCGCCAATCTATTCGCTACATCAAAGGACAGTAGCTCTGATTTAAGCCATTCAAGAGCTAAAACAACAGATATATATAAAATATATAAAAAATATATATATATATATATATATACATATATAAGGATAGATAGACAGATGGATAGATGAAGAGATATATGTCAATTGATAAATAGATGAGGAGAGAGAGAGAGAGAGAGAGAGAGAGAGAGAGAGAGAGAGAGAGAGAGAGAGAGAGAGAGAGAGAGAGAGAGAGAGAGAGAGAGAGAGAGAGAGAGAGAGAGAGAGAGAGAGAGAGAGAGAGAGAGAGAGAGAGAGAGAGAGAGAGAGAGAGACAGACAGACAGACAGACAGACAGACAGACAGACAGACAGACAGACAGACAGACAGACAGACAGACAGGCAGATAAAGACAGAGAGATAGACATAGACAGACAGAGACAGAGACATACAGACTGACAAACAGACAAGCAGGCGAAGAGACAGACATATACTATGTTAAATGCAAACAATTCATTGACTGTTTCAATCAAACAAACTCCCATCTGTCCTTTTACAACCAAACAATATTTATTTACCTGATGAGGTTACTACGTTCAGTAAGTCTACACTTTACACAATCCTAGTCAAAGATAGGATACTTAGTGGGTTTTTTTCAAGAGACATTACACTATCGCTTGTTTTATCTTTTAGTAATAAATATATATTGTTCTAATTACTTATGTCTCCTGTGACATTCATCTTATTTCATGCACAATGTACAACCAAGCCACTACTACTAGATCTAGTACAATTACTACTACCGCAGTATGAACGATTTCTGACTAGATTCTAGATCTAGTTCTAGGTTCTATGAGCATTTTCCGTTTAAAATGCAGATCTAGGCCTACAACACTTTTAGATCAAGAATAAATAGTTGACCAATGGTCATCACAAGAGATCAAGTAATATGGTGAAATATCGCGAATTGATCTTTATGGTGACGTGAAAATCCATGTCAAATAGAAATTGATTATATGTAGAATCTAGCTCTAGATGTAGATGGTAGGGATCTAAATTTAGATTTAAGTCTTTACATTGCAGTAGATCTAGATTTAGGGTCAACACACTCTTCAAACTTGGGATTTGTTGATGCTCAGTTTATTTGGATTTAGTGAATCCAGATTTTAGTTCTCAATGCTTATACTACTTAGATTATAGATCTGCTTAGCAATTACTTTGCTATTCTCTTAACTTTGCTATCCTGAGTTTCTTCTATATGCTGGTTGCTGTTTTATCAATAAATGCACCTTCTATCACGTATAGATTATATAATCCATAATATGTTATCTAGTTTTTATAGGAGCAAAGAGATGGAAGAATGCTGAAGTACTAAAAACACATTTATCAGTACTGTCTTAGATCCATGTCTAGATGTCTAGAAAGTTATACACCTATTAGGCCTATGTTGCTCTAGATATTATTATTATAGTCTATAATTAGTTGTTTCTTTTTTCCCTAAAGTTTGTTCTTCCATTGAATTGTTTCCGCTAAAAGTTTCCGTTCCATAAAAGTGATTTATAGTGCATGGAGATTCGATACACATGATACTACTTACCACAGAGGCTCGCTCACTCGCTCGCTCGTTCCCTCCCTCCTCCTCCCTCCCCCCTCCCTCCCTCCCCCTCTCTCTCTCTCTCTCTCTCTCTCTCTCTCTCTCTCTCTCTCTCTCTCTCTCTCTCTCTCTTTCTTTTTTTCTCTGTCATATGCCATTCGATATTTCTCGATGTCTTATGCTTTTCCTTCACGTTCTCCCTCTCTAATTACAGTTTGTTAAAGCTCTTTATCCCGTCTCTACTTCACTCTTCTTATCGTCCTCTCTTAACCAGAGTGTATCTTTCCATCTTTATCTCATATTTTCTATGTTTCAATCAAATAAGCACCCCAAAAAAAAAAGGGAATAAAGAAAAAGACAATTGAAAACTAATTAATCAATTTGACGACAAAATCTAAACGTTCAATGAATGCCTGAGTAGAGCGATCGATTTCAGACTATGAATAAGCAACCAATCACCAAATTGACAACACATTAATCGATACTTCCCCCCCTTCGACCACATAGCTGCGTTATAATATGTGCACACTTACCACATGGCTGAGATTCTCTATGTACAACAAAACCACGATTTTCTGATTGATTCATTCATTCATTGACTGACTGACTGACTAACTGATAGATAGATAGATAGATAGACAGATAGATAGATAGATAGATAGATAGATACATAGATATATAGATAACTAGATAGACAGACAGACAGATAGATAGATAGATAGATAGATGATAGATAGATAGATAGATAAATAGATAGATGGAGGATATATATATAGATAAATAGATAGATAGATAGATAAATAGATATATAGATAGATAGATAGATAGATAGATAGATAGATAGATAGATAGATAGATAGATAGATAGATAGATAGATAGATAGTTGATTGATAAATAGATGTATAGATAAATAGATAAATAGATAGATAGATAGATACATATATATATAGATACATAGATAGACAGACAGACATATATATATATATATATATATATATATATAGATAGATAGATAGATAGATAGATAGATAGATAGATAGATAGATAGATAGATAGATAGATAAATAGATAGATAGATAGATAGATAGACAGATAGATTATTGGCAGAGACAGACAGCTAATCTAACTTGTTTCTTTTTAAAACATCATGACATACTGGATGTATCCATGACATGACATACTTGATGTATCCGTGACATGACATATTGGATGTATCAAGGCCATGCCATACGGGATGTATCCATGACATGAAATATTTGATGTATCCGTGACATGACATATCGGATGTGTTCGTGACATGACATACGGGCTGCATCCGTGACATGACATACTGGATGTGTTCGTGACATGACACACAGGATGTATCGTGACATGAGATACTGAATGTATCTGTGACATGACATACTGGATGTATCCATGATATTACATGCTGGAGGTATACGTGACATGACATAATGGATGTATCCGTGACATGACATCACAAAGCAACGACATAGAACTTAACGGTCTAAATTCTAATACGATCTCTCAAAATCCGGAATCAAATATCAAATATGCTTGCCATACGATTTGGGAAACAGCGTATTGAGTCTGATTGAGTAATGGGATGGGAACAGATAACACCGTTTTTAACTGTATAGTATAACATAGCATAATTATGCATTAGTGAAATAACACATGTATACACACACACACACACACACATACATATATATATATATATATATATATATATATATATATATATATATATATATATATTTATATATAAATATATATATATATATACATATATATATATATATATATACATATATATATATATATATATATATATATATATATATATATTTATATATATATATATATATATATATATATATATATATATATATATATATATATATATATATATATATATATATATATCATACAACGCATACTATTTATATATATATATATATATATATATATATATATATATATATATATATATATATATATATATATATATATATCATACAACGCATTGGTTGGTATAAGCCATGATTCCATGATGTATTGCATGCACTCATCATAAATATATCGCCTAGATCAACTACGCATGGCATTTATTTATGAAAGAAGGGATGTATTCGTGTTGTATTGTATGAAATCATTGCCAGTCGCATGAATTCGCCACGTGCTGGATGAGTTAAGAAATTAATGGACGAACACAAGCGCAATATATTATGTACTAATGACATCACCTATGAATTTATGACATCAAGAAATTATCCATTAGACGATGCATGTATTTATGACACCATGTATGTGTCCATGACAGCAAACATGCATTCATGACACAGTGCGTTTATCTATGACATCGTATATTTATGAGTGTTATAATGTATTTATGAGCGTTATAATGCATATCCGTGACATACCATACTGGATGTATTCGTGACATGACATACCGATACTGGATGTATCCGTAACATGTCATACATGATGTATCCGTGACATGACATACTGGATGTATCCGTGATATGACATACTAGATGTATCCGTGACATGACATAATGGATGCATCCACGGTATTACATAGTGGATATATCCGTGACATGATTTACTGGATATATCCGTGACATGACATACTGGATGTATCCGTGATATGACATACTGGATGTATCCGTGACATGATATACTGGATGACATCACCTATGAATTTATGCCATACTGATGTATCCATGACATAATTTATGACACCATGTATGTGTCCATGACATCAAACATGCATTCATGACATACTGGATCTATGACATCGTATATTTAACACGCTATAATGTATACGTGACATGACATATTGGATGTATTCGTGACATGATATATCATGTATCCGTAACATGTCATACTGGATGTATCCGTGACATGACATACTGGATGTATCCGTGATATGACATACTGGATGTATCCGTGACATGACATAATGGATGCATCCACGGCATTACATAGTGGATATATCCGTGACATGACATACTGGATATATCCGTGACATGACATACTGGATGTATCCGTGACATGATATATTGGATGTATCGTGACATGCCATACTGGATGTATCCGTGACATGATATATCATAATATGCTGGATGTATCCGTGACATGACATACTGGATGTATCCGTGACATAACATCGCTGAAGGTATACGTGACATGACATACTGGAGGTATCCGAGACTGGATGTATCGTGACATAATATGCTGGATGATCGTGACATACATACTGGATGTATCCGTGACATGACATAGTGGATGTATCCGTGACATGACATAGTGGATGTATCCGTGACATGACATACTGGATGTATCCGTGACATAACACACTGGATGTATCCATGACATGACATATTGGATATATCCGTGACATGACATACTGGATGTATCCGTGACATGACATATTGGATATATCCGTGACATGACATACTGGATGTATCCGTGACATAACACACTTGATGTATCCGTGACATGACATATTGGATGTATCCGTGACACGACATACGGGATGCATCCGTGACATGACATATTGATGCGTTCGTGACATGACACACATGATGTATCGTTATATGACATACTGAATGTATCTGTGACATGACATACTGGATATATCCGTGACATTACATGCTGGAGGTATACGTGACATGACATAATGGATGTATACATGACATAACATACTGGATGTATCCGTGACATGTCATACTGGATGTATACATGACGTGATATACTGGATGTATACGTGACATGATATACTGGATGTATCCGTAACATGCCATACTGGATGTATACGTGACATGACATACTGGATGTATCCGTGACATGATATACTGGATGTATCCGTGACATGATATACTGGATATATCCGTGACATATCATGTATAGTAGTACCAATACATAACGCGTGTATCCATGACAAAACGCATACTAAAAAAGAGAATATTCACATACTATTATTATGTCGCTTTCACACTCGTCCATTCGCTGTGATAGGAAACCGTGAATAATAAACGAACATGAAATGGGGTATAAAAGTCACTTTTATTTTCTTGCATTTCTACATGTTTTAAAATTCTGTCAAAATATCGATTACAGTATGTACAATGCAGATGATAGTTTTCTTCATTAAGAAAGTTTATTAGCTTCTCTTTATTGATGCACATCCTGCTTAAAATGTCTATTACAAACTGAAAATTTTTAACAAAACTTAACAGAATTTCGCATTCAAAATATTTACAAATTGGTTCTCAGTCAATGTGATAAGAGACATGATGAACGTTGCATACAGGGGGTCTTCATTAATACGTACAAATAGATATGAGAAGAGACTTGAAAAAGATGGGATGGCACAGGATAGAGAAAGATGGAGGGCTCTGTCAGGGTGGAACAGCTGATGATGATGATGATGATGATGATGATGATGATGATGATGAGGATGATGATTTTACCACAGTAGACGAAGAAAACAGGTGTGGCGACAGACGGATATAGAGACATATATTATATAGCTACTATTTGCTATGGTCTTCTTAACTAGCAGCTATCAATACTCTACGCAATTGATTGAATTGCTCTACAACAAACTCTCGAACACATTTCCTTCTATAGTGAGGAACCTAATACTCTACACTTATGATGCTAAAAACGTCTTAAATCGTACGGATATAGATATAAATAGATACTATTTCAAAACATAGTTATAAAAAAACAAGGAGAAACATACGATGAACAAAAACATATAATATTTGAATTCCTTATATGTATTTAATTTACTACCACGTCATTGTTTTTTGTTTTTACTTGTCATTAAAGAGTATGTTATCAAGTTATAGTTTCGTCATGAAATTTTTAAAGCGTAGATTCAATTCTTCCAGACATTTGAAAATGAAAGTGAATCGGGGAAAACTTAACAACGGCTGTTAACAAGTGGTGACATCGGCAGAAGATGGGTCAGCACTAGATCTAACTAACAATGCAACTAACTACTCTAACGATAGTTTGCTGACGAAACAATGAACTAATCGCAGGAAACTGTCTACATTCTCGCTCGTGTCTGTCTCAGGATCACGTGACACATAACGTATTCATCATCGATAGCGTGGTACTGGAAAGTGTGCTGAATCTGAAATATATTAATTTGATTTGTGACCGTTAAGCTAGTTTCTTCGATTTATTGTCATAAAAATCTGGAATAATATAATATTCTTATGTCTAATGATTGGATCATTATTCCCCTCATATCATCTTCCGTCTTTATAACTGTCTCTATATATGTCTGTCTGTCTATTTCCTCTGTCTGTCTGTCTGCCTGTCTGTCTGTCTGTCTGTCTCTGTCTGTCTGTCTGTCTGTCTGTCTGTCTGTCTGTCTGTCTGTCTGTCTCTCTCTCTCTCTCTCTCTCTCTCTCTCTCTCTCTCTCTCTCTCTCTCTCTCTCTCTCTCTCTCTCTCGCTTTCTCTCTCTCTCTCTCTCTCTCTCTCTCTCTCTCTCTCTCTCTCTCTCTCTCTCTCTCTCTCTCTCTCTCTCTCTCTCTCTCTCTCTCTCTCTCTCTCTCTCTCTCTCTCTCTCTCTCTTTCTCTCTGTTACTCTGTCTCACTCTAATTCTCAATTCATCTGACTTTTTATCTATCTATCTATCTATCTATCTATCTATCTATCTATCTATCTATCTATCTATCTATCTATCTATCTATCTGGCAATCTGTCTAAATGTTTATCCTTTGATCTACATCTATCTATTTATCTATCTATCTATCTATCTATCTATCTATCTATCTATCTATCTATCTATCTATCTATCTATCTATCTATCTATCTATTATCTATCTATCTATCAATATATATATATCTACATGCCTATCCATCTTTCCACCCATCTAATTTTCTCTATATATAAATATATATATATCCAAATATCTATCTATCTATCTATCTATTTCTCTATTTATCTATATATCTTTCTACCTATCTATCCATCTATCTATCTATTTTTCTATCTATCTATCTATCTATCTATCTATCTATCTATCTATCTATCTATCTATCTATCTATCTATCTATCTATCTATCTATTTATCTACCTATCTATCTATCTGTTTATCTATATATCTATTTTCTACCTATCGTTCTCTCTTTCTCTCCCCTCTCTCTCTCTCTCTCTCTCTCTCTCTCTCTCTCTCTCTCTCTCTCTCTCTCTCTCTCTCTCTCTCTCTCTCTGTCTCTCTCTCTCTCTCTCTCTCTCTCTCTCTCTCTCTCTCTCTCTCTCTCTCTCTCTCTCTCTCTCTCTCTCTCTCTCTCTCTCTCTCTCTTTCTTTCTCTCTCTCTCTCTCTCTCTCTCTCTCTCTCTCTCTCTCTCTCTCTCTCTCTCTCTCTCTCTCTCTCTCTCTCTCTCTCTCTCTCTCTCTATCTATCTCTCTCTCTCTTTCTCTCTCTCTCTCTCTCTGTCTTTCCTTGTTTTCTGTCTTTTCTTCTCTGTGTTTACCATCCGTTGATAATAACGATCCTGAATATATAACAGTTTATTTAAAGTGGCTATCGATGCGTTTGCATATATCATGGAATCATTATTTGAATATCACTTCATATGTATAGTTACTCATTGACTTGACCGGATTCGGTCATTCATTACGAGTTCTTATTTATAGAGTCATTGATCACTGAAAAAGTGGCTATCTTTCAAGTGGAATTAGTAATAGTCTTTTTTAATATCAGGTAATGGATGAAAAAATATTTTTTTAAAATCTATGATTGAATGTGAAGCGTGGATGACTTAGTCATTGAATTGACTCGGTATCTGAATACCAAATACATATCAACGCTCTTTCAGAGAAAAATCAACCACTGAATATGAAAGCAACGTCAGGACAGCCTGGCAAACCATCATTTCGAGTATTTAAACCCATACACCAGGAGGTAGAACGGAAACTGATGAAGAAAGAAAGAAATAATATAAAGGCCAAGGATCGCCTTACTTAGCCAGTGACAGCCGGCAAGCCTCCAAATCTATGACTTTGACCGTAGACGTTGGTATCGGGTGGCGGTCCTGGTAGGTATCGATACTTGTCATACGCTTTCAAGCTCTTGTTGGAAGGGACGTTTGGAATGTGAAGGTTTTTGGAGACCTGGAACCAAAAGTGTAATCTGATGTCAATGAAATCGTTGTGTTAAGTTAAACTCAGAATATATATTTTTTTAAATCAACACGATATGGCAATATAAAGAATGTACAGTAGTGTGTTACAACACACTGTTATTTCTAAATGTACCATTTCATAACTGTTATTTGAGTCGAGTAAAAATAGTGTACTTAAGCATGTGTATATAAACGATCAACGTTGTAGTAAAGACATTTGTTAACACTAACGTACATGGTCATAAGTATGCATTCACAAACCACATACTAAGTGTTGCCCTAAACTTACTTCAGATGCGAGTCAAGATACGTTCGAATAGACTGCAGGCCATGTTTATGTTACGAATGATTTATACGACAATTACCATGAAGATAACACTATGCTATTTATGTCCTCTTATCTTTCCCTCTTGTTTTTATGTACTTCTTGTACTCTATGATCTTCTTGTTCGTCTTCTTTATTTTTCTTCTCTTCTTTATTTTCTTCTTCTTCTCTTCTTCTTCTTCTTCTTCTTCTTCTTCTTCTTCTTCTTCTTCTTCTTCTTCTTCTTCTTCTTCTTCTTCTTCTTCTTCTTCTTCTTCTTCTTCTTCTTCTTCTTCTTCTTCTTCTTCTTCTTCTTCTTCTTCTTCTGCTTCTTCTTCTTCTTCTTCTTCTTCTTCTTCTTCTTCTTCTTCTTCTTCTTCTTCTTCTTCTTCTTCTTCTTCTTCTTCTTCTTCTTCTTCTTCTTCTTCTTCTTCTTCTTCTTCTTCTTCTTCTTCTTCTTCTTCTTCTTCTTCTTCTTCTTCTTCTTCTTCTTCTTCTTCTTCTTCTTCTTCTTCTTCTTCTTCTTCTTCTTCTTCTTCTTCTTCTTCTTCTTCTTCTTCTTCTTCTTCTTCTTCTTCTTCTTCTTTTTTCTTCTTCTTCTTCTTCTTCTTCTTCTTCTTCTTCTTCTTCTTCTTCTTCTCCTTCTTCGGCTTGAAAAAAATCAGGACTCTACTCTTGATTGCTTTACGCTCAAACTCTAAATATGGGATTTACTTTACTTAGATTCCGTCTAAAGGTGGGGGGGGGGGGTCGGGGGATTCTGGAAATGCCATTTCTGCCGAAAATGGGACAAATTTTGTCCATCATACTAGAGGATAGAGCAGTTCACCCCCCCCCCCCCCCCCACAAAGTCAGTGGCGTGACATTGTGTTTAGGTTGCTGGGCTAAGGACTAAAAGGTCTCGGACTCGAATCAAGGCAATTAGAGCTCCAATCCAATGTTGTGTTCCTTCAGAAGGACACATTTTCACTTTCCCACTGAACCCCAGGTGAAAATGGCCACCAGGCATCGTTAAGTTCCTTCAAGGCCTTTATAGTTCATAGAGCTGGACCTTATCCCGGTTTCTATATCGTGAAGAGGCACATGTGATAATAATCACCGCCAGGCCAGGACGCTAGTCTGACGCAGGTTTTTACTCCCAAGCTAGTGCTTGTACCCATTTGCATTTGGGGAGAATGTGGAATACAAAGTCGGATCTATCTTTGCTAGAATTCGAATCTAGTCCGGCAGCTTATCCGACGCCTCTACCAGGCACCAACTGGATGTGTAAAATTTCCGACTAACCTCAGAAGTATCTAAAGGCAACCGACCAACCTCAGGAGTATCTAAAGGCAACCGCACAACCTCAGAAATATCTAAAGGCAATCGACCAACTTCATAAGTATATAAAGGCAACCGACCAACCTCAGAAGTATCTAAAGCAACCGACCAACCTCAGAAGTATCTAAAGGCAACCGACCAACCTCAGAAATATCTAAAGGCAACCGACCAACCTCAGAAATATCTAAATGCAACCGACCAACCTTAGAAATATCTAAAGGCAACCGACCAACTTCAAAAATATCTAAAGGCAACCGACCAACCTCAAAAATCTAAAGGCAACCGACCAACTCCCAGAGTTTATAAAGGCAACCGACCAACCTCAAAAATATCTAAAGGCAACCGGCCAACTCCCAGAGTATATAAATGCAACCGACCAACTCCCAGAGTATATAAATGTAACCGACCAACTCCAAGGGCATCCAAAAGGGAACCGACCAACCTCAAGAGAGCATCTACATTTTATTTAGCCGTTTCAAAGCAATTCGTACACAAAATTACACTGACTGGTACCAACTACAACAACATCAGAATGATACAATAATAATAATACTAATAATAATAATAATAATAATAATAATAATAATAATAATAATAATAATAATAATAATAATAATAATAATAATAGTAATAATAATAATAATAATAATAATAATAATAATAATAATAATAATAATAAAAAATAATCATATGATATGCCCTTACCTGACTACTCTCCCCTGAAACCGAATGTCCGTCAAACATGGCAATTTGTGGGGGTGGAGGTCCTGGTGGGAATGCGATGGCGCCATTTTGGTAGCTGGGGGCGTTGCATTGGCGCGGCTCATAGTGGAAACTTTTGGCATACGTGGAGCAATCAGTGCGGATAGGGATTTTGTACATGTTGTAATGAGCCCCCAGTTTCCTGTACATGGGCGGACCTTGGTCTTGATACATGAAGCGATCGTTCAAGTAGTTTGCGCGGCGGTTGATCTGATAGCGGTGCGTCCATTCGGGCCCCTTGCAGAACAGAACGGAAGTGGGCTCTTTGGGCTTGGCGCTGGTGTTCAGGGAAGGGCGTGGAGTTGATAATGGTCGAGGTAAGACATTTTGAGCTGGTGGTCGTTGTATACGCTGGAGTGTTTCAAAATTGATCCCTTCTTTTGATTTTGTTTCCTTCTATTTTCTTTTTTCTTTTTTTTCTTTGTTGTTGTTGTTGTTGTTGTTGCTGTTGGTGTTGGTATAAACAGCAAGCTCGTACAACGAAATCCTCTTAAGGCTTCAGATGTCTAGACAACTCGTCGAGGTGAACGCCTATCACTATTTGATGATTCTTTCAAGTCTTTTCAAAGAATAAATGTCTAGGCTTTGTTCAATCGCTTCCGAGGGAAGTTCCAAGTGCAAGAATAAAGGTCTGCCCTTGCCGTAAAACAGCTCTGGAATAGATCGTTAAATGCTTAAACTTAAGTGAATGAACCCATATCGTATTAAAAAAATTTTTATTATTAGACGAACATTCTCCATCTGATGCAAGGCATTTAATACCGTGCTTTGTAGTTATAAAGTAGGCCAATGCGTTAAAAATAAGTAATAGGAAATAACTAAAATGTCATTCGTCCTACTACAGAGCAGGAATGGATATCATGTCTTATCTCCCCTTGCAAGTTATTATCCCCCATGGTAAAACGTCAATTTGGCTGTGAAGCCGTTTGTATTGGGAATCAGGCGACAGTTTGACAAGATTCTTTTTGTTGTGGTTGTTTTTGTTGTTATCATAATTTTATTGATCCTTATTTATTATTATCATTATCTTCATTACTATCATATCATCATTATCATGATAATCACCAGCGGCATCATCATCATCGTCATAATTTTATCACCATTGTCGTTATCATTGTCATTATCATTATTATTATTATTATTATTATTATTATTATTATTATTATTATTATTATTATTATTATTATTATTATTATTATTATTATTATTATTATTATTATTATTATTATTATTATTATTATTATTATTATTATTATTATTATTATTATTATTATTAATATTATTATTATTATTATTATTATTATTATTATTATATCATGACCATCATCATCATCATCACCATCCTCATAATCATCAGCATCATCATCTTCAGTATTATTATTATTATTATTATTATTATTATTATTATTATTAGTAGTAGTAGTAGTAGTAGTAGTAGTAGTAGTAGTAGTAGTAGTAGTAGTAGTAGTAGTATAAGTAGTAGTAGTAGTAGTAGTAGTAGCAGCAGTAGCAGCAGCAGCAGCAGCAGCAGTAGTAGTAGTAGTAGTAGTAGTAGTAGTAGTAGTAGTAGTAGTAGTAGTAGTAGTAGTAGTAGTAGTAGTAGTAGTAGTAGTGATATCATTATGTTCATATTACGAATAGAGCACAGTAATTCATTGTACCACGTTCAGGAAAGGCACGATATCTAATTTGTATTTTAGGTGTTAAAGAGTGCTGGAACAAGGGTTCAAGTTGAATTCAACAAGAAAAAAGAACGGAAGTAAAGAATACTAACATGGAGTCACATACATTGTATTAGAATTTCATGAGGTGAGAACGTTTGGTCATCAAATCACGGCCTGTTTCCTGTAGTTGACAGATATTTTAAACACTCTAAAAAAGAAGATTCCGTTACGGCATTGTATACTATCTAGACCTAATAATTGTAAAGATTAAAAGTTTGAAAGTTTTGCCAATTAGATCCAGACCTGTTTATAATCGTTGAGTCACCAAGCTTTATTTCAAGGCTGTCTTGCGTTTTGACAACATTATAATAGGCCAATCATTGGCGACTATAATTTGTTTAGCCCAGATTTTCAGCCAATCAGAACGCTAGCAGCCTACGCTGTAGTTAGATAGAATGTAAGGCGGTATTGTAAAGCACTGACTCGATAGCGAATAGCTGAGCGAGATATTGCTGATTATTCTTTTGGTTTGGTGCATAGCTCTATGTGTATTCATCACAACGGTAGATCTAATTTCCGCTAATTTTCAATTCCATTGTTCTGTCTCTTTTGCTGGATGCATTAGTTTATGTCGTCTGACACTATTATCATTATCGTTAACACTAGCTGAAATAGCCGGTCACAGAAAGGCGTACTAAGCAATAGTAGCTTTCTGCCCAAGTCAATCTAATTTCTAGATCTAGACCTAGATCCAGGTTCTAGATTATAAATATCTACATCAAGTCTATTGTAATTGAAATTTTAATAATTTCATTTGAATATCATTTCCCTTTGTCTTCAGGTTCGTACGTAACAAAATGAAACGAAGTTCAAATGAAACAAATTAAAATTTTAATAAGATTAGATCTAGATTCTAGATCTAGATCTCTACATCAAGCTTGTATAAGAAGCGCGTATACTCGGAATGAACCGCCCATTCATAGAGCTGACCTGAAACGTACTGGAGAAACTATGATCGCTTTGACCTGACCCCATGAGATTATTTGCAGCCGGAAGATTGGAAATTCTTAGCAGTGATCATACGCAGGTCAATAAACTGGGTACCAAAAACACATTTCTTTTTTTTTAAATCTACATTGATGTAATGCTTAAATTTGTTCCTGATAATCTAGGTTATGTTAGAAATGGTCTATTGAAATTTTAAGTGTGCCTTCTGCATTGATTAAAAGATTACCCTGAACATAAGTTTTGTAGCCTACCCCTGAATATTCATTATCTTTTTTCATTGGTCGACGTGTCGCATTCCGGCTTCAATTTTCATTTTTTTTTTAAAGGAGACCATTATAATGATTATGGTACTTATTGTCATAGCATGTGGAGGGTTTAAAAAATATGTGTAAGCCTCCTTTGTATTTTCCCTGAAAATCATGAACTTGCATACTGCCATTGTATATGTACCCTTGTGTCTGTGTCGAAGGTGAAAAGAAAATAGTAAAAAACATGTTACATTTATGCGTCTTGATCAGTGCCATAACAAATGTAAAAAAAAAAAATGTCTACGAAACAGTGAGACAATCAAGGCGACATTCTGTATCACGTGGCATGATCTTACGAAAATGTGTCTTGTTATCACAAAGTTTCTTCACGGCCCTATTAGCCCATAGAGCCAGAACCCATCCCGGCTTCGATAGCGTTAAGCTGAACAGGTTTCTGGAGACGACGCTTCTCGGTCGCAGGTTTTACTCCCCATATAATGCTGGTTAGTATTTGCAACTGGATCGAGTGGGAGAAATGCGTGGTTAGCATATTTCCCAAAAGAACACTACATTTGACGTAGCATTACATGGATTCGAACCCAAGACGTCCCGATCCCAAGCTCGGCAGCGTAACCAAGGTTAAGGGTTGATATAACTTACACATATCGCTAGCGAGAGACGACACAACCGTATCCAGATACTTGCTAAAAGACTATAATCTTATAGCGATATACATTATTATTGTTTGAACCGAGTTTAACATTCTTCTTGTGTCGTATAATAATAATATGACAACAGAACTGATATCGATACCGGAAGTTCAAGCCGATCCGTACATGCGCCGCTTGCGCTATGGGATACCCCGTCATCACACCCCCTGTGCACCACAGTGTTCTCTTCCACAGAGAATCGAACCAACAACCCGTGAATGAACGGTAGGTTATTTAAGCTCCCACCCAACACTCATCGTTTCCCTTATACTAGAAATTTGATAATGTTGAGAAAGAAAACCCGGACATATTTTAGACACCACAGTGAAACGCGGAGGAGCGGGGGTGGGTGGGGGAGGGGCAGTGGCAGCGGGGTGGAGACTAGGATGGGCAGTTGGCGGACGGTGCGGATAGGTATGTGCCACTTTTTTTACTTTCACTCTTTTACGTCGCTCTTTCCCTCTTGCTGTTTCCTCTCAATTTATCCTCAGATGGCAGCATAATGGTGGACGAGGTAAATTCCAAATCAAACAAGCAATTTTTTTTACTAGATCTACTTCATCTTTGTTGTTTAATCACCATCCAGATAATTTGCTTACCTCTTTCTCTTTAATAGTAATTATAATAATAATAATAAAAATAATAATAATAAAAATAATAATAATAATAGTAATAATAATAATAATAATAATAATAATAATAATAATAATAATAATAATAATAATAATAATAATAATAATAATAATAATAATAATAATAATAATAATAATAATAATAATATAATTCATTTCTATAGTGCTCACTGCCATCTTACGACAGCTCTAGGCGCACTTATACATACATATTTAATAAAAACATGAGCAATGTACATATACAAAATAAATAAATAATTAAATAAATAAATCAATCAATCAATCAATCAATCAATAAACAAATAAATCTTTCCTTTTCTCTCTTTCTCTCTCATGACACCAGTCACGTGATTGCACTAAAAAACCCGCCCTTGTACGGCATCTCAAACGGCGACTACGACAAGGAACACATAGATCTGGGCTGGCCCGGGGTCACTGACTACCAGGCCACCTACGGTACCAGGGCCAAAACCCAAGCTACCTGACCCGAGTCCAGCTTCCAGACGATGTCCAGTTCCGGTTCCGGCAGTGCAAGAGCTCATGACCTACTCAGCCAACCGGCAGAGGCATCCCTACAAGGTAGAAGTGAATACTCTTCTCAAGAAATTCCCTTTTTCTTAATTTACAGTTTTGAAGTAATGTTTTTGTCGTAGCTTAGGGGCCAAATTTTCACACAGAGAATGTGTTAAGTTAGTACTCCAGACCTAAATGTGCTAAGTCAGTACTCCACACCTACATGTGTTAAGTCAGTACTCCAGACCTAAATGTGCTGTCAGTACTCCAGATCTAAATGTGCTAAGTCAGTACTTCAGACCTAAATGGACTAAGTCAGTACTCCAGACCTAAATGTGCTAAGTCAGTACTCCAGACCTAAATGGACTAAGTCAGTACTCCAGACCTAAATGTGCTAAGTCAGTACTCCAGACCTAAATGGACTAAGTCAGTACTCCAGACCTAAATGTGCTAATTCAATACTCTGTGTAGCCTCGCATGTTGCCAAGTTCGTACTCTGTGTAGCCTTGCAAGTTGTTAAGTTTATACTCTGTGTAGCCTTGCAAGTTGTTAAGTTCATACTCTGTGCAGCCTTGCAAGTTGTTAAGTTTATACTCTGTGTAGCCTTGTAAGTTGTTAAGTTCATACTCTGTGCAGCCTCGCAAGTTGCCAAGTTCGTACTCTGTGTAGCCTTGCAAGTTGTTAAGTTTATACTCTGTGTAGCCTTGCAAGTTGTTAAGTTCATACTCTGTGCAGCCTTGCAAGTTGTTAAGTTTATACTCTGTGTAGCCTTGCAAGTTGTTAAGTTCATACTCTGTGCAGCCTTGCAAGTTGTTAAATTCATACTCTGTGTAGCCTTGCAAGTTGTTAAGTTTATACTCTGTATAGCCTTCTAAGTTGTTAAGTTCATACTCTGTGTAGCCTTGCAAGTTGTTAAGTTTATACTCTGTATAGCCTTCCAAGTTGTTAAGTTTATACTCTGTGTAGCCTTGCAAGTTGTTAAATTCATACTCTGTGTAGCCTTCCAAGTTGTTAAGTTCATACTTTGTGTAGTTTGCAAGTTGTTAAGTTCGTACTCTGTGTAGCCTTGCAATTTGTTAAGTTCGTAATCCGTGTAGCCTTGCAAGTTGTTAAGTTCGTAATCCGTGTAGCCTTGCAAGTTGTTACGTTCGTAATCCGTGTAGCCTTGCAATTTGTTAAGTTCGTAATCCGTGTAGCCTTGCAAGTTGTTACGTTCGTAATCTGTGTAGCCTTGCAATTTGTTAAGTTCGTAATCCGTGTAGCCTTGCAAGTTGTTAAGTTCGTAATCCGTGTAGCCTTGCAAGTTGTTAAGTTCGTAATCTGTTTAGCCTTGCAAGTTGTTAAGTTCATACTCTGTGTAGCCTTGCAAGTTGTTAAGTTCGTAATCCTGTAGCCTTGCAAGTTGTTACGTTCGTAATCCGTGTAGCCTTGCAAGTTGTTAAGTTCGTAATCCGTGTAGCCTTGCAAGTTGTTAAGTTCGTACTCTGTGTAGCCTTGCAAGTTGTTAAGTTCGCACTCTGTGTAGCCTTGCAAGTTGTTAAGTTCGCACTCTGTGTAGCCTTACAAGTTGTTAAGTTTATACTCTGTGCAACCTTGCAAGTTGTTAAGTTCGCACTCTGTGTAGCCTTTTGTTAAGTTTATAAGTTGTTATAGTCTGTGTAGCCTTGCAAGTTGTTAAGTTCATATTCTGTGTAGCCTTGCAAGTTGTTAAGTTCGCACTCTGCGTAGCCTTGCAAGTTGTTAAGTTCGTAATCTGTGTAGCCTTACAAGTTGTTAAGTTTGTAATCCGTGTAGCCTTGCAAGTTGTTAAGTTTGTAATCCGTGTAGCCTTGCAAGTTCTTAAGTTCGTAATCTGTGTAGCCTTACAAGTTGTTAAGTTCGTACTCTGTGTAGCCTTGCAAGTTGTTAAGTTCGTAATCTGTATAGCCTTACAAGTTGTTAAGTTCGCACTCTGTGTAGCCTTGCAAGTTGCTAATTTCGTACTCTGTGTAGCCTTGTAAGTTGCTAAATTCGTACTCTGTGTAGCCTTGCAAGTTGTTAAATTCGCACTCTATGTAGCGTTGCAAATTGCTAAATTCGCACTCTGTGTAGCCTTACAAGTTGTTAAGTTCGCACTCTGTGTAGCCTTGCAAAGTTTTGCTAAATTCGTACTCTGTATAGCCTTGCAAGTCGTTAAATTCGCACTCTATGTAGCCTTACAAGTTGTTAAATTCGCACTCTGTGTAGCCTTACAAGGTGTTAAATTTGTACTCTGTGTAACCTTTTAAGTTGCTAAGTTCGTACTATGTGTAGCCTTGCAAGTTGCTAAGTTCGTACTGTGTGTAGCCTTGCAAGCTGCTAAGTTCGTACTGTGTGTAGCCTTGCAATGTGATAAATTCATACTTTGTGGAGCCTAGCAAGCTGCTGTGTAGCAAAATGCTTAAATTGCGCAATCTTATTTTCTTGGCCAAGTGTCACCTGCGTAGAGGTTGACCATTCGTTGAAACTATTTGAGGTCAAAATGGCATTTTCAATATAATATTTCGTGTATTTTTTATCCGAAATACTTAGGAAGTAGACATATGCGTATAATTATAAACATATACATATTTGAGCCATTTACTGTCGCTAATCTTAAAATCATGCTTATAGTCAATATCTTTAAGGTTTGGTGGCGGGAGCATTCTTTTGATATCACTACCCACGTATTCCATAGCATCCAAAGTAATAGTGAAGTCAAGCCATTCGCGAGTGTGGTGCGCGTCTGAAGCATGACACATGAGCAGCCAATTCAAGTGCAAAGGGAGTCAGGTTTTATTTTATAATCGAACAACCTCTAGTATAACTATCTGGTCTCTTTAAAAATTGGTCCTAAACTATTTCCTACGATGCAGCTGGTGTATATGAATTGAATATGCTCATTGAACGTTTATGGAAGCAGACGTTTTGGTACAATCGGTAGTGTTGTCGGATCTGTCATGGCGACGTCCAAAACCTAGATGGTCTAGCCGATTATTCCCATGGCATTGTACACTAAGGACAGTTAACCATTACCGCTTACTTCGCTTGAATTAGGTGTGACTGAGTACCGAGCTACAGGCAGATAATTGTGTTGTTAAGCTGTCAGTAAAAGTGCCTCATAGGCAGGTGTTCTGGATGTTCCACAAGGAGATGAGAAGAATTATGAATGAAATGACCTGTTTGAGGGGGGGGTACATTCTGAAAATTCGTGAGCCTTCCCTTTTAAGGGGATTATCGACTCATTAACAGATGAAATGGCTTTGAATGAAATAGCCTGCAAGTTTGAATATCGATATTTGCACGGGAGGTGTTTTTGGTTTGTTAGTTTTTCTATTAAGAAGAATAGATCTATTTAAAAACAGAAAGGCGTAAATGGTACAGGACAAAATATAGATTATTTTGTGTGGGATGCTTAACCCCTTCATCCGGTAAATGGAAGTAAATCCCTGACTAGCTTAATTAAAATGATTGATTTTAGAGTATTGGTATCATAATAAGGACTACACTTTTCTTTGGTGCCCTAAAACAAAAACAAAAGCTCTACGAGACCACACCCCTGCCATTGTTGGACAAGAAGATCCGCGGCTGTCGCTACCACGTGAACCATCCAATGGGAATGCTCACGAATGAGGAAAGGACGAGGTGCAAGTTGGGAACGATGGGACCAGAGACAATAACGTGGCGCACACAAGTTCAGAACGAGTTTCTGCCCAACTATCGTTATAAGGAGTGGATAGATCGGCCATTGCCAGAGGTTTTAAATTTTTTTTTTTATTTAACTCCTTTCCTTCTTTTTCATTTAATATTTCTGACAAACTCGATGAGTATGGATCATTATAGTACCAACGCACATGATTCTAAGTCTACCTACAGTCAGTCAATTACTGAAGTGTTTAGTCCTATTGCTCAGTTTAATCTCTATTTCCACCAGGGAGTGCGATGATCAGTGTTGGAATATGGGGCAAGCTGCGCTTGTCGCTTGTCCAGGGCCAGTCGTAAAACCCTTGTGCACAATTCCCGGCAACTTTTGTTACACCTTCTTTTTGTGTGCCCACTATTTATATCTGTTATCGATTCATAGACATCATGAAAAGCTTGAATTCCTTATTTGGAATCATGAATATATCGTTATGATATTACTAGGTCTAATAAATAATAGCCATTGAAAAGTCCACGCATTTAATTTCTCTCCCCTTACATGCGATATTTGAAAAGGACATTGTTTTCGTCTTGTTCTCTTCTTTTTTCTCTTTACTTTATTCCTAATCGATATGAATAATTAAGGGAAAAAATATCTCATAGTAATAACATAAAGTTATTTTTTTCTATCACTGCAAATATCAGAAATAAATCTTCTTGTAGTTTACTGCTCTTCTCGCTGTATACAAAAAAAAACTGCCATAATTATACTGAAGAATTTATTGTTACTTCCCTTTACACGCAAATAAATGGACAGAAAAAATTATGTCAGCAAAAGCAAAATTTATTTACGTATAAACACCATCAAAGTAGTATTCCTAGTGTGTACGTGTGCATTGTTCCTTCTTTTTCCTATCTTTCCAACACAGCTAGCCAGAGAGAGGGACTCGAACCTTCTGACATGCCGTGTACCAGCCGCTGATACAAGATACTACGACTTTTACCACCAGGTGCGCATGCATCGGAAAAGTCCCAAAGTCCCCGGAGACAAATTTTTGACATGCGAAGTGATTCCAATACCACGAAATTTGATAGGTGTCTGAATTTACTCATCGCTATCACGGAGAAAACTTTTGTCTCAATAGTCACGTCACTTTTGAATTATTTGTAAAGTAAATTCTTTGCTTGGTAAAGAAGTCAAAAAGAGCAAGTTCCAATTAAAGAACATTATTTTCTCTAATGATTGCCGCCCTGTAAATCAGCCAAAGTCGAAAAAGGTCAACCGGTCTAGAGTTGCCACAGCTTTGCTTTGCCCCGATTAATCGCCATTTAAAATCGATCGAATGAAACATGATGTAGTTCCTTTAAAAAATCCGATTTGGGTCAAGTAAATTATTTCTTGGGTGTTCCAATGCCAGTATGTACAAATAATTCTGAATAAACAGAAATGCCATATGTATATCATTGTATGGAGTTCCATTTCTGATTTTGTTTTTTTGTTTTTTTAAATTTGTCGTAGTCGCATTTATCTCCACAAGTAAGACGCACAAGCCGAACGGGCTAAAGTAAGACGACTGGTTGGCGAGATGGTTCGCTAGATGGTTGGCTGCTATCATGCTCCGAGATTTATTCTCTGTGCATTTGTCCTTAGCTTGTCCGTCCAATAGCAAAAACAATACGGAGCATACCAGGGGGTAACAGCCAGCCACGCAGCCAGCCTCAGTAGGTGTTAGCCCTAATCTGTACGTTACGCAATCTTCATAAAATTGTGTGTAAGAAGGACAACACTGCAAGAAACAAACATTAACAGCATTTACACAATACGATACGTCGCTTCCATACCAACCAACCAACCAACCAACAACATAAACAAACAAACAAGAGTTCTTTTTTCCCAACACTAGCTAATATTCATTTCTGTCTTAGATACATGTCGTATATATTTTAAGAAAGACAAACAGAAAACTACGTTTGTTCTGTGGTTATATTTAAATATAAACAAATAAGCACATGATCAAAATCATCACACAGACATTGTTTTTGTCTGAAGGTTTTATTTCTAGAATGTTTTTGGTGTATAAACGTAAAGAGTTTATATGTTTGACTATTTATGTACAGCTAAAAGCACAGTATGTATATAGGAATAGGATAACCTTGCAGCATTGATTGCTGAAAAGAGTTCAGTGGCACTGACTTTATAATTATGTGTATTTTTAATTCTATCCAGCGTTAGGAGTTCGTGTTACTTGTCGTTTCAAAATTCCACAATCACAACCGTTTCATACTGTGCTGTATAGTTAAAGCACAATTTCTCAAACCGGTCAAGGACCGTGAAAAAAAAAAAAACAAGCGCAAAAGCTTTGAGATTTAATTGTCATCAAATGTTGTGTGGTGGCTGAATCATTGGTTTAGGGAAACAGCGATATAATAGAGGATCGAATAGTTGCCTTTACGCTTCATTGAATCTTTAGCTTTTATTAAAGAAATTTCTTCTTCGTTCAATACGCTGGGAGATCTCGAGCGAGCTCCAGTTTTATAAAATCGATAAAAATGGAAGCTCACATTTAATTTAATCAAGTCTCTAATAAGTTTTGGTGAAAGAGCACATGTTCCTCTTCTTGTTATTGTTGTTGTTGTTGTTGATGTTGTTGTTGTTTCATAAGATACTTCTATTAAATAGTTTCCTCTATTGAAAAAAGAGTCAATCTATGCACTGGCGACTAACGAATGGGAAAAGTCTAAAAGTCACATTTCTCGACAATTTTGGCCCAAGATGTGTAGGTAAAGTCACCACCTTTGTTCCACGGAGCTTTTTCGTCACCGACAATATGGCGGCGGTTGTAATCAGGCAGGAAGTGATAACCTCTGTAGTTCTTCCGGTTCATGTGGGTCGGACACGCAATGTCCCTTTCGGGAAATCGCACTGACTCCAACTGCTCCTTCGGCCATGTCCGGCGAACCAACTGACCAGGAGGCATGAAACGTTCGAAATGCGTGTAATCGCCGGCCACCTGGGGGTCAAAATACAACGTGTGGTAAGGCAGCGCCATGACCCCTCTGCCCATCGGGATTCCCCCACTCTAGCCTCCTTACCGTCACGCTTGTCCTTGAGATCCAAGATGGGGGACAGACGGCGAGGAGGCAGCGAGAAAGGACCGAAGTAGCCCGGAATGTGCGGAGGCCAACCTTTTGAGTGGCGAGGAAGGAACCCCCGAGCTGTGCGACTGGTGGTCGCTCTTCTAGCCGTGTGGGCGTGTCCACAGGAGGTGGATACCTGGCCGTCCGGAAGGAAGACATTCTTGGGCTCCTGGCAAATGGATTCTGAAATGTGGTGTAGATCGAGGTCAGTACACGGTTCTGAACTTGGGAGAATGTGGAGACGAATGCAATATTATTCTAAGTTTTTGTAGTGGGTAATTGAGACAAGTTTAATCAATGGAAGGTTTATTTTACAGGGTGGCGTGTATTATACCTGATTAATGTTTGCTTTCTACACAGTGGCGGTCGTGAAAATTAAGCATTTCACACAATTCCAATAAGCATTACCCTAACCAGCGAAGAATGCATTCTAAAATCAGGAGGTTTGTTGACTCACGACACAAATCCTGACAATTAGATCTGGACCTCTTGTGCGTTGATTTAGAATACAATTTAACAGACATGAGATGACGTATGGATTCAAACTGGATTGCAAGAATACAACATGAATACAGGTTTATGAAAAATACAAAAGGCCTTGTTCACAGCCTATCAATACACGATGCCAACCACACATCTTTTAAACTGTGGCTTTGAACTCATCAATTCGTGTTTAACTCGAAGACTTGTTAAAATGCATTGCAGACTGAATCAATGCATCTTTTCTTTTGAAAAATTTGATAATATGAAATCACATTATGATCATTATGAGTTGATGTTTAGATCGTATTCATTATGATTAGTTTTGAAATCACGTGTTATATGAAGTGATTTAAAGCGCTGTTCATAAATAGAGCGATGTGTAGATTTCAACATTGCAGACATTGCACGTATTATTGATAGTGTGTAAGTCATGAACGGTTTTGAAGTATTAGGATGTGAAGACACTATTGAGCATAACATTATCATTATAACGGCTCTGAAATTAAACCTAGATCTTTATTGAACCATTGAAATTTCATATTTGTCAGGGAGTGTTTGCTTGCCGTAGAGAGTAAAATTTATATTTAAGTTTGAGTAACTTAAGTTAAGATCGTTTACGCAAAGGAAGGACAGACCGATTGACAAGGCAGTATTACTATGAAAAGGTTCATGATATTACTGATAACGTTTCCTTTTTGCTTTTGCTCTTATAAGGCAAAATGAATTCAAGTTAAGAATGATGCGGACCATCTGGTATTCAATATCTTTACTCAGGAATAGTGGTAATATTATAATAAGTTGGAGCCAAATTGCATGATGGTAAATAGAAATGCAAAATAAAGTCGGAGACTTTTCGTTGGCTAAATTAGCCTTAAAATGTACCTGTTAATTTTGTTTTGGATGGAGAAAGCGATGAATTGTTGAGATCTTTGCATTCAAACTGTGCTAAACATAACATTAATTTGTCTTTTCATGGATGAGCAGTTTAAGATATCCGCCATAAATCCTTTGTTTGAGATGGAAATCTTGTCGGCCATGTTTGGAATCTTCACTTCCGGCAACAATGGTGTCTTTAGGGAATTTCGATCGAGGCTACTAATTTTTTGGAGTTTGTTTGTATTTGGGGTTGTTTTTTTGGTTGTTCGTTTTGTTTTAGTTGTTACTCTCTTCGTGGGAGGTTGGTTGGTGCGTGTATGGGGGGGGCGGGCTGGGGTTGAATTGAAGCAGCAATGTAGTTCTAGACCTGATAATTTATATTTCAGTTTAAAACCACTAGATCTAGTACAATTGACGTATTGGCATTTTGCTTGCGATAGTGTGGTAAGGGTATAGCATTTAGATGTACCGATGTAGTACTAGTAGACTTGCTATTGATGGAAAGCCAAACGATGGAAAGCGATTTCATGAAAAACGCAGATCCTAAATCTCATCATGCTAATTTACTATGTTCACTTGACCTCGAATGTTTTATTTCATTTTCATGTTCTCACAGTTTCCTCTGTTATTGTTTCAAATTCGCAACTAATCAAATAAATCACATGATTATCTAGCTTGTGCAGCTGAATATTTCATCTGCATTCTTGTGGTCTTTTCTAACCAGTTGCATTTCTCTACTAGAGTAAAGTAAAGTAAAGTAAAATAAAGGAAAGTAA
>JAXRKP010000451.1:0-7500 GCA_037039925.1 Doris montereyensis | reverse complement strand
ATTATATCTTTACCCTGCACTGAAATCAAATGTCATGGTGATATTACGCTGTGCAGTATTGGTAACAGATTGAGATTTCAAAAAGGCTGGAGAAATCACCTAAAAATATAAAAAATAAAAAACAAACAAAAAACTAGCACAACTTGTGTTTGAGAGACAAAGAGCCGGTATAGCAAAGGCAAGCGCTGTCCACGCATTTGCTGTTCACGCCTGTTCCGGGAACAGCCCTTTCCGGGAAAAACGCAGCTTCCGAGTCTCGTTTCCAACGGCTCGGAGTACGTCCGGTTCAGGGGTTGTCTATCCACGTAGTGATGACGAGGAAATACAGCGGCGTCCCAGTAGCTGGTGGTGAAAGGCAGTTGGGACATGGGCAGTCCAAAACGACCTGGGCCAACGGAGACTGACCGGTTTGAGGGCAGACGTAGCGTAGCGAATGGTCCCACGAGGCCACAGACATCGGGGAAACACAAGTCAGGGCATCGATTGTTGTGGTCAGCGTACCCTAGCATACGGTACATAGGCGGCCCTTCGTCAAGGCGAATCAGACGAGCGTTGTGGGGCGGGAAGCGGAGTACCCTTTGGGTCATGGTCACGGGTAGGTATGTGTTTGGAGTAAAAAAGATATGTTTTGCTACAATTATTACCCTTAGCTACCGACGATCGAGACTGGAAATATTTCACGTATAATGAGTCATGATAATGACACATCCATTTTCAAGATGGGGAAAAACACACCAGAGGTCGTATACTCAGTAATCGATTACTAAAAGGGTCACGGTATCTAAGAAAAATAATTGGTGGACGTTTATAAAGATGTTCTCAAAATATGTTTCAACTTTTTCCCTAATCGAAATTTTCTGTAGCTTTATAATGAATGAATGTTGTTGTTCTTCCAATATTTAATCAAAGGAACTCAAACAGGGCCGGAAACTCGGTTGTAGGACTTTGGAAAGAGCGCATTGTTTGTTTTGTAGCGTTAAAAAAAAACGTTCATCTATGCGTTTGTCAAGAATCATTTGAGTCAACACTTTTGAATAAACTTCGTTTTCCAGGTTCGATATTGATCTCACTTGACCCGAGTATAAACCGACTTTTATTTTGGGTGTTTAAGGTTATCAATAGAACAATGTAGAATTTACATGTAGATCTAGATACATGTATTAGATCTATTGTTCTATTCCTTGAATATGCGCCAGTGGCATCACGACATCAGTAAGTTAACAATTAGCACAGGTGACTTGAACTGCTCTTCTTACATAGGAATTTGGTTCTGCATTTATGTCTCATTGATTTTCAATGTGATGAAGGAAACCCAGATACAGATATATACATAATATCATTATACTGCAGAGTTGAAACCTTCCAGAAAATGATTAGCTGGACTATATAGGGCACAATTATAGATTTAGATCTGGAATCTAGATCATATCTAGACTGAATGTAAGCTTAGAATCTCGATTTAGCCCCAGATGTTAATCTATAATTTCCCCTTTGCCAGAAACGAAAGCCCTGTACTTCACACCATTACACTTTAAGTTTGTTTTTAACCGTAGAAAAAAGGGAATAGCAGCTAACGCCATGCACTGTACAAGCCCGCAATCGTTACAAGATGTTTTTGCCATGCAAACCTCCGTCCATCACACCATCCGTTCATGTATGCGTTCATCAACAGTTTCAACTTGTGTGTTAGATTGAGATTTATGTATTTTGTGTTACTGAAAATCGCTCTGGATAATCTTGTCCTTGTTTATCTATCTATTGATCTATCTGCCGGTCTATTCATCAGTGATTATCTGCCTAAAATAAGATTTATATCTCTTCTTCCTATTATTATCTATGAGAGAAAAACATGAGATACAAAGAGAAAGAGAAACAAAGAGAAAGACAGGCAGACAGCTAGACTGGACACATAGGCAGGCGGACAATCACACACACAGAGAGAGAGAGAGAGAGAGAGAGAGAGAGAGAGAGAGAGAGAGAGAGAGAGAGAGAGAGAGAGAGAGAGAGAGAGAGAGAGAGAGAGAGAGAGAGAGAGAGAGAGAGAGAGAGAGAGAGAGAGAGAGAGAGAGAGAGAGAGAGAGAGAAAGAGAGAGAGAGAGAGAGAGAGAGAGAGAGAGAGAGAGAGAGAGAGAGAGAGAGAGAGAGAGAGAGAGAGAGAGAGAGAGAGAGAGAGAGAGAGAGAGAGAGAGAGAGAGAGAGAGAGAGAGAGAGAGAGAGAGAGAGAGAGAGAGAGAGAGAGAGAGAGAGAGAGAGAGAGAGAGACGCAAAAGGGAAACAATGTGAGCGCTGCAAAGAATAATAATATGGAATTAGAAGACGAAATGCGAAGAGAAAACACACCTAAGTAACTTTATTTCTGATATTCGATATATATATATATATATATATATATATATATATATATATATATATATATATATATATATATATATATATATATATATATATATATATATATATATATATAGAGATAGAGAGAGAGAGAGAGAGAGAGAGAGAGAGAGAGAGAGAGAGAGACAGACAGACAGACAGACAGACAGACAGACAGACAGACAGACAGACAGACAGACAGATTGATGGACAGACATACATAAACAGTGACAGAGTCAGGAATACAAAGAGAAACAAACGGACAGACAGAGACAGAGATAGTCTGAGTCAAAAGACACACACACACAGACACACACACACACACACACACACAGACACACATGCACGGAGACAGAGAGACAATGAGAGAAAACGATGGAGACCGTGAGAGAAGTAGAGAGAGACAGAAATGGAGGCAGAAACAGACATACAGAAAGATACGGAGACAAAGACAATCAGATAGACAGAAGGGAAGTGAGGCAGACAAACAGACAAACGGAATGGCTGACTTTCTGGCTGACATAGCACAATAGATAAACATGCGCACATTGAAAGCAATATGATTAAAAAGAAAAGAAAAAGGCAGTCTTCGTGCAAAGTAATGTATTCGTATGACGTATCACAGCAAAGGCTAAAGGTTAAAGGTAAGTACTCACGGGTCAGCCTGGAAATCTTGAGTCAGATAGATAGGGTGAAGGTCGAAGGTCGCATGGGGTGGTGGAAACTGAATAGTGTTCCAGTCCATTATAGAATTCTTGACTTGGGCTGATCTGCTTCGAGTTGCCATGGTAACCGATTTGAGGTAGTTAAGAGTTATTTACTGTGTCCTTATGCAATGATCACAAAATCAGTTTTATAGAGGTCTGACTCAATGTCAGTTGAAAGTAAACTGTGTTTTTCGTCGCCTTGCTGTTTTGCTTGCTTTACTCTCTGCTTTATCACCGTGTTTAAAAAAAGCTGAGAAAGTTGTTATATTATGCTCTCTCTTAGATTATGTACGACGGGTTATTTCTCAATCTCCATTCCACATTGCTTCCTTGAACATTATCCCTTCTCCCATTCTCTCATTCTCTCGCTCTTATACTCTCCCATCATCTGACTCTTGCATTGTCAATTTTTCCCATTCTTTCCCTCTCACATTATTCCATTCTCACATTCTCCCACTCTTCTCTTCTCTTCTTCCATTATCCCATTCTCCCATTCCACCACAGTTCCCTTCTTCTATTCTTCAATTCTCCTCTTCTCCCATTATCTCATTCAACAATTCTACCACTCTTCCACTCTCCAATTCTCCCATTCTCAAATTCTACCACTCTCCAATTATCCAATTCTCCCATTCTCCGATTCTATCACTCTCCCATTAACCAATTCTCAAGTTCTACCACTCTCCCACTCCCATTCTCCCATTCTCCCACTCTCCAATTCTGCCATTTCCCCACTCTCCAATTTTCAATTTCTACCACTCCCACTCTCTCATTCTCCCACTCTCCCTTCTCCCTTTCTCTCCTTCTCCAACTCTCCTATGCTTCCTCTCTCCTCTTCTCCCATTATCTCATTCTCCCATTATCTCATTCTCCCATTCTCACACTCTTCTTCTCTCCCATACTCTCATTCTCCCTTTTTCCCATTCTCCCATCCTTCCATTTTCCTCTTCTCCGATTTATCTCTTCTTCAATTCTCCAATTCTCCAATTTTACCATTCTCCCACTGACCAATTCTCCTGTTTCCTTACTATTCACTTCTCCCATTTTTCCAGTCTACAATAAATTATCCAATTATCCTACTCCCACTCTCCATTCTACATGTTCTCTCACACCCTGTCATATCAAACCATGACTAGTCCACTGACTTTTGATGCCCAACATTACAGGAATAGATAGAAACATAGATGGATAAAAGATAGATGATATATATATATATATATATATATATCAAACATATATATATATATATATATATATATATATATAGATATATATGATATATAGATAGATAGAGAGATAGATATAAATAGAGGAGAGAGAGAGGAGAGAGAGAGAGAGAGAGAGAGAGAGAGAGAGAGAGAGAGAGAGAGAGAGAGAGAGAGAGAGAGAGAGAGAGAGAGAGAGAGAGAGAGAGAGAAAGAGAGAGAGAGAGAGAGAGAGAGAGAGAGAGAGAAAGAGAGAGAGAGAGAGAGAGAGAGAGAGAGAGAGAGAGAGAGAGAGAAGATAGATAGATAGAGAGATAAATAGATAGATAGATAGATAGAAGATAGATAGATAGATAGATAAATAGATAGATAGATAGATAGATAGATAGATAGATAGATAGATAGATAGATAGATAGATAGATAGATAGATAGATAGATAGATAGATAGATAGATAGATAGACATAAATCAAAAAGGCAATCGTTCTATAATATCAGACTGAATCAATGCGACGAAGAAAGGATAAAAGTAAAGATAAACTTGATGATGGAAAAGGTGAACGCATGCGCACTCGTTGCATCATGTGAAAGACATAGATCTGAATGATAGCACAATAGAAGAAAAATGGCAATGTATTATAAAAAACACCTCAGTTGTACTGAAGAGGTCCGTTAGTAGGAAACGAATTAAGGGAAAAGAACGGCACGAGGAATGAGAATGTCAAAACTAAGATCAAAGAAAAGAAGGAAGTCCGGAAGAAATACTTACAAACAAAGAGGCCAGAGGATAAGATAAATTACGAATAAAATCACTATCGCCAAAGAGGAAGTAAGGAAAAGTAAAACAGGAACAGTGGGTAAAACTTGTACAAAGACTTTAAGAAAGCTACCAAGGAAATCAAAAACTGTTCTGGGGAGCAATGAAGAGCATGAGAAAGACAAAGGCATGCCTAATATGACAAATTAAGAATGTCAAAGAAGAAATAAGTTTAAGGAAGATGGCAAAACCATGGAAACATGGAGAAAGCATTCCAGCAATTACATTATAATCCCTCAAGAACATAGTAAAAAAGGAGTACAAATCAATAGAACAATAAAGTAATCCAGATGGATGAAATAAACTGAAGATGAAATCAGAAAAGCCCCAGGAGCAGATCAAGTTTATCCAGAAATGATTAAAACCGGGGGAGAAAGACAGACAACTACTACATGCAACATGTCTACAAGCATGGAAGCTAAACAGGTGCCAGATGATTAGAAGAAGGAATGATAAAACCAATACACAAGAAAGGATCAACCGTGAAATACTCAAACTATATTCAGGGATATCACTACTGAGTGCTCCAGAAAGTATATGCCAGGATACTGAAAATGAGACTAAGGAAAAGAGTAGAGGATCAATTAAAGAGCATCAGAGTGGATTTAGACCAGGGAGAAGTATACAAGACACATATTTACAATTAGACAAATAAGAGAAAAAATCTTGAGAAAACATTGACTTGCACCTGTGTTTTATTGACTTAGAAAAGGCATTTGACACTGTGAGGAGGGACGAATTATACCATTCCTTAAAAGAACACAATGTAGATTAAATTTAATTGAAAACATTAAAAGTTTTAAAATAAACCAACATGTGCAGTGAGAGTAGCTGAAATGTATCAGAAGAATTTGATGTTGATATAGATTAAGACAGGGTTGTAGCCTAAGGCCTTTTTGTTTATCACATTTATGGATTCAGTCGCACAAGAGGCATCCCTCAAAATGAAGGAAAGTGTAGGTATGTTAGGGGAGCGCCAAACCAAGGAAATGCTATCTGTTGCTTTCATTTGCCGATGCATTTCGTCTCTGTTTGGAAAAGTCAGAAAGTGACCTTCCAGTCATAATACTCGACACTCTGAAGCAGTGAACCAGTATAAAAGAGGAATGAGAGCTAAATGCAAAGAAAGCCAAAAACACTATGCTAGTAACTAGGAGAAGCTAAATACACAAACTCCTGAGAATCGGGCAGGGAGAAATGTTTAGAACAAGTTCCACTAGCTACAATTTCCTAAGGAGCAATAAGGAGCTCTGAGGGAAACACTCAGAGAAGAAAATCAGCCCGATAACTGAATGGCAAGGCAACATACAAACACCTAGTAAAGGCATTGTGGTGCAACAAGAATTGTCAACAAAAGCCAAGGTGGCGGTATACAATGAGCCGTTTATTGTCCTACTCTCTCTATGCGGAAACTGAACCTTAAGATGAAAATACAGTAGGTACAGGCAGCTGAAATGAAATATCTAAGAAGAGTAGTAGGAAAACTAAAAAGAAACAAAATCAGAAACACAACAATAAGAGATCAAACAAAGCAGATGGCATAAAAACTAAGATAGAAAAAATCAATTGAGATGGTTTGGGCATGTAAACAGAATGAATATTTAAAGATAGAAGGTATAATTTCAGATATACAACTGTAGTCAATATCCCTAAACCTAGAACCACTACTTTCGAAAATAATAATTTAAAATGCTGACTGCAGTTCTGTGAAACAAATTACCTGAATATTTAAGATCTGAAACAAATTTTAATCTGTTTTAAACCTTATTTCGATGTGGAATGGTAAAAATTGTCATTGTGTCATTAATTCTATATAATTGTGTATCATATTTCTTTGTTAATGTATATTTTTAGACACTAGATTCTTAAACTGATCTTAGTTAGCATTTTGAAATATTTTCTAGAGACAGAGAGAGAGACTGAGAGAGGGAGAGAGAGAGACAGAGAGAGAGAGAAGAGAGAGAGAGAGAGAGAGAGAGAGAGAGAGAGAGAGAGAGAGAGAGAGAGAGAGAGAGAGAGAGAGAAAGAGAGAGAGAGAGAGAGAGAGAGAGAGAGAGAGAGAGAGAGAGAGAGAGAGAGAGAGAGAGAGAGAGAGAGAGAGAGAGAGAGAGAGAGAGAGAGAGAGAGAGAGAGAGAGAGAGAGAGAGAGAGAGAGAGAGAGAGAGAGAGAGAGAGAGAGAGAGAGAGAGAGAGAGAGAGAGAGAGGAGAGAGAGAGAGAGACAGAGAGAGAGAGAGAGAGAGAGAGAGAGAGAGAGAGAGAGAGAGAGAGAGAGAGAGAGAGAGAGAGAGAGAGAGAGAGAGAGAGAGAAGAGAGAGAGAGAGAGAGAGAGAGAGAGAGAGAGAGAGAGAGAGAGAGAGAGAGAGAGAGAGAGAGAGAGAGAGAGAGAGAGAGAGAGAGAGAGAG
>JAXRKP010000450.1:292500-300000 GCA_037039925.1 Doris montereyensis | reverse complement strand
TCGAATCCTAGATGTTTCAGGTGACATTTTTTTTTTATGGTTATTGGTTTCATGGTTATACGGTTTTTGAGTGTGAGAAAACAGAGCTATTTTACGGTTGAGAGTAGAATTCATGATCAAAATGGGGTAAAGCCGAGGAGGAGGAGGGAGGTGAAGGAGGAGGAAGAGGAAAAGGAGAAGGATAAGGAAGAGGAGAAAAGAACGGGGAGGAGAAGGAGGAGGAGGAGGAGGATGATGATGAGAAGAAGAAAAGAAGGAGAAGGAGAAGGGAAGAGGGAGAAGGAGAGAATAGGGATAGGAGGAGAGGGAGAGGGAGAGGGAAAGGAAGAATGAAAAGGAGAAGGAGAAGACTAAGTGGCAGTGGCAGAAGAAAAGAAAAGTGATGATGATGATGATAATGATGATGATAATGATGATGATGATGATGATGATGATGATAAAGATATGATAACGGTAATGATAACGATGATGTTGCAACGATGATGCGAACGATGTTGAGGATTATGATAAAAGTGAGGAGGATCATGATTATTATGATGTTGACTATAATGATGATATGGGGGCGGAGCAAAAGTAAGAATAGGACAGGGATCATTTCCATGATTATGAAAGTCTTCTTCAATGACTTTTGACGGTCAATGTTTTCTTCTTTTTTTAGAGCTATTCCGGGTGTTTATGCGCTTGTCAGGTTTGTTTCTTGACAGCGCTGTTAAATCAAACATAATGTCTCAGAGGCCATGAATCCGGAAATCCAAACGTCCAATCAAAATGGTTTAATTTCCGCCTTGAAAATGTCGGTCGGAAATCACGTGATGGAAACTCATTACCAAGATCATTGCTCCACGTGCGTGAGAGGTCAATCGACTCATTTTGTGATGCTAATGAGTATTTGTTTGGAAACCGTTGTTGACGTCATTCGAAATTTGACTCCTTTGAACTTTTACAGGAGCTGGATAATTAATTAAAGACAGTATATGTATCTGACAGGGATGTAAAAAGCAAAAGACAAACGATAAGACTTTCTAGAGCATTGTCTTGGTTAAGGTACGATTTACTAATAAGCTACAGCCTCTAACCTTAAACTAGCATTGTTAGCCTAGTGGTTCTGCTATCGGGTTTGAGTTTGTGAAGTTCTGATTCGAATCCAACCTGGGAATGCTAGGAGTAAGACAAGGGGCATGTCGAAAGTGTAGAATATTAACATGAAATAACAGAAAACCATCATAAGAACAAAGATGAGACAAATACAGAGGAATTCCTTGGCTTACTTGATCTACTTGACTTACTTGACTTACTTGACTTAAGGCCGCCCTCTTGTTTAGTCGTCAGACTTTGCAGACTCGGCGACCATCCTGGTTTCTGTGCTGATTTTTTCTTTAATTCACTCTATTTTATCCATATCCACAACTACAATGATGATTTCGGTTTGGGTTTTTTTTGCCCGGACTGCCTTGTAAACAGCCAAGGGATCTTTAACGTGTACAGAGTGTCGATTCACCCACCTGGACCAGGGGAGTGGGGAGGGTGAGATTATAAGTTGAAAAAAACCCGAGAAAGATTTTCAACCGTCGGCGGGACTTGACCCACGACCTTTGGGTTGAAAAGTCCACACCTACCTTGCCTCTTGCCTCGGGACTACCGAGTTCCCCTTTCTGTGCAGAAGTTTGTTTTTTTTGTAGTCGTTTAGATTTGCCGTAGTGATGTCTCTGATTTTGTGGAGATCCTAGTCAGTTGTTGTGCACAGGATACCGTTGTTTTTGGGCATTCTTTTGAAGTCGTTGTCGTTGTTCAGTGTTTTTGGCAGTGTGGTGACTGGTAGTACTTTGTGTTTTGGTCCAAGATCAATGACGTAAAAGCTAAAGAGCTGAACAGTAAGTAAGTTGTGCGTAGTAAGCTTGGTTGATAGTGAACTCTCTTTTCATGTTGAGGGATGGGTGCCCCCGTGGAGAACACGGGTTCGAATCCATTGATGCCCACTTGTTTTCTGTCTATTCCTTTGTATTTACTGTCTAGTCTTTGTTCCAATGGGTTCGGGTTTTTTTAGAATTCATTTCGTGTTGTGCGTTCATTGGAAATACACTTGGCCCACATTTTACCCAGTCAACTCAACTTCTGCCAAGGGAAGAAATTAATAAGTTTCACAGTAAAAGCTCACTAATTTCTGCTGGACCTCGTAATTGAAGCAATAACACAACTGTTGACACAAATCATTATGCTACCATCTCTTCTTTGATTGACCAATTGAATTAGTATTTTTTTTATACTAGTCATAATAATGATAACAATAGTAATAAAAATAATTATTATAATAATAACAATAATAATAATAATAATAATAATAATAATAATAATAATAATAATAATAATAATATAATATAATAATAATAATAATAATAATAATAATAATAATAATTATTATTATAATCATATAATCATTAATAATAATAACAATGATGATAATAATAATAATAATAATAATAATAATAATAATAATAATAATAATAATAACAATAATACAATATAATAATAATAATAATAATAATAATTAATAATAATAATAATAATAATAATAATAATAATTAATAATAATGATGATGATGATGATGATGATGATGATGATGATGATGATGATGATGATGATAATAATAATAATAATAAAATAATAATAATAATAATAATAATAATAATAATAATAATAATGGGGGACTCGGTAGTCCAGAGGCAAGGTGTCGGCCTTTCAACCAAAAGGTAATGGTTTCGAGCCCCGCCAACGGTTGAACAATTTTCTCGATTTTGTTTCGAGCAAAATCTACCACTCTGGTCCAGGGTTTGATTTGATTTACCCAGATCCACAACTAAGGTGATCTCGGGGTTTTTGGTAAGCTTTTTAGATTTTGCCCTGACTGCCCTGTAATCAGCCAAGCTGTCTTTAACGTACACAGAGTGTTGTGATCTGCACACGGGACCTTCGTTTTATCGTCCGTCTCCGATGGAATAGTTTTGTATTATCCTTTTCTCCCTTTTTCACATCGATGCCAGGATGAGAAGAAAGAAACTATGGAATCCTTGCTCTATCTGCTGTCATCATGGCATGATGGTCGATTAACGTGGAACAGAAGCGAGTACAGTGGTATCGATTCCATCAAGTTACCAGCAGGCGATATTTGGAAACCTGACTTTCTACCTTTAACTACGTGAGTAACAGGTGCTTTTGGTGCTATGGCTTTTGTCTTTGTTCTTGTTGTTGTTATTTTATGGGGTTTTTTTTTTTTTGGGGGGGGGTTTGGAGGGGGGGTTTTGGGGGGGGTTCATTCTCTTCTTTTTGTTACAATGTATAATGCATTATTATTGTGCTAATTTTGCTATTGGTTTGTTGTTATACCTTCACTCATGTGTGTATCAATATTGTATTATTTGAGAAATGATCATTTACATTTTGTTTGTGAAATGTTATGAAATTGTGACTAAATTTCTTTCTCCAAAATGGACGAATAAAGATTATATTATCTTATCTTATCTTATCTCACCTTATCTTATTTAGCGTGGACGAAGACGTGCGCCTAATGGACACACAGGCTGCAGTGTATGCGTCCGGTCACGTGACTTGGATTCCAACCATCTACTTGAGAAGTCCCTGTTCCGTCAACTTGAGAGCGTTTCCCTTTGATGAGCAGGTAGGACGGCCAGTCAGGCGTATCAATGGCCATTGGTTAGAGTCGTACAATGTGATCTTTTAAAATAAGGGAACAAGGCACCCATATTTGAAGGAGCTTTAGGGTGTCCGAATCCTATTCAGAGGGTATGCCAGTTGCATCTATCTATCTATCTATCTATCTATCTATTTATCTATCTGTCTGTGTATGTATGTATGTATGTATGTATGTATGTATGTATGACTGTATGTATGTATGTATGTATGTATGTATGTATGTATATATGTATGACTGTATGTATGTATATATGTATGTATGTATGTATGTATGTATGTATGTATGTATGTATGTATCTATATATCTATATATCTATCTATCTATCTATCTATCTATATATCTATCTATCTATCTATCTATCTATCTATCTATCTATCTATCTATCTATCTATCTATTCTTTTGGAACAACGCCTTTACGATTTTCATAGGTCATCCCTATTCTTTGGAACAACACCTTTACGACTGTTTCATACGTCATCCCTATTCTTTGGAACAACACCTTTACGACTGTTTCATACGTCATCACTATTCCCTTAGAACAACACCTTTACGACTGTTTCATACGTCATCCCTATTCTTTGGAACAACATCTTTACGACTGTTTCATACGTCATCCCTATTCTTTGGAACAACACCTTTACCACTGTTTCATACGTCATCACTTTCCCAAGAACAAAATCTTTACCACTGTTTCATACGTCATCACTATTCCTTAGAACAACACCTTTACCACTGTTTCATACGTCATCACTATTCCCTTAGAACAACACCTTTACCACTGTTTCATACGTCATCACTATTCCCTTAGAACAACACCTTTACCACTGTTTCATACGTCATCACTATTCCCTTAGAACAACACCTTTACCACTGTTTCATACGTCATCACTAATCCCTTAGAACAACATCTTTACCACTGTTTCCCTTAGATACCACTGTTTCATCGTCATCACTATTCCCTTAGAACAACACCTTTACCACTGTTTCATACGTCATCACTATTCCCTTAGAACAACATCTTTACCACTGTTTCATACGTCATCACTATTCCCTAGAACAACATCTTTTTCATACGTCATCACTATTCCCTTAGAACAACACCTTTACCACTGTTTCATACGTCATCACTATTCCCTTAGAACAACACCTTTACCACTGTTTCATACGTCATCACTATTCCCTTAGAACAACACCTTTACCACTGTTTCATACGTCATCACTATTCCCTTAGAACAACATCTTTACCACTGTTTCGTACGTCATCACTATTCCCTTAGAACAACATCTTTACCACTGTTTCATACGTCATCACTATTCCCTTAGAACAACATCTTTACCACTGTTTCATACGTCATCACTATTCCCTTAGAACAACATCTTTACCACTGTTTCATACGTCATCACTATTCATCTTTACCACTGTTTCATACGTCATCACTATTCCCTTAGAACAACGCCTTTGCCACTGTTTGCACATCTTTACCACTGTTTCATACATCATCCCTAGTCCTTTGGAACAACATCTCTATTTGTTTGTTTCCCGTCTTCTTGTTTTTCATTTGTCCTAATATCTTTCCAAACAACTTTTTCCTTTTGAAGGTGGCAAGCGGCATCGTCTATTATACATGATGAGAATGACAATAATGTTCTACAAAGAGAATCAATAGCCAGCGGTTTGCCACCTGAGTAGAAGACTTCAGACAAAGAATGCCGCCAATAATATTACTTGTAATCTAGTTTGCAGCCAACATCTTTTTCAAGATTGTATTGTCAGCAGAGGGACACAAACTGTTGCCTCGCTTTGTACCCTAGACCTGTTTAATATTTTGTGCACTGTTTGCTTAAGCAGGCAAGCGTTTAAAAGGCTGATAAGCTTATTCTGGTCTTTGAGCAATTCAAAGAGAGACACTTCAATTGAATTAACTATTTTGAACGTTGACGTGCCTTGCCTACGTCAGAATCATGTGCAACAAATCATTTAGAGCGTTCAAAAGCGTTCATGTTTTGAAAAAGTAAGACCTTCTTACAGTACAGGAAAATCGATACGGCATTGTCTCGCTTAATGCCGACATTTGCTTTCCCTGACCACTAGCGTCTTTATATATTTTTGAACTTTCTACTTTCCTCAACCGAACAAATAGCGAAATGGATAACTAGGTCTTTTCAGACCCTGATTAGTAGCGTCTTTATATTTTTTAACTTTCTACTTTCCTCAACCGAACAAATAGCGAAATGGATAGCTAGGTCTTTTCAGACTGATTTCAAAAGTAAAACCGGCGTGAGAAGCGAGAAAAAACTGTAACCCTCTGCTACTACATGTATATGCGTAGGAAAATCCTAACCCACTTGTATATAACTCTTCGCTCTGCTCTGATAATGAACATTGCTTTACTTAATCTTTTTTTTCTATTGATTAGACATGAGAGCATCATCAGTAAATGCCTTGCGGAGATGTGTCTGTATGATGTCCATTATGGTTTTCCACGCTCACAAGTCGTGCGTTTTCCTGATGGCATCGTTGTTGCTTTGAGTTACGAATGAAGACGAGAGCAGTTTTAATCTAATGCCTTTACTTTCATGGCAGAAACAACTACATTAGCATTATGTACTCTTTCACCTCATGTCATGTCTATGACCTTTTGGCCTGAAAAAATTCCCTAACCCATTGATATGTCAGAAAAAACTTGAAGGAAAAAATGTCCTTGTCGTTATTGTATAGATGCCAAATCTAGACGATGAGTGCACACGTAGACAAATGTTTGGAAGTAGGAAGAATGCGGGTTGAGGGGAATGTTGAAAATGCCATGATTGACAGCAAAGGGATGTAATAAATGACAAGAGTTAAAAGAAGTAATTGAAAGATGAAATGTTGTGTGTCACGTGCATTGCAGGCCTACACATGTTATAAAATTAACACCCTCACGCAGTTAAACTCTATACTCGTCGAGTATCTAGATCATGTTCTGTATCAGACATTTTGTGTATTTACTGTTTTATTTCGTTTTGTTTGTTTGTTTGTTGGTAGCTTGTTTGACAGTTGCTAGAAGTCCAGAGGCAAAACCAAAAGGTAATGAGTTCGAGCCCCGTCAACGGTTGAACATTTTTTCTCGCCCCTCCCCCCACACTGGTCCAGGTAGGTGAATCGACACCTAGTCCCATCGGAGGCGGACGATGAAAAGGAGATGCATGTGTACGGATAACAACACTCTGTGCAATTTAAAGATGCCTTGACTGTTTACAGGGCAGTCTGGGCAAAATTACAAATCCTATAAAAATACAACCCGAGATCACCTTTGTTGTGGATGTGAGTAAATTAAATCAAATAAACGAATAAAGGATAGTTGTTATTTTCGAGACGGTCAGGGTGGTCATTATGAGTCAGAATTGCAACCCCTTTTGCCTTAAGATTGAATGTTTTTGTCTGTGTGTCTTGTTTCCATGATTAGTCTAAATCAAATGTCTCAACATATCAATCACACTGTTGTCTTAGTTATTATGATTTTGTCTTCCATTCCATTCATTGTCTTGTTTCCTCACGGCTTTACAGAGATTCTTAATTATTATGATTTCTGTCTTCCATTCCATTCATTGTGTCTTGTTTCCTCACGGCTTTACAGAGATGCACCCTCATGTTTGCCAGCTATTCATGTACCACGGAAATCACCTCAATATTGACTTGTACTGGGGAGGGACACCTGAACGGGCGTTATTCCATTCAGTGTCAGAGCACATCCCAAACACCAACTGGGAACTTGCTGGCCATTCATGTAAGTTCACGTCTTGTTTCCT
>JAXRKP010000450.1:277500-287500 GCA_037039925.1 Doris montereyensis | reverse complement strand
ATCTGGCCACCATGGGGACCAAACCCACGACCTCTGCATCGGCAGCCATCGCCCCACCATGAAAAGAAAACGTGCTGCCACTCGGGCTAACTTCGCTTCCTAAGGGTTTTAGTATTATTCATTGTCCTCTCCATCACCCAGTTATCTGTTGCACTTTCCTTTATCGCAAGATACACACCTCAACTTGTAGGGCTCACCATTAACGATGAGCACTTTTACTGACTTGCCATCCTTGTGCCATTTTTTTTTCAATATTCAGGTTCTGTAGTCACTTTGTCCATTGTTTTCATCAACACCAATCTATCTGACGTCTTGCCAGCTGCTCACAATGAGATACCCGCAATAAGTAAGGGACATAACTCATTGTAAAATGTCACATTTCAGTGTGCTTACTGTTACCTCCCATAATATTACACTGTTGTATTTATTGTTATTATTATTATTATTATTATTATTATTATTATTATTATTATTATTATTATTATTATTATCATTATCATCATCATCATCATCATCATCATCGTCATCATCATCGTTATCATTATCGTAATCATTATTATTATTATTATTATTATTATTATTATTATTATTATTATTATTATTATTATTATTGTTATTTTTATTATTGTTATTATTGTTATTATTATTATTATTGTTAATATATTATTATTATTATTATTATCATTATTATTATTATTATTAGTATTATTATTATATATTAGTAGTATTGTTATTATTATTATTATTATTAGTAGTAGTAGTAGTAGTAGTAGTAGTAGTAGTAGTAGTAGTAGTAGTAGTAGTAGTAGTAGTAGTAGTAGTAGTAGTAGTAGTGGTAGTAGTAGTAGTAGTAGTAGTAGTAGTAGTAGTAGTAGTAGTAGTACTAGTACTAGTAGTAGTAGTAGTAGTAGTAGTAGTAGTAGTAGTAGTAGTAGTAGTAGTAGTAGTAGTAGTAGTAGTAGTAGTAGTAGTAGTAGTAGTAGTAGTAGTAGTAGTAATAGGAGTAGTAGTTCTTGGTTTTGTTGTAGAAGCAATAATAGTAGTAGTGATAGTTCTAGTTGTAGTAGTAGTTGTAGTAGTAGTAGTAGTAGTAGTAGTAGTAGTAGTAGTAGTAGTAGTAGTAGTAGTAGTAGTAGTAGTAGTAATAGTAATAGTAATAGTAGTAGTAGTAGTAGTAGTAGTAGTAGTAGTAGTAGTAGTTGTAGTAGTAGTAGTAGTAGTAGTACTAGTAGTTGTAGTTGTAGTAGTAGTAGTAGTAGTAGTAGTAGTAGTAGTAGTAGTAGTAGTAGTAGTAGTAGTGGTAGTAGTACTAGTAGTAGTAGTAGTAGTAGTAGTAGTAGTAGTAGTAACATGCGGTAGCAGTAGTTCATTAGTAGGAGAAATAGTAGTGGTGACAATGTGATTGAGGGTGTAGTGGTAGAAGTACTGTAGAAATATCAACGGTGATTGAGATTGTAGTGGTAGAAGTACTGTTGAAATACCAACAGTGTTTGAGGTGGTAGTGGTAGAAGTACTGTAGAAATGCCAACGGTGTTTGAGTTGGTATTGGTAGAAGTACTGTAGAAATACCAACGGTGGTTGAGGCGGTAGTGGTAGAAGTACTGTAGAAATATCAACGGTGGTTGAGGCGGTAGTGGTAGAAGTACTGTAGAAATATCAACGGTGGTTGAGGCGGTAGTGGTAGAAGTACTGTAGAAATACCAACGGTGGTTGAGGCGTTAGTAGTACAAGTACTCTAGAAATACCAACGGTTGTTGAGGCGGTAGTGGTAGAAGTACTGTAGAAATACCAATGGGGGTTTGGGGTGAAACACACTATTTCAACGTTGTTCTTTAAACTTTGTACAGGACTTTATTACATGTACATGTATTTAAAGATGCTGTTTTATTGGTGATGGTAAATTAATACACGCTTTGTTCTTTCAAGGTATCTACTACACGTTAATTCTGTTGTGGTCGGTGACCTCAGTGATGTGTTCTGTGCTGATTCTGAATCTCCACCACAGAGGACCCAGAAGGGAGCAAGGTACCAGACACAATTCGATGGGTAAGGCCTTTGCTGCGTCTCGTCTCTATACGCAAAGATAATGTAAAGGAGGAGAATTGTGTTTCAATATGTTCATTTCAATAGTAGAATATCAGGAAGCTTCGAAAAAAACGTATTGAAGTTAAGATGTTTTTTCTGTTCCATGATACATCTGACATGTCCTTGTGAATTCCGGCAATTAGCTAGGTTGTAACAGAGTCGGTATCAGGAATGGAAACAAAAAAAAAGGGCTAGGCCTACTGACATTCTTGTCAGTACTTATGACTACATTCATGTGCTATTAAGGGCTTTAAATGTGTTTATTACATTTCTTTAATCATTAAAGACAGACACTAATAATATGTTTTATAACTTCATCAGACAGACATAGTAGGATAATCTTTGAGAAACCGAATATACCTTTAAAAGGGGGGGGGAAGCGGGTCAAAGAAATTAGATCTTTTCTGCTAAATAAGTTTTTAAAAACACAAATCAATACCCACAAATCAATACCCACAAATCAATACCCCGAAGTGGGTCTTTTGTGTAGTATCCAGCTATATGTAGAGGAAGATCCTGTCAGAACGTTAGTGCGGAAAGCCTAACAGACTTGTGTACTAAACGATTCCCGGGAGTTGAGAAAAACTTTGAAGGAAATGGCCTGCTGAGGATGAAAAAATGTACAGTCGGTAAACAAGCCTGCACTTATACGGGGATGCGGACTATACATCCATCTTTATGTTTATCTTTTACCAACAGAACACATGGAATTTCATTCACTTCTACCCTATCAAAATTGTAAGTCTTACCTTCCCTTGCGTTTGCTGTCTAACAACCGCCTTTCCTTTATGAATATTTAATATAATTAAAGCTGTTGTCGTGAATTCACAAAAATATCATTATTCTGGTAATCAATGTTCCTACCGTTTAAGCTGTGCAAGTGTGCGCGCACACACCAGGGAAATGAGGTGCACACAATTCAGAAATGTCTGCGCATACCCATCTAAACGTACAAAATAGAAGAAGAAAAATACCCAATTAATTTGCCTCGAATTGGGAATATTTCACAGCAACTTTGCACACACAGACTACGAAATAACAAATTTAGAGAGAACATTGGTGGTAACCAACTTACAGAAACACATCGTGAATCTGACCTTCTCATCTAAATTCTGATTCTGTTATTATTCTGTCCTACCCAGGTTTTCCTGCGAAGTCTGCGTCGCCTCGTGTGTCTTGGATCAGACAGTTATTACCCTTTGACCGACAACGAGGCGATAAGCATGCGAGGACTGCAGCCTCCTGCAAACTCTGGCAACCAGGAACCACGCAACAACTCGGCCTCCAAGATGGAAAGAGACATGGAAGATGTAAGCCGACAGTTGAGTCATCTCAGCAAAAGATTCGCCAAAAAGGGTAAAATAGAAATAGATATAATTAGGATGCCAGCTTAGCTTCCTTTTCTTAAACAGTAGTAGATTGAGCATGGGGATTGCAACGATGACGGTACTTTCGAGGGAAAATTAATGATAATGTTTACAATATAATAATAGTGAAACATACATTAATGATAATGATAATAATCAATGATGATAATAATAATAATAATAATAATAATAATAATAATAATAATAATAATAATAATAATAATAATAATAATAATAATAATAATAATAATAATAATAATAATAATAATAATAATAATAATAATAAATAATAAAAAATAAAAAATAATAATAATATGATAATGATAATGATAATAATAATAATAATAATAATAATAATAATAATAATAATAATAATAATAATAATAATAATAATAATAATGATGAGGATGAGGATGATGATGATGATGATGATGATGATGATAATGATAATAATAATAATAATAAAAATAATAATAATTAATAATAATAATGATAATAATGATAATAACAATAGTAATCATAATAATAATCATAATAATAATCATAATAATAATCATAATAATGATAGTGATAATGATAATGATACTGATAGTGATAATGATAATGATAATGATAATAATAGTAATTATAATAATATTAATAATCAATCATTTTTAAAAATAGTCAGATGAGCCGTAGTGTATCTATATCCAATACTTATTTGTTTTGCCGAAGACTACAGATCTGGGTAGGCGTTTACAAACTGCCTTTATATGTTCCATAGTTGCAAAATGTTGTAGCGTCCTGTTTAACATTTCAATCCCATTTGTGAGCAATTTAACTTTTTGAAAAGTTCGAAAATTTACAATGAGGTGAAAAATGTTATCCCTTTCAACCTCTTTCTAGCACGATTTTAATCATGACCGACTAAATAACCCTGTTTCAGGTCCGTGTATTTCTAGATCTAGATCTAGCTGTAGATTTTATTTGTAGAATACGGTATAAATATATTGATTGAAACATCATCGAACAAAACATGTCAATCTTAGACTCTAGATCTAGACCCAATATCATAGTGAATCGAAAACAGGAAAAGCAAAACAAATGATCTACGTTAACAGTCACTTTGATGTCATGATATTTTAACATCGGAGAATCATCAGCCCCCAATGGCACAATCAGTAGTGCAACCGAGGGCGAAGCATTATGATTCCATTGGTTTTTTGGGGGTTTTTTTTCATTTTTTCTTTTTTCATTATTATCATTCTTTTGGTTAGTCATAACTGCGCAGGGCTTGGATATCGTTCAAAATGTTTGTAACAATGTTTTGAAACCATCATGATTTGCCAAAGTTCGCACGGTACACACAATTTTCTGTATTTGTTGTTTAACCCGAGGGCGCAGACAGAAGATTACACAAAAATATTGCTGTTCATCTTCTAACATGGCGCTATGGAGACGAAATTCATTATTTTAAAAATACATTAATAGAATACAACAAACAAACTACATAATATAGTCATTCGTGATTGCTAGCAACATTCTATTACATGTTTATCTGTGAACGTAAATAATTTATTCATTCTTTTTTTGTGGCCATGTTTCGCAGGAAATTCGACAAGACATCTTGGACGAGTGGCACCAGGTGGCGCTTGTCATTGATCGCACGCTCTTCGTGCTTTTCCTGCTCATTTTCCTTATGTGTAGCATCATTTTGTTGGCCTAACAAAGCCAATATTGTAAAGACACAGTAATTATGTTACTAACTGCTTTAAATTAGACAAATTTGCCAGCAGTGGACAGGCTTACAGGTACAATGAAAAAGTGGTTGTTGTTGTTGTTGTTTTCTTTAAAAGAATATGACACCTGGCTATTTAATTTAAATGACTCTATAATCAGTGAATGGCTTGCTTGTTTATTAATATTATTGTAACTGAAAAATTATTGTACTGTTGTCTAAAGCATGATTACAAACAAAAGGTTTCCAGGCTTTGCCTGTAAAGTAAAGTTAATTTAAACCTGTTCATCTTTCCAACTCCCCCCCCCATTACCCAGCCATCTCCGGATCCCCCGTCTCTAATCACAACCTTTATTATACATGATTTGTAAATAATAAAATCGACATCATTTTTATCAATCTACTTATCCATCTATTTATTGAAATTTACTTACTTTTTTAATTATTAACTACTTAATTTCTTTGTATCCATTCTTCTTACAATTCATTTTTTTAAATAGCTTGTCATTGTAAGGATGAAAAAGACTGCTCATTCACTATACATCATAGATTCTAAGTGTAAATGCCTATATAAAACGTTATAATAATATTGAAATAACTGTCAAGAATATGTAATATTATATTATTATATAACATTGTAGAATCATTTTCATTTTCATAGATCGCAAGAACTTGAATCATTGAATCATTGAGTGTCATTTCCATTATTCTTTGTTTACTGTTTACAATTTTTACGATTTCGATCATTTATCATGAAATAAAGTATTGACAAAAATGTATTCCTCGTCATTAGAGTCGAGTCGATCAACACAACTTGTTTTTAACAACCACATGGATGACAATAGCATTAAGTGAATGAGAACTGGATAGTCCAGAAGCAAGATGTCGGCCTCTCAATCAAAAGGTCATGGGTTCAAGCCCCAGCTGGTTGAAGAAAGTTTCTCGAGTTTTCTTTGACAACCCACCCCACCCATTCCCCATCCCACCCCCGCACACCCCCTCCTCCCACCCACCCACTCTTGGTCCGGCTAGGTGAATCGACACCAGTCCAATCGTAGATAAAAGCACAACGCTCTGTGAACGTTTAGGATCCCTTGGATGTTAACAGGGCTAAATTAAAAAACCCACCAAAACACCCTGAGATCACCTTCAGTTGTGGATGTGGGTGAATCAATGTTTTTTTTTAAACCAACAAACCCCGAGATTTAGTTGTGGATGTGGGTAAATCAATCAACAAAATACCCCGAGATCACCTTAGTTGTGGATGTAGGTAAATATCAAATGAAATCAATCAAATCAAAAAGCACTGAGTGGACGCGAAAGACCTCCAAGCCCCCAAACCAAAAGCCCGTGACCGAAAAGAGTGACAGTGACGTTGACTGACTGGTGCTTTATCGTTCGTGCTGCGCCAATCCTGGAGGGTCACAGAATACGCCATATTAAGATAATGTAAATAAGACAAGATAACAAAGATAACACAAGATAAGATAAAGATAAGACAACAAGACAATATAGTCTATATTTGTCCTATGGAAATTTCTTTTAGTCACAATTTCATAACAGTTCACAAACAGAATGATCATTTCTTAATAAATGATACAAATTACACAGAATAATAATAGTTATGGTGATGTTATTATACATATTTATTATCATTTTTAGTAATCAATAAGGAACAACTCTCTCTGTCACTGACTTTAATTCTCTTTCTCTGTCTCTGTCTCTGTCTCTGTCTCTATGTCTCCGTTTGTCTGTCCGTCTGTTTGTCTGTTTGTCTACCTCTCTCTCTCTCTCTCTCTCTCTCTCTCTCTCTCTCTCTCTCTCTCTCTCTCTCTCTCTCTCTCTCTCTCTCTCTCTCTCTCTCTCTCTCTCTCTCTCTCTCTCTCTCTCTCTCTCTCTCTCTCTCTCTCTCTCTCTCTCTCTCTCTCTCTCTCTCTCTCTCTCTCTCTCTCTCTCTCTCTCTCTCTCTCTCTCTCTCTCTCTCTCTCTCTCTCTCTCTCTCTCTCTCTCTCTCTCTCTCTCTCTCTCTCTCTCTCTCTCTCTCTCTCTTTCTATCTAATCTCTCTCTCTCTCTCTCTCTCTCTCTCTCTCTCTCTCTCTCTCTCTCTCTCTCTCTCTCTCTCTCTCTCTCTCTCTCTCTCTCTCTCTCTCTCTCTCTCTCTCCTTTTCTATCTCTCTCTCTCTCTCTCTCTCTCTCTCTCTCTCTCTCTCTCTCTCTCTCTCTCTCTCTCTCTCTCTCTCTCTCTCTCTCTCTCTCTCTCTCTCTCTCCTCCTCCTCCTCCTCCTCCTCCTCCCCCTCCCTCCCCCTTTTTTCGCCACACACACACACACACGCGCACACAGACAAACAATGGACAATGACAATAACAATAGATAGCCACGCCATGCCAAGGTGGGAAAATGAAAAGCTAAACAGCCTAATCAAGGATGGCTTGATCTGTAAGTTTCCTACCACGTAACTAAAGACTTCTCGAATCTTGTAGATCTAGTTCCTGTTCCTTCAACGATGACGAAAGACTTATTTTTTCAGCCACGCCCTTCAATTCCTTTTTTTTGCGTTTTGTTTTGTTGTTGGTTAAATATGAATATAAAATATAGTATTAGTTCCTTCAGAATATTATTCATCCTGCAAGGTGAGGTCAAAAGACGTCTGTCACGCGCCTTCTCTCAATGCGGAGACAATGTGGTGACAATGTGGAGATAATGTGGAGACAAGGCCCTGACAAAACAGTTAACTCATCACATTTTGCCATAACTCAAAATTTTGCCAACTGTACGTCTTAGTATTCATAAAAGTACCTAGAACTCTAGGGGGACTGCCAGAGGCTGTCGTCCTCTTAACCAAAAGGTAGTGGGTTTGAAGCCTCGCCAGCGGTTGAAAAATTAAACTCAGTAGTCTGGTCCAAGTAGACAAGACAAAAAATTCCGTGTGCATTTGTCCATCTGACTAACGTCTATAATCTCGTGGAAATTAAAAAAAATTTCATAAAAGTCACCTTGAAATTTTCTTTTCAGGTGTTCGAGATATTCATGTTGAATGCAGTTTCTTCATCAAGCTCTTGCAATTTAGTCATCTATTTCGAAAAGGGGTCTGATGAATGCATCGTCAAAGGCCTAATAAGAGACATTAGAGTTAGAAAGGATTGAAATAGGGTTGAAAAATTAAACATGTTTATTCGTGATTGTTCACGTTAGTGAGGGCTCTAGACAAAATTATATCAAACAAACCCAAAACTAAATTTTACAGTCAAACATTACAATCTCGTGAATTAAAAAAAATACTTTAAACCTCATATGTCATGATGCCCTAAGCATGAACTCGGCTCTAAACAACAAAAAATAGAAATGACCGGAATCTTGTTTCTTTTCAGGTTCAAGTCTAAAGCCATGTGAAGCGGAACAATTTAGTCATGACTATTTCGAACTCAACAAAGGCCATAATAAGAGACAGACCATTGAAATAGTCATGGTGATTGCTGATTTATATCACTAAACAGTGAAAGTTACCTACTTCAAGCTAGCATGACCGGAACTTGTCCCAGTTTCTAAAAATGAAGCATTTGGACACCTAAATCGAGTGGGGAGGTGGGAGGGGGTGCTTGTTTAGTGCCTTTCCCAAGGACCACAACGTTAGAACTATCTTTGCTAGGATTCAAACCCGGGACCTCATGATCTCAAACCTTACAGTCTAAACACTTGGCCACCTACACCACTGACATGTCGATGGATTAAACATTTACATAAACCCCAACAACGTCATTGAGCTTTTTCATTTGAAATCCCCCCCCCCCCCCGATGGAAAGCAGTAAATATAGTTGAATTGTGACTTTCGTCTTCATGGATGGATGGTACAAAGTAAAGTAAAGGTAATGACATAAAATATGAAAGCACTTATAGGAACAAAAACGAGCCAAATACAAGAAATAGACAGAAATAAATCATGGCCACCATGGGGATCAAACCCACGACCTCTGTGTCGGCAACCATCGCCTCTCCATGAAAAGACAGCGTGCTACCTATCGACCTAACTACATGTGTTTAGATGGGGTGAGCAAAAGGATTGTGAGGAATGTCACAGGGGTATGGATGTGGTGAGCAAGAAAATAATGAAAATGGCAGCAGAAGTGTGAATGCAGCGAGCAAGAGGATTGTGAGGAATGTGACAGGGGTATTGATATGGTGAGCAAGAGGATTGTGAGGAATGTGACAGGGGTATGGAAGTGGTGAGCAAGAGGATTGTGAGGAATGTGATAGGGTATTGATATGGTGAGCAAGAGGATTGTGAGGAATGTGACAGGGGTATTGATATGGTGAGCAAGAGGATTGTGAGGAATGTGACAGGGGTATTGATATGGTGAGCAAGAGGATTGTGAGGAATGTGACAGGGGTATTGATATGGTGAGCAAGAGGATTGTGAGGAATGTGACAGGGGTATTGATATGGTGAGTAAGGGGATTGTGAGGAATGTGACAGGGGTATTGATATGGTGAGCAAGAGGATTGTGAGGAATGTGACAGGGGTATTGATATGGTGAGCAAGAGGATTGTGAGGAATGTGACAGGGGTAAGGATGTGGAGAGCAAGAGGATTGTGAGGAATGTGACAGGGGTATTGATATGGTGAGCAAGAAGATTTTGAGGAATGTCACAGGGGTAAGGATGTGGATAGCAAGAACATAATGAAAATGGCAACAGGCGCGTGAATGCGGTGAGCAAAAGGATTGTGAGGAATGTGACAGGGTATGGATGTGGTGAGCAAAGGATTGTGAGGAATGTGACAGGGTATTGATATGGTGAGCAAGAGGATTGTGAGAATGTGACAGGGTATGGATG
>JAXRKP010000450.1:262500-272500 GCA_037039925.1 Doris montereyensis | reverse complement strand
GGATTATCGTAGACCGAAATTTGGTTACAATGCACTGTGAAACAAGTCAAAACGGTATTTTGGACACTAGAACATAATTTTTGAGACAACGATATTTTAATCTCACAATCAAATTCGCCCACTTTCGTCATAAAAGTAATTGTTCTACATAATTTGGTTTAAGTACAATAATATATAACCAAATCCCTTGCTTGTCAACGAAAACAATTAATAACATCATTATCCCGATGTCTCCAAAAACATTCACATGTGATTGGGGGAGGGGCAAAAATCACAGTCTTTCAGTTGTCCTTCTTTATCTGTTTATTCATTTATTTGTCTATAGTAATAGTACATAGTGGAACATGTTTTTAGCGCCTTTCGCCGAAACCTCAAAGCGCTTTACAATGCGAGTTGAAATATTCTTTAAAAAGATACTTTCAAATTTCAAGATTGCATTCTAAACACGGTCACATAAATAAAACATTATTAAAATTGGGCATTGTATACATTTCAATTCAATTATTTACAGAATGTATTTCCTAAAACGATGTGGTTTAGTAGATTTTTTTAAAGATTTCAAGACTGGTTGCAAGTCTCACAGATGGAGGTAAAGCCTTCCATACGTGTGGTCCTAAGTTTGCCACAACGTCTATCTCCGAAACGTTTCAAGTGCGTTTTTTGGAATTCTCAAATTCATATATTGTCTACTTCTGGTTTCTAGCCAATTATAGATCCGTTCATTCTTTCTTTCTTTTTTAACAGCTCCCATTTTACCTTCCGGTGTATGGGTTTAGATACCTGAAATGGTCTTTCTCCAGGATGCCCTGTCCTGACATTTTCTGTTCTCTTCCGTGAAAGTTAAATTTCTTTTGCTTAAATGCCTCTTTTATATCTTCTTTCCACTTTCACCGAGGTCTGCCTTTTGGTTTTTTACCTTGCGTTTTAGCACTGTATACTGATTTAGCTATTATATTGTCATTCATTCTGTTTACATGCCCAAACAATTTCAGTTGATTATTTCTATCTAAGTTTTTATGCCATCTGCTTTGGTTTGATCTCTTACTGTTGTGTTTTTATTTTGCCTCTTTTAGTTTTCCTACTTCTCTACTTACTATTTCATTTCAACTGCTTGTACTACTACTGTATTCTCTACTGTCTAAGGTCCAGGTTTCACTGCCATAGAAACTAGGATAATAAAAATACTTATATACTGCCATTTTTTTGGCGTGGGTTTTTTGTACACTTTTGTTTACCTATAAATGCCTTTCTAGATAGTTATACATTGCACTTGCCTTTTTGATTCTCTGGCTGATTTCTTCTCTTAGTTTTCCTCTGAGTTAATCATTACTCCTAGGTAATTGTAGCTTTGAACTTGTTCTAAATTCTCCCTGCCCAAGATGTTGTGTGTTAGTTTTCCTAGTTACTAACATTGTTTTGGTTTTTCTTTGCATTTACTCTCAGTCTTCTTTTATTTAATGCATTATTCATGATGTTGATATTCGACTGAAGGTCACTTTCTGATTTTCCAAATGGAACTAAATCATCAGCAATAAAGCATTGCTAAATTTACTGGTTTGAGCTTCCACATACCTACATTCAATTTCTTCATTTTTGAGGATACCTTTGTGACTGAATCCATAAGTGTGATAAACAAAAGAGGACTAATAAAACAACCCTGTCTTACTCCTATATCTACATCAAATTCTTCCGTTACATTTCCAGCTAATTTCACTGCACATGTTGGTTTACTGTAAAAACTTTTAATGGCTTCTATTAAAGTTTGCTGTACATTGTGTTCTTTTCAGAAATGCCATTGTTCATCCCTCCTTACGGTGTCAAATGCCTTTTCTAAGTCAATAAAACATAGGTGCAGGTCAATGTTTCTCTCAAGGAATTTTCTATTATTTGTCTAATTGTTAATAAGTGGTCTTGTACACTTCTTCCCAGTCTAAATCCACTCTGGTGTTCTTCATTCTGATCCTCTACTCTTTTCCTTAGTCTCATTTCCAGATCCAGACATACACTTTTCCTGGTACGCTAAGTAATGATATCCCCCTATAGTTTGAGTATTCCATAGTTGTTCCTTTCTTGTGTATTGGTACTACCGTTCCCTTTTTTCCAGTCGTCTGGCACCTTGATTTTTCCATGTTTGTTGACATATTGTGTGTAATAGTTTGTCTGCCTCTCTTCCTTTGTTTTTAATCATTTCTGGATAAATTTGATCTGGTCCTTGGGATATTTACATCTTCAGATCTCTGATTACTTGATCTTTATAACTGCTTTACTCCTTGTTTCATTGTTCCATTGAAATTATCTAATTGCCGTCTCCTCTGGATTTCTCCATGTTTCCCTTATAATTGATATGTCTTCTTTCATATTTCTCCTTTGGTAATTCTTAATTTGTCGTTTCCGCATGCTTTGGTCTTTCCCATGCTCTTCATTGCTCCCAGGACAGCTTTTGATTTCCTTGATAGCTTTCTTGAAGTCTTTGTCCAAACTCTTCCCACTGTTCCTGTTTTGCTTTCTTACTTCCTCTTTGGCGATAGTTCTTTTACTCACGTAATCTATCATATCCTCTTGCCTCTTTGTTTGCAAGTATTTCTTCCAGGCATCCTTATTTTCTTTGATCTTAATCTGGACATTCTCATTCTACCATGCTGTTCATTTCCTATCTCCTTTAATTTGTTTCCTACCACAGACCTCTTCAGTACAACTGGGAGGTGTTTCTTTATACATTTGCTACTTTTCTTCTTTTGTGCATTCAGATCCATATGCCTTTCACTGATAATTCTTCTTTCCTGGATTGGTATATATGTTTTACTACTGGTTTATTCAGTTCTTCTATTTTGAGTTTAGTAGTTTTCTTCTCTTCCTTTTTCTGTTTGTTTCCTTCAGTCAGTAATATCATTTTGGCAATCACTAGATGATGATCACTAAATATTTCAGCTCTTCTGTTTACTCTTGCATCCAAATGGAATGTAAAAAAAGGGAGCTGCTAACTATTATGTAGTCTATGATTGACTTTTCACATCTGTCTTCATTTACTCTTGTATATTTGTGGATATCTTTATGAGGAAAAAAAAAGTGTTGGCTATTTTCATGTTATACTTTCGGCAAAAACCTATTACTCTCTCTCCATTTGGAAAAGTTGTTGTCTCTCCTTCTTTGCCTATTACTCCTCCTGATGTTTCTACATTGTTGTCTACTCTAGCGTTTAAATTTCCTAAAACCATTAATTCCTGTTTGGGTTTGAGATTCCTGCAGCTATTTGTAAATCATTTTTGAAGATATTGTTTTCTTCTTTGGTTACATCTTCGTTTGGTTCCTAAGCTGCTAATAATTTAATTTCTCTTCCTTTTGGTTGAATATTTACCTCTAATAGCCGTAGGCTTATAAATTTCCAACTTTCTAGTAGCTTTTCTTGCCTTTTATGCATGAGGAGGTCTACTCCTGCTCTAGCTATTTTTGACATCTACTCATGAGAAGATTAAATTATGATTTGATCCTACATTTTCTATTCCTTGCTTTTTTTCTTTGTTTCTGTAATGGCCAAAATGTCTACTTTGAATGTTTCCATTTTTCAGCTTTCTTGTCCATTTATTGCCCTAATATTCCATGTTCAATATTAACACTCCGTGTTCTTTTCCAAGCCGTCTTCGAAAGTTCATCAATCCGGGGCATATCATCATATTAAAGACTTTGAATCAGTTTGTTTTGGATAAGCAGGGATTAGCCCACAGTAGCCTAGGTAGATGGTGAGGCACTTTGAGGTCCCTACTCGGCTTTGTTATTTTCTGTCAGGGTTAACTCCCTTAGCCTTTGATCACCCAAGACCAGCCTGCAAGGCAGCAGGTTGTTATTTTCTGTCAGGGTTGTCAACCTGGCCCGGCCTGCAAGACAGCAGATTGTTTTCTGTAAGGGTTAACTCCCTTTGCCTTTGGTCAGCCAAGATGCGCCCGAAGGCAGCAGGAGACTCGTGGAGGCGGGGCCACCTAATCCCCGTACATGTGCTTACCTGTCCACTGCCCAGGGATCCGTCTATTAATTTATATGATTATTGTTTATCTATGTTACATACAGATACACAGGAGCTGGCAATTACTCTAGATCTAGATGTTTGTAAAAAAACCTACACATTTGTACTTAGAAGTGTGTGTGTATGTGATTATGTTGTAAATGTTGTTTGTATGTGTGAGTAAGACATGCGTGTGTTTTGTAGCTTTTTATATCTCAACTGTGTAATTTATGTCTCAACTGTGTAACCAAACAAAAAATTGCCATTTATGGACAATAAAGAACTATTATTATTATTATTATTATTATTATTATTATTATTATTATTATTATTATTATTATTATTATTATTATTATTATTATTATTATTATTATTATTATTATTATAGACACTCTAGTAAGATAAAGGATCGATTAGTACCCAAAACAAGGCTTTTTGTTTACTCACAGTCAAGAATTAATAAAGGGATTAAGCAATTTCACAAATAGATCTAATGTATGTTGACATAAAGATTATGTGGATACGTAGCAATACTTTTGTTCTCCTCTCCCAACCGTGAACAATTCCTGCTATTTGTAGTCGGAATCTAAGATATTTCAGAACATAAATTTTCATATCAATCTAAACAATTTGATAAAGTTCTTTAAGATCTCCCCCCTTTCCAGATATAAACAAAACGATTACGTAAACCCAAGTTAACTAGGGCACTCCCAATATGATTATGTCATAAACTCGTTAGGGGTTTTGCATACTTTGAATTAATTATGTCATAGGCTTTACCTAATAAGGGAATCCTTCAAAACTATGTAACTATGTTACAATTAATTATTTGGTGGCGTTGGGGTGGAATTTTTCATTTATCTATTTGCTGCAATAGAGAAACAACTTTATTTTCAAAGTTATAAAGATATAAATGAATACATTCCTTTTAATTATCTAGACGCAAAGGCTCAGCGTTTTTGACATTACCTGAACGTAACATCCGTGTCGAAATGGATGAGGATACCTGCCGACGATTTCAAGGAATACACATCGCCTGCGCCTGGTGGTCAAACATTGGAACTCAGACCAAAGGAAAACATCAGCAAGAGCAGCTGTAAAATTCGAGGATGGGGAAGAGAGAGAATGGGTCACAGTAGTACATCGTAGTAAAAATAATTTTTATAATAAGGTGATAAGCCGTAGAAAAGGGACAGCAACGAAATAAAAATGTCACTAATAATAATAATAATAATAATAATGCATATATATATATCATTATATTCGTATTTATATAAATTCTATATATTTATATATATATATATATATATATAATATATATATATATATATATTATTTATATTGCGCCAACATCTCACATATAGAGCTCTGGACGCATTACAATAAAACATAAAGTCACTTTCTTACTATTCACATATACACACAAACACACATATATTATGTTTGCTTCAAGATAAGGGGACTTGGTAGTTTAGAGACAAGGTGTCGGTCTCTCAAACAAAAAAGTTGTGGATTCAAGCCCTGACTGTTGGGAAAGATTTATCAAGTCGTTGTGGGGTTTTTCGAGTCAAACTAACCCCCCTGCCCCGGGTAGGTATTTTGATAACTAATCCCATCGGAGACTGAAGATAAAAAGTAGGTCCCATGTGCATATCACAACACTATGTGCATGTTAACGATCCCTTGGCTGTATACAGGGCAATTCGAGTAAAATTAAAAATCTATCAAAACCCCCGAAATTTTCCTCAGTGGTGGATGTGGGTAAAATCAAATCAAATAAATTTTTATTAAAAACTTAAAGAATTCTTTCTTTTGGGTGGTGCGTCTTTTGCTGTGACGACGAGTGACCTTTCTGTTCTTGACGTCTTTTGCTGTGACGAAAATGACCTTTTCTGTTCTTGACGTCTTTTGCTGTGACGAGAGTGACCTTTCTGTTCTTGACGTCTTTTGCTGTGACGAGAGTGACCTTTCTGTTCTTGACGTCTTTTGCTGTGACGAAAGTGACCTTTCTGTTCTTGACGTCTTTTGCAGTGACGAGGAGTGACCTTTCTGTTCTTGACGTCTTTTGCTATGACGAAAGTGACCTTTCTGTTCTTGACGTCTTTTGCTGTGACGAGAGTGACCTTTCTGTTCTTGACGTCTCTTGCTAACGAGAGTGACCTTTTCTGTTCTTGACGTCTTTTGCTATGACGAGAGTGACCTTTCTGTTCTTGACGTCTTTTGCTGTGACGAGAGTGACCTTTTCTGTTCTTGACGTCTTTTGCTATGACGAGAGTGACCTTTTCCTTTCTTGACGTTTTTGCTTGACGAAAGTGACCTTTCTGTTCTTGACGTTGAAAAACTTGGCTCATGCGTATTGTTTACGTCCGTTATATTTTACCCATCACTGAATTCAACAACATTTAATTTCATCTACTTGCTATTTTTCTCTGAATTAATTGTCCTTTTCTGTTCAACGGCAAAATGGGATAAATATAACACTAGAAGTTGATGATTTGAAGGGGGATATATTTTAAAGATTTTAAAAATTTGTGATTAGAACACATTTTGTGTACGTTTTGTTCGTATTTCTAACAAATTTTGACTTTGCTTCGTGAATTCTTGTTCTCAACCCAGAGGGACAGAGAGAAAAAATGTCGACAAATAAATAAATGAGGCATTGGTCCTAGCTGACGGTGAGGTTGTTGTTGTTGTTGTTGTTGAAAGTGACTTTTGATTTTTTTATTTGATTTACGTCTCTTTATGTCATCTCGGGGTTTACGGTAGTTTTAATTTTGCCGGACTGCCCTGTAAACAGCCAAGACATCTTTAACGTGCACAAGGTGTTGTGATCTGTCTGCAAGGTGGTACCCCCTATTTTATCGTCGTCTCCGATAGAACTAGGTGTTGACCCACCTACCTGGACCAGGGGAGGAGGCGGGGGGGACGAGAAAGACCATTTTGGCTGTTGACACCTTGACGTTGGACTACTAAGCCCCGGTTTGCAGACGATTTCCGATAAAGACGTATTGTTTAATCGTCCGTTACGAGGAAGAGAAAATTTACCCATCACTATGAATTCAACAAAGATTTAATTTCATCTACCAGGTTAAGCTTTTAATGGCTCCTTGACATTAATTGTCCAAGTTTTCTACCCATACACGGCAAAAGGTGATAAAATGATAACAGGGTGCTAGACAGTTGATGATTTGAATCCTGGGGATATATCTGACACAGGTTAAAGATTTGATAAAAATTTGACAGGGTGCTAGTTAGAAGGCAGAACAGGTGATTTGACATCCTTGACAGGGTGCTAGTCTGACGTATTTCAGAACAAATTTTGACTTTGACTTAGGCAGAACAGGTGATATTGACTTGTTCTCAAGTCTGACAAGGTTAGGAACAGAGATAAAAAATGTCGACAAATAAATAAATGAGGCATTGGTCCTAGTCTGAGGTTAGGCAGTTGTTGATATTAATGACATCCTTGTTGGGTGCTGTCTGACACAGGTTAGGCAGAACAGGTTTTTTAATGACATCCTTGATTTACTGACACAGGTTAGGCAGAACAGGTTAAATCATCTTGACGGGGTTCTGACGGTTAGGCACTTTAATAATTTTGACAGGGTGCTGTCTGACACAGTTAAAACAGGTGAAATAATGACATCCTTGAACTAGTCTGACACAGGTTAGGTGTAATAATGATCCTTGACTGTCTGACACAGGTTAGGCAGAACAGATTTTAATCATCCTTGACAGGGTCTCTGACGAGGTTAGAACTAGGTGTTGACCCATCCTTGACAGGGTGCTGTCTGACCAGGTTAGGCAGAACAGGTGATAATAATGGACGGGGTCTAGGACGGGTTAGGCAAGAAATAATGACATCGACATTTTGACGCTGAAAACAAGTTGACATCCTTGAGTTTGGACTTAGGCTAAGCCCCGGGTTGCAGACGATTTAGGCAGAACAGATAATAATGACATCCTTGACAGGGTGCTATTTCTTTAGTGTTAATCGTGTGTGTGACGAGGTTAGGCAGAAAATGTTAACCAACATCCTTGACAGGGTGCTATCAACAAGGCAGAACAGGTGATAATAATGACATCCTTGACAGGGTGCTAGTCTGACGGCAGGTTAGGCAGAACAGTGATAATAATGGACAGTGTGCTAGTCTGACGCAGGTGCTAGTTAAGCGGAACAGGTGATAATAATGACATCCTTGACAGGGTGCTAGTCTGACACAGGTTAGGCAGAACAGGTGATAATAATGACATCCTTGACAGGGTGCTAGTCTGACACAGGTTAGGCAGAACAGGTGATAATAATGACATCCTTGACAGGGTGCTAGTCTGACACAGGTTAGGCAGAACAGGTGATAATAAACACATCCTTGACAGGGTGCTAGTCTGACACAGGTTAGGCAGAACAGGTGATAATAATGACATCCTTGACAGGGTGCTAGTCTGACACAGGTTAGGCAGAACAGGTGATAATAATGACATCCTTGACAGGGTGCTAGTCTGACACAGGTTAGGCAGAACAGGTGATAATAATGACATCCTTGACAGGGTGCTAGTCTGACGCAGGTTAGGCAGAACAGGTGATAATAATGACATCCTTGACAGGGTGCTAGTCTGACACAGGTTAGGCAGAACAGGTGATAATAATCCTTGACATCCTTGAGAACAGGTGATGACATCCTTGACAGGGTCTAGTCTGACGCAGGTTAGGCAGAACAGGTGATAATAATGACATCCTTGACAGGGTGCTAGTCTGACACAGGTTAGGCAGAACAGGTGATAATAATGACATCCTTGACAGGGTGCTAGTCTGACACAGGTTAGGCAGAACAGGTGATAATAATGACATCCTTGACAGGGTGCTAGTCTGACACAGGTTAGACAGAACAGGTGATAATAATGACATCCTTGACAGGGTGCTAGTCTGACACAGGTTAGGCAGAACAGGTGATAATAATGACATCCTTGACAGGGTGCTAGTCTGACACAGGTTAGGCAGAACAGATGATAATAATGACATCCTTGACAGGGTGCTAGTCTGACGCAGGTTAGGCAGAACAGGTGATAATAATGACATCCTTGACAGGGTGCTAGTCTGACACAGGTTAGGCAGAACAGGTGATAATAATGACATCCTTGACAGGGTGCTAGTCTGACACAGGTTAGGCAGAACAGGTGATAATAATGACATCCTTGACAGGGTGCTAGTCTGACGCAGGTTAGGCAGAACAGGTGATAATAATGACATCCTTGACAGGGTGCTAGTCTGACACAGGTTAGGCAGAACAGGTGATAATAATGACATCCTTGACAGGGTGCTAGTCTGACGCAGGTTAGGCAGAACAGGTGATAATAATGACATCCTTGACAGGGTGCTAGTCTGACACAGGTTAGGCAGAACAGGTGATAATAATGGCATCCTTGACAGGGTGCTAGTCTGACTCAGGTTAGGCAGAACAGGTGATAATAATGGCATCCTTGACAGGGTGCTAGTCTGACGCAGGTTAGGCAGAACAGGTGATAATAATGACATCCTTGACAGGGTGCTAGTCTGACACAGGTTAGGCAGAACAGGTGATAATAATGACATCCTTGACAGGGTGCTAGTCTGACACAGGTTAGGCAGAACAGGTGATAATAATGACATCCTTGACAGGGTGCTAGTCTGACACAGGTTAGGCAGAACAGGTGATAATAATGACCTTGAAGGGTAATGACATCCTTGACAGGGTGCTAGTCTGACACAGGTTAGGCAGAACAGGTGATAATAATGACATCCTTGACAGGGTGCTAGTCTGACACAGGTTAGGCAGAACAGGTGATAATAATGACATCCTTGACAGGGTGCTAGTCTGACACAGGTTAGGCAGAACAGGTGATAATAATGACATCCTTGACAGGGTGCTAGTCTGACACAGGTTAGGCAGAACAGGTGATAATAATGACATCCTTGACAGGGTGCTAGTCTGACACAGGTTAGGCAGAACAGGTGATAATAATGAC
>JAXRKP010000450.1:252500-255000 GCA_037039925.1 Doris montereyensis | reverse complement strand
GGCATCCAGTAAACATCGAGCGCGTTGGCCACTCCCACAAAGTGAAAGTGAAACGCATTGCTTGAAATTGCTTTGCTTCTTGCGGTGTGTAACGTGTGTATCCTAGATCTAGAGCTTTTATTTTTCATTTTGATTACGTTTAGTGTAGATTAAGATCACGATAGACCTTAGATATGGAAACAGACAATGAAGAACATGCACAAGTAGATCTAGAATTAGGGGCAGAAGAAACAGCAGTAGAACGAAAAAAGAAGACAAAAGAGCCAGTGGTGCTCTGCAATTAATTGTTCAAATGATAGATGTCGAAGACCTGACTTATCCTTCTTCCGCTTTCCTAAAGATGAAGAGAGATGTCGAAAATGGGTTGTAAATACTCGCAGACAAGATCTTTTGGGGAAGACAGTAGCAGCTTTGAACATTGGAAACGTTTTGTGTTCCGATCATTTTGAAGATTCCCAATTCACTAATGAAAAAAAGAACCAGCTTAAACGCAAAACAGCAGTTCCAACACTTTTTAGTGTGCCTAACCCACCGGACACTCTACAAGGAAAAAGAGCACCACCAAAGCAAAGAATATCTAAAAAACTGCCAGTTGTACAGGGGAAAAAGTCAACCAACCATCAACGTCATCACAGGTAAGAAATTGATTTTTTCTCTAGTTACTAGACCCAGTTCTAATAATCAAATAATTGCACTGAATGTGATTAGATCTTAAATGTATCAATGTTCGTCTAATTAGCCCATTTTTCTAAACTATTTTTTTAAAGCACTATCTCATTTAACATCTTTAAAGAATATATCTAATTTGTGTCGTAGAACATTGCTTGGTGACAAAAATAAGTAGCCTACACCAAATTAAGAGCAGGTCAAATCATTGAAGCTAAAGATAATTCAAACTCTGTATGTAATTGAAAATGAAAACATTTGTGGGATATATTTTGTGTCTCGTATTAGAGCAATTATTACATTATATATAATATTATAGTACCTTATTATATATGTTATGTATATATATGTATGCATGTATTTATGTATTTATGTATTTATGTATTGTATGTATGTATGTGTATGTATGTATATGTATGTATGTATGTATGTATGTATGTATGTATGTATGTATATATGTATGTATGTATTATGTATGTATTATGTATGTATGTATGTATGTATGTATGTATGTATGTATGTATGTATGTATGTATGTATGTATGTATGTATGTATGTATGTATGTATGTATGTATGTATGTATGTATGTATGTACTTACATATGTATTGATTTTATATGCATGTATGTGTATGAATTATTATACTTTGATTTTCTAAACTTTGATTTTCAAGCAACAAATTGGCATGTAATGGACAATAAAGATTATTATGTTACTATTATTATTAATAATGAACTATATAAATTGAAATTTGCATATGAATTTTAATTTTCCTTTTACAGTGCAAACAGTCACAATAAATTAAAATTTCCATTTTTCTCCAGCTCTGCGATAACGTACCTCATGTTGACATGAAACTATTGTGAAACTTAAGAAAAAAGTCAAGTCACAGAAGGTGTCCATCAAAAGACTACAGAATTCCAAAACAATGCCATCAAAACTTAACAGGACAAAAAGAAGTTGAATTTGTGAAATCTGTATCAGCTAAATACCTCCCTCCAGAATCGCATTACTTTTTCAGTAGGCAACTTGATTTGTCATTGATGAAGGGGAAAAGGTGGGCCTATAAGGATAAGAGTCAGGCTCTTTCACTATATTACACTTCTCCAAGAGCATATAGCCTGCTTCAAAAACAATTTGCTCTCCCTTCAATTTCAACGTTGAGAAGAACTATGCAAAATCTACACATTTATCCAGGTTTTCCTGATGTAATTTTAAAGACATTTAAGTTGAAAATTGAAAGCATGAAAGAAAGAGACAAGTACTGTGTTTTAATTTTGGACGAAATGGCTCTAAAAAACATTTATCATATAATGTTGAAAATGATTACGTAGAAGGATTGGAAGACTTTGGTGACTTTGGTGGCAGGTCAGAGAAGGCAGCTCAGCATGCTATGGTCTTCATGGTTCGGGGTTTGTTTGACAAATGGAAGCAGCCAATTGGTTATTTTTTAAGCCAATCTGCCATGCGACATCAGATCCTGGAGAATTTACTCCTTGAGGCATTGACCATTCTAAAGTCTATTGGACTTAAAATTACAGCAGTGCTTTCAGACCAAGGATCTAATAACTGTGCTGTCTTCAGGAAGCTGCAGGTCACACATGAGAGGCCCTTTTTTTATCATGATGGTGAAGAAATATTGGTATTTTTTTACCCCCTCATCTCTTAAAAAATATTCGAAACAATCTGATGAAAAAAAACTTCATTACAGATGACGGTGTGTTCTCATGGAAAGTCATCAGAGAATTCTATGACAAAGACAAGACGTTTCCACTTCGAATGGCCCCAAAACTCACCCTCAAACATATAATTCTCCCTGCATTTGCTCATTTGA
>JAXRKP010000450.1:245000-247500 GCA_037039925.1 Doris montereyensis | reverse complement strand
AGAATGCTTTATTCATTGAATATTTTACTCATTCATTGTATCTATCCTTTTAGCTATAATACATGTATTATTTACAATGCATCTTTTTAGGTTTCATGATCATGTTATACTCTTTGTATGTTTTAAGATTGTTGTATCATTTGAATCTTTTGAGTGGACTCTTAAACCCTTCTATTTTAGGATAATCATATGATACATTTTGACTCTTTTAAACATCTCGTTCTATGACCATTATATTTTATTTATGTTGTATTGTATGCTATTGTGAGGCGCTTTGAGCTCTTTTGAGAAAAGGCGTTATATAAGTATATATATATATATATATATATATATATATATATATATATATATATATATATATATATATATATATATATATATATATATATATATATATATATATATATATATATATATATATATATATATATATATATATATATATATATATATATATACAGAGAGAGAGAGAGAGAGAGAGAGAGAGAGAGAGAGAGAGAGAGAGAGAGAGAGAGAGAGAGAGAGAGAGAGAGAGAGAGAGAGAGAGAGAGAGAGAGAGAGAGAGAGAGAGAGAGAGAGAGAGAGAGAGAGAGAGAGACACATACTCACATATAATCATATAAAATATTTTTGAATTATGTCAATGGTCCTTAAATTCACAACGGATCGCAAGTCGTCAACAACAAAACAAAATAAACAGACCGCTGTCCGTAATATATTGAAGAAAAGCTTGAGAGCTATGAGCTACAAGAAATTAAGATGAAATCTTGGCCGCGGCAGCTCAGCACTATTCAGGTCAATCTAGTTGGAATCTCAATCCGGGCAGATATTGTTCTAGCCTTCCTGTCGACCCAGCAGCAGAACTGGCAGCTAGGTCTATTTGGATTCGGTGAAAGGAAAGTTGGCGTGGCAAAACAAGAGCAAACTACCAGATTATGTTTTGTGCCTTGTAAAATCAGGATTCTACTTCTGATTACCCTACGCTCACTGCAAAATGCTAATGTACTGACTTCTGTAATTTGTGAGATCTTAAGAATCCTGTGAACCGACTACGGTCAAGAACAAAACGATGAACCTCTAAATCGTTTTCATGCTTTAGGCCTCGAAGTTGATTTTGATATGCTATCATTATTCAACCTAAAAAATATTTGTAGAAATCGATTACACGTAAAGTGCAGAGTCAAAAATGAGAATTTTGAAAAATCGGTGTTTCGAAGAAAAATTGGCAGATTTTCTGCTTAAAGGAGTAAAGTGATAAGTGATAAGGATAAAAACATGTATAGTATAGAGCGACTAACTCCATCCTATTTCTGAATGGCGCTTGACATTAGAAAGACAGTTACTAACAAGTTAATTCATTCACTACTAAAATTTTAAATTTTTTAAAACACAGCTTAGTTATATGCGTATTATGCCTGTTTAAATAATTCCGTTTTCAGTCTAGACTTGAAAACATCCAGCTTCTGGTGTATGGCGTCAAAGTATTCAACACTGGAGGTGCACAGCTCCTGGTGTATGGCGTTAAAGTATGGAGGTGCGTTAAAGTATTCAACACTGGAGGTGCACAGCTCCTGGTGTATGGCGTTAAAGTATTCAACACTGGAGGTGCACAGCTCCTGGTGTATGGCGTTAAAGTATTCCACACTGGAGGTGCACAGCTTCTGGTGTGTGGCGTTAAAGTATTCCACACTGGAGGTGCACAGCTCCTGGTGTATGGCGTTAAAGTATTCCACACTGGAGGTGCACAGCTTCTGGTGTGTGTGGCGTTACACCACACTGGAGGTGCACAGCTCCTGGTGTGTGGCGTTAAAGTATTCCACACTGGAGGTGCACAGCTTCTGGTGTATGGCGTTAAAGTATATGGCGTTAAAGTATTCCACACTGGAGGTGCACAGCTTCTGGTGTGTGGCGTTAAAGTATTCCACACTGGAGGTGCAGCCAAAGGTGCAGCTAAAAAGTCTGGGCCGAAAATGATGTCTTACATAAATTTTGGTCTGGAGGTGCACAGCTTCTGTCTAGGTGAGCGAAGAGCTTGGGATGACCTTGGCTATAGATATCAGGATGCTTAAATAAGCTGCCCAATGGTTTTAAGATGGAAATGACCATTTGACATAATCTGGCCTCATGATCTTCAATAGATAACAAAAAACTCACCAAAAATACATCCAAGTTTTTCTAATCATTGATGTGTGGTATACAGAGCTAGACTGGAGAATTACAAAGACCATCATAGGCAAACTCCAGACATTTATTAACAGCTGCTTACGAAAGATCCTCCGAATATTCTGGCCTGACACCATCAGCAACAGAGACCTTTGGGAAAGAAGCTCCCAACTCTCGGTTGAAGAAGACATTCAAAAAAGAAAATGGCGTTGGATAGATGACACTGAGAAACCCTAAACAAAACACCACTAGACATGCTCTGACCTGGAATCCGCAGGGGAAACTGAAAGAGAGACAGACCACCAAACACATAGCGAAGGGACCTAGAGGCAGAAAC
>JAXRKP010000450.1:142500-240000 GCA_037039925.1 Doris montereyensis | reverse complement strand
CGTGTTAAATCAAGGCCAGACAGACGTGTTAAAGCAAGGCCAGACGTACGTGTTAAAGCAAGGCCAGACAGACGTGTTAAAGCAAGGCCAGACAGACGTGTTAAAGCAAGGCCAGACAGACGTGTTAAAGCAAGTCAACAGACATATTAAAGCAAGGTCAGACCAGGTGCCCCCCCCGACCTTAATGGAAGGGCAGACAGATATAAAGCAAGGCCAGACAGACGTGTTAAAGCAAGGCCAGACAGACGTGTTAAAGCAAGGCCAGACAGACGTGTTAAAGCAAGGCCAGACAGACGTGTTAAAGCAAGTCAATATGGGCATATTAACGCAAGGCCAGACAGACGTGTGCAAGTCAATATGGGCATATTAACGCAAGGTCAGTCCAGGATATGTTAAAGGAAGGGCAGACAGATGTGTTAAAGCAAGGCCAGACAGATGTGTTAAAGCAAGGCCAGGCAGACGTGTTAAAGCAAGGCCAGACAGACGTGTTAAAGCAAGTCAATATGGGCATATTAACGCAAGGTCAGTCCAGGTGCCCCCTCCCCCCCCCCATTAAAGGAAGGGCAGACAGATATGTTAAAGCAAGGCCAGACAAACATGTTAAAGCAAGGCCAGACAGACTAGGGGGTAAATGATGTACAGTCGGCGAATCTGCACTTGTACGACAATACGAACAATAATTCCATCTTTATCGTTAAATCATACCTACCTTCATCAGGGATATCTAGTAGAGACGCGCCTTTCTCAAAACGACCATACTGTGACTGGAATATGTACGTGTCTAGAGACTTGAATTTCTCCTCAAATTGATGTATGCTGCCTGTGTGCGCGTAAGAAATATGAACTAGTAAATACTATGTCAAAAGAGAATCCTGATAAAGCTTATAAATGTACATGTATATATGATTCCCGCCGTAACTCCATCTGTCTGTCTGTCTGTCTGTCTGTCTGTCCGGCTGCCTGTCTGTCTGTCTGTCTGTCTGTCTGTCTGTATCTGTCTCTCTCTCTCTCTCTCTCTCTCTCTCTCTCTCTCTCTCTCTCTCTCTCTCTCTCTCTCTCTCTCTCTCTCTTCTCTCCTCTCTCTCTTCTCTCTTCCTCACTACTATATCTATCTAACTAACTATTTATTTACCTATCTACCTATCTATCTATTTGTCTATGTGCCAATTTTAATACATTATAGTATTATACATATTTAAGGCCTTCTAGCATTACTGCACTAGAAAGAAGAAAATTTTATAAAAAATAATAAGTCATGTATCATAACAGCCTACTGATTTTAAGACAAAAATATTTTGTTTGCTATTTCGGGAGCGAATCGGATTGGTCAAGTTATGACCATATCTATTATATAATTCTGAGTTGGGTTGGTCTTTGTCCGCCAAAGGCTCTATTGCCATGTTACTAGGAGTAACCATATTTTGCATGTAGGTTCTAAATGACCCCGAGGTCGTTTTCCGTTGAGGAATTTTTCTACCGGAAGTGACGTTTAATAAATGAAAATTGCATTGTTTCCCCGTCTTTGATTAGAACTTTCATTCACGTTAACCGCCATCACAATAAGTTGGAATAATACGCATACCATTTACGCCTACCTACGTAGCCTCAATTTCAAATACTGACTCGATATAATACTGACTCGATCTAATACTAATAGTGCTTATTACTAGCAGGGATGTAACATGCTTGTTATACCATATTTTAGCAATGCTACTACAGCACTTCGCCTTCGTACACAAACAGAAAAACAGCGCCTCCTCTGATGCTAGGAATAAGTTTTCTAAGTATAAATGCCGCGAAACTACTGACTTATCGTATGTGCATAGAACCTAGAAACCGGTCCGAAAATTTAGCTCAAACCTTTTTTAGCCGATGACGAATTCCCTGCAAAAAATTGAAGTAGACATCTAGATCTAGTCTTCTGGAAGAAGTCTAAACGTTAACTGTCGTTTCTTTTTTTTAAGTCAACGTAAATTGTAATAACTTACTTATTTACCTACTTTACTGCCCTTTAACCCGGGTGGCACGTAGGGCAACAACGAAACTTTCCCATTCCTAAATGTTTGGGGTCTTCTTATGAATGGTGTTTCACGTCTGTCTCCATGTCTTCATTTCTCCTTCTACAATTTTGCACCAGATGATCTTTGGCTTCCTTGCTTGTTTCTGCCTTCAGATGTCCAAGGCAAAGCCATTCTTGTAATATCCCCTGTTCTCTCCTGTATAATGTGTTCTAGCCACTTCCATCTTTTTCTCATAAGTGTAGTTTCTATTTGTTCTTGTTTACATTGCTTAGTTCTTCATTTGTCACTCCATCTGGCCAGAAATATCTATTGATTCTTTGCATTTTTTTTTATATTGGAAGACAGATAGCCTGTTAAGATCAATGTCTGTCATTTTCATGCATTCTTAACCATTCAGTAGAGTGGCAAGAATACAGCGTTTGTATAATTTCAGCTTGGTCTTACGGCTATATGATTATGATTTCCAGATACATGTAATACTGAGCATGTTAAAGGCATTGCTAGGTTTGTTAAGTCGATTCTGGATATTCCTGTCGAGCCCCTCCATCATAAGTAACAATGCATCATGAGAAGGTGAATTTTCTCGTTGTTGGAAGGTTTTTTCTAACGGACAAGCTCGTATTGGTGAAATTTTCAGGTGAATAAGTAATATAAAATTTCCGTTAAAAAAAAACAAAAGGGCCTGGATTCTAGATCAGAATTGAGAGAAGCACGGCTGCTCGAATGGGAGTTGGGGGGGGGGGGCATCACTGCATCGTTTCTGTTATTTACCACAGGGTTACAACGGACATTTTTAACAAAGCTGAAGAACTATGAAATGCTGCATCCTTGGAAAGCTTCATGACTTAAGAATTTAGATCTATAAATATATAAAAAAAGCTCCATGAGGTAGTTGTCATGTTTTGCCGCTCTAATCAATTCGAAACTAAATCTAGGTTTAATGAATTGGAAATATGGATATGTAAGAAAAAATCCACAAATTGAACCAACTCAATTAGCCATGTAAGTAATGTAGATCTAAGTTATAACAAACCGGTCTTTTCTAACTATTTACCAGACATTTTCATTCGAATTATTTACCGCAAAAAAAAGTGTCTTTCTAATTATTTACCCCACATTCTCTTTCTAATTTCTTACAAGTTATTGTCTGTCTAAATACCATGTATTTTTATTCCAGCTGCTTAACACAAATGGTCTTTAAAGCTTCTCAACCACACATTGTCTTTCTAACTACTCAACCACACATTGTCGTTCTAACTACTCAACACCAAGTTATCTTTTTAACTACTCAACCACACATTGTCTTTCTAACTTCTCGACCACACATTGTCTTTCTAACTCCTTAACCACACATTATTTTTCTCACTAGTTAACCACACATTATTTTTCTCACTAGTTAACCACACATTATCTTTCTGACTACATGACCACACATTGTCTTTCTTACTACCACACATTATCTTTCTAACTACATGACCACACATTGTCTTTCTAACTACATGACCACACATTGTCTTTCTAACTACATGACCACACATTGTCTTTCTAACTACATGACCACACATTGTCTTTCTAACTAACTACATGACCACACATTGTCTTTCTAACTACATGACCACACATTATCTTTCTAACTACATGACCACACATTGTCTTAACTACATGACCACACATTGTCTTTCTTAACTTGTCTTTCTAACTACATGACCACACATTGTCTTTCTAACTACATGACCACACATTGTCTTTCTAACTACATGACCACATTGTCTTTCTAACTACATGACCACACATTGTCTTTCTAACTACATGACCACACATTGTCTTTCTAACTATGACCACACATTGTCTTTCTAACTAACTACATGACCACACATTGTCTTTCTAACTACATGACCACACATTGTCTTTCTAACTACATGACCACACATTGTCTTTCTAACTACATGACCACACATTGTCTTTCTAACTACATGACCACACATTGTCTTTCTAACTACATGACCACACATTGTCTTTCTAACTACATGACCACACATTGTCTTTCTAACTACTACATGACCACACATTGTCTTTCTAACTACCTACATTGAACTACATGACCACACATTGTCTTTCTTACTACATGACCACACATTGTCTTTCTAACTACATGACCACACATTGTCTTTCTAACTACATGACCACACATTGTCTTTCTAACTACATGACCACATGACTTTCTAACTACATGACCACACATTGTCTTTCTAACTACATGACCACACATTGTCTTTCTAACTACATGACCACACATTGTCTTTCTAACTACATGACCACACATTGAACTACACACATTGTCTTTCTAACTACATGACCACACATTGTCTTTCTTACTACATGACCACACATTATCTTTCTAACTACATGACCACACATTGTCTTTCTTACTACATGATTTAACACACATTGTCTTTCTTACTACATGACCACACATTGTCTTTCTAACTACTTAGACCACATGACTTTTCTAACTACATGACCACACTTTGTCTTTCTAACTATTGTCTTTCTAACTACATGACCACACATTGTCTTTCTTAACTACATGACCACACATTGTCTTTCTAACTACATGACCACACATTGTCTTTCTAACTACATGACCACACATTGTCTTTCTTACTACTTGACCACACATTGTCTTTCTAACTACATGACCACACATTGTCTTTCTAACTACATGACCACACATTGTCTTTCTAAACTACATGACCACACATTGTCTTTCTTAACTACATTGACCACACATTGTCTTTCTAACTACATGACCACACATTGTCTTTCTAACTACATGACCACACATTGTCTTTCTAACTACATGACCACACATTGTCTTTCTAACTACTTGACCACACCTTGTCTTTCTAACTACATGACCACACATTGTCTTTCTTACTACATGACCACACCTTGTCTTTTCTAACTACATGACCACACATTGTCTTTCTTACTACTTTTCCACACCTTGTCTTTCATTCTAACACCACACATTGTCTTTTACTAACTACATGACCACACATTGTCTTTCTTACTACTTAGCCACACCTTGTCTTTCTAACTACATGACCACACATTGTCTTTCTTAACTACATGACCACACCTTGTCTTTCTAACTACATGACCACACATTGTCTTTCTTACTACTATTGTCTTTCTTATTCTAATGACCACACATTGTCTTTTAACTACATGACCACACATTGTCTTTCTTACTAACTACTTAGCCACACCTTGTCTTTCTTACTACATGACCACACATTGTCTTTCTTACTACTTACCACACATTGTCTTTCTTACTACATGACCACACATTGTCTTTCTAACACCTTTCTGTCTTTTTTCATTCTAACACATGACTAATTACATTGTCTTGTCTTTCTAACTACATGACCACACATTGTCTTTCTTACTACATGACCACACATTGTCTTTCTAACTACATGACCACACATTGTCTTTCTAAATCTTAACTTACTACTTACCACACCTTGTCTTTCTAACTACATGACTACATTGTCTTTCTAACTACATGACCACACCTTTCTCTTTCAATCTAACTTTACTACATGACCACACATTGTCTTTCTAACTACATGACCACACATTGTCAATCTACTACTTACCACACATTGTCTTTCTAACTACATGACCACACCTTGTCTTTCTAACTACATGACCATACATTTTCTTTCTTATTTACTACTTTTTCAATCTAACTACATTACCACACATTGTCTTTCTCTAACTACTCAAGTACACCACACATTGTCTTTCTTACTATTTGACTACACATTGTCAATCTAACCATTACATACATTTTCAATCTTACCATTTACACCTTATCTTTCTAACTACATGACCACACATTGTCTTTTCTAACTACATTTCATAGTAACCACACCTTTCTTTCTAACTACATGACCACACATTGTACACTTGACCTTTTCACACATTTATCTTTCTAACTACTCATAGTACACTTACATTTTCATTCTAACTACATGACAAGTACACTTAATTCTTTACATGACCACTACATTGTCTTTCTAACACATGACCACACATTTTCTTTCTAACTATTTACCACACCTTATCTTTCTAACTACATGACCACACATTTTCTTTTCTTACTACATGACCATCTTTCTAACTAACTGACCAACATTGTCTTTCTAACACTTAATTTCTTTCTAACTACTTAATTTTCATTCAACATTTATTACCTTTTCTTTCTAACATTTACCATACTTTTCAAACCATACACTTTATCTTTCTAACTACTTAAATACATAATCTTTCTAACTATTAATCACATGTTATCTTTCTAACTACTCAAGTACACTTTATCTTTCTAACTACTTTACTTTTCTTTCTAACTACTCAAGTACACTAATCTTTTCTAACTACTTAATCACATGTTATCTTTCTAACTACTCAATCACACTTTATCTTTCTAACTACTCAAGTACACTTTATCTTTCTAACTACTTAAGTACACTTAATCTTTCTAACTACTTAATCACATGCCTTATCTTTCTAACTACTCAATACACTTTATCTTTCTAACTACTCAAGTCGTACTATTTACCATCCTTTTTAACTACTTAATCACATATTATTCTTTCTAACTACTCATTCTACACTTTATCTTTTCATTAACTACTTTCAAGTACACTTTATCTTTCTAACTACTTAACACTTTTCATTTTAACACTTAACCACACCTTTTCTTTCTAACTACTTAAGTACACTTTATCTTTCTAACTACTTAATACATTTATCTTTCTAACTACTCAAGTACACTTTATCTTTCTAACTAACACACTTTATCTTTCAAGTACACTTTATCTTTCTAACTACTCAAGTACACTTTATCTTTCTAACTACTCAAGTACACTTTATCTTTCTAACTACTTAATACACTTTATCTTTCTAACTACTTAAGTACACTTTATCTTTCTATTTACCATACTAACTTACTATCTTTTCAATAACTACAATTTTATCTTTCTTTAACTACTCAAGTACACTTTATCTTTCTAACTACTCAAGTACACTTTATCTTTCTAACTACTCAAGTAACTTTACACTTTTACTCTTTTCTAACTAACTATTTACCACACGTTATCTTTCTAACTACTTAACCACACATTGTCTTTTTAACTACTTAATCACACATTGTCTTTCTAACTACGTAACCACACATTGTCTTTTTAACTACTTAATCACACGTCCTTGTCTTCATATTTTGCTCTGTTATCAGGTTTTAGTCCATTCTCAAAGAGAGTGTGTTGGTCTCGAAAAAGTGTATTGTAGTTCGTGACAAGGAGAAATCACAATAGTGTTTGTCTTTTCAACAACCTACCATACATTTTCATTATCGTTATTTGCCACACATCTTTTTCTTTATTTACTTACCATACACTTTTTCTCCCTCTGTTTACCATCCATTTTCATTCTAACAATTTACCGTACCTTTTCAATCTAACTATTTACCATACATTTTCATTCTAACCATTTACTATACATTTTACAATCTAAATATTTACCATACACTTTAAATCTAACTATCTACCATACATTTTCAATGTAACTATTTGCCATTCCTTTTTCATTCTAATTATTTACCATACATTTTCATCTAACTTCATAACATACATTTTCAATGTAACTATTTGCCATTCCTTTTCATTCCAACCATTTACCATACATTTTCATTTTATCTTCCTACCATAGATTTTCCATTAACTATTTACCATACCTTTTCATTCTAACTGTTTACCATACATTTTCAATCCAATTATTTACCATACCTTTTCATTCTAACTATTTACTACACATTTTAATTCTAACTATTTAGTATACATTTTCATTCTTATTATTTAGTATACATTTTTCATCTAATTATTTAGTATACATTTTCATTCTTATTATTTATCATACCTTTTCAATCTAACTATTTACCATACATTTTCATTTTCGTTATTTATCACTTTTTCATTTTCGTTAATTTACCATACATTTTCAATCTAACTGTTTACCATACATTTCATTCTAACTATTTACCATACATTTCATTCTAACTAATTACGATACACTTTCATTCCTACTATTTACCATACATTTTCATTCTTATTATTTACCATGCCTTTTCAATCTAACTATTTACCATACATTTTCATTCTAACTATTTAACATACATTTTCATTCTAACTATTTACCATACATTTTCATTCTTACTCTTTACTATGCCTTTTCAATCTAACCATTTACCATACATTTTCAATCTTACCATTTACTATGCCTTTTCAATCTTACCATTTACCATAAATTTTCAATCTAACCATTTACCATACATTTTCATAGTTACTATTTACTATATCTTTTCATTCCATTTACCATACATTTTCATTCTTACTATTGACCATACATTTTCAATCTAACCATTTACCATACATTTTCATTCTTATTATTTACTATGCCTTTTCAATCTAACCATTTACCATACATTTTCATTCTTACTATTTACTATACCTTTTCAATCCAACCATTTACCATACGTTTTCATTCTTATTATTTACTATAACTTTTCAATCAATCATTTACCATACGTTTTCATTCTTATTATTTACTATTTTTCAATCTAACCATTTACCATACATTTTCAATCTAACCATTTACCATACATTTTCATTCTAACTATTTACTATGCCTTTTCAATCTAACCATTTACCATACATTTTCAATCTCACCATTTACCATACATTACCATTCTAACTATTTACCATACATTTTCATTCTAACTATTTAACATACATTTCATTCTAACTATTTACCATACATTTTCATTCTTACTCTTTACTATGCCTTTTCAATCTAACCATTGACCATACATTTTCAATCTTACCATTTACTATGCCTTTTCAATCTAACCATTTACCATAAATTTTCAATCTAACCATTTACCATACATTTTCATAGTAACCATTTACCATATATTACCATTTACCATACATTTTCATTCTAACTATTGACCATACATTTTCAATCTAACCATTTACCATACATTTTCATTCTTATTATTTACTATGCCTTTTCAATCTAACCATTTACCATACATTTTCATTCTTACTATTTACTATACCTTTTCAATCCAACCATTTACCATACGTTTTCATTCTTACTATTTACTATGCCTTTTCAATCCAACCATTTACCATACATTTTCAATCTAACCATTTACCATACATTTTCATTCTTACTATTTACTAATGCCTTTTCAATCTCAACCATTTACGATTCTACATTTTCCTTCTAACTATTTACCATACGTTTTTCTAACTATAACCATTTACCATACATTTTCATTCTTACTATTTAATCATACCTTTTCAATCTAAACATTTACCATACATTTTCATTAACATACTATTCCATTTACCATGACTTTTCAATTCTAACAATTTACCATACATTTTCATTCTAACCATTTACCATACCTTTTCATTCTTATTATTTACTATGCCTTTTCAATCTAACCATTTACCATACATTTTCATTCTTACTATTTACTATACCTTTTCAATCCAACCATTTACCATACGTTTTCATTCTTACTATTTACTATGCCTTTTTCAATCCAACCATTTACCATACATTTTCAATCTAACCATTTACCATACATTTTCATTCTCACTATTTACTATGCCTTTTCAATCCAACCATTTACGATACATTTTCCTTCTAAGTATTTACCATACGTTTTCACTCTAACCATTTACCATACATTTTCATTCTTACTATTTATCATACCTTTTCAATCTAAACATTAACCATACATTTTCTTTCATACTATTCCCCATGACTTTTCAATCTAACAATTTACCATACATTTTCATTCTAACTATTTACCATACCTTTCATACTAACCATTTACCATACATTTTTTCATTCTTACTATTTACCATACCTTTCATTCTAACCATTTACCATACATTTTATTCTAACTATTTACCATGCCTTTTCATTCTAACAATTTACCATACATTTCCATTCTAACTATTTACCATGTTTTCGATCTAACCATTTAACATACATTTTCATTCTTACTATTTACCATGCCTTATCATTCTAACCGTTTACAATACATTTTCATTCTTACTATTTAACATTCCTTTGAATTTTTACTATTTACCATGCCTTTTCATTCGTACTATTTACCATGCCTTTTCATTCTTACTATTTACTATGTCTTTTTTTCATTCTTACATTTACCATGCCTTTTCATTCTTACTATTTACCATGTCTTTTCATTCTTACTATTTACCATGCCTTTTCATTCTTACTATTTACCATGTCTTTTCATTCTTACTTTTTTTACCATGTCTGTTCATTCTTACAATTTACCATGTCTTTTCATTCTTACTATTTACCATGCCTTTTCATTCTTACTATTTACCATACCTTTCATACGAACCATTTACCATACATTTTATTCTTACTATTTACCATACCTTTCATACTAACCATTTACCATACATTTTCATTCTAACTATTTACCATACCTTTTCAATCTAACCGTTTACCATGCATTTTCATTCTTACTATTTACCATGCCTTTCCAATCTAACCGTTTACCATATATTTTCATTCAAACTATTTACCATGCTTTTTCAATCTAACGGATTACCATACATTTTCATTCTAACTATTTACCATGCTTTTTCAATCTAACCGTTTACCATACATGTTCATTCTTACTATTTACCATGTTTTTTCAATCTAACCGTTTACCATACATTTTCATTCTAACTATTTACCATGCCTGTTCAATCAAACCGTTTACCATACATTTTCATTTTAACTATTTATCATACCTTTCATTCTAACTATTTAACATATATTTTCATTCCAATTACTTACCATAAATTTTCATTTTAACTATTTACCATACATTTTCACTCTAACTATTTACCATACATTTTCACTCTAACTATCTACCTTACATTTTCTTTCCATCTAATTACCATATATTGTTATTCTAACTACTTACCATACATTTTCAATCTAACTATTTAAAATATATTTTCATTCTTATTATTTACCATATCGTTTCATTCTAATTATTTACCATATCTTTTCATTCTAATTATTTACCATATCTTTTCATTCTCACTGTTTGCCAACTCTCTTCATTCTAATTATTTACCCCATTTTCAATCTAACTATTTACCATACATTTGGATTCTAACTGTTTACCATTCATTTTCATTCTAACCATTTACCAAACATTTTCATTACAACTATTTACCACACGTTGTCATTCTAACTAATTTCGATACACTTTCATTCTACCTACTTACCATACATTTTTATCCTAATTATTTACCATACATATTCATTATAGCTATTTACAATAAATTTTGATTCTAATTATTTACCATACATTTTTATTCCAGCTAATTACCTTATATTGTTCTTTTAACTATTTACCACACATTTTCACTCTATTGATCATACATTTTCATTTTAACAATTTACCATACATTTTCATTCTATTTACCATACATTTTCATTCTAACTATTTACCATACATTTTGATTCTATTTACCATACATTTTCATTTTATTGATCATACATTTTCATTCTAACTATTTATCATACATTTTGATTCTATTTACCATACATTTTGATTCTATTGACCATACATTTTGATTCTAACTATTTACCATACATTTTGATTCTATTTACCATACATTTTCATTCTATTTACAATACATTTTCATTCTATTTACCATACATTTTGATTCGATTTACCACACATTTTCCTTCTAACTATTTATCATATCTTTTCATTCTATTGATCATAGATTTTCATTACAACTACTTACCATACCTTTTATTTCTATTGATCATACATTTTCAATATAACTACTTACCATACCTTTTATTTCTACTGATCATACATTTTCATCATAACTACTTACCATACCTTTTATTTCTATTGATCATACATTTTCATTATAACTACTTACCTACCTTTTCATTATAATTATTTACCACACCTTTCCATTTTTACTATTTACCATTCCTTTTTGTTTCAACTATTTACGATACATTTTATTTCTAACTACTGATCATACCTTTTCATTCTAACTATGTACAATATATATTCACTCTAACTACTTACCATACCTTTTCATTTTAACTACTTACCATACCTTTTCAATCTAACTACTCACCATGCCTTTTCATTCTAACTACTTACCATACCTTTTCATTTTAACCCCTTACCATACCTTTTCATTTTAACTACTTACCATACCTTTTCATTTTAAGTACTTACCATACCTTTTCATTTTAACCACTTACCATACCTTTTTCATTTTAACCACTTACCATACCTTTTCATTTTAACCACTTACCATACCTTTTCATTTTAACCACTTACCATACCTTTTCATTTTAACCACTTACCATACTTTTTCATTTTAACCACTTACCATACCTTTTCATTTTAACTACTTACCATACCTTTTCATTTTAACTACTTACCATACCTTTTCATTCTAAATACTCACCATGCCTTTTCATTCTACATACTCTTCACATTGTTTTTTAAACTGTTTACCATATATTTTCATACCGTTTCCTTCTAACTACACATTCTCTTTCTGTGTACCACATAATATTGTCTTTCTTAGTGCTTAGCATACATATACTTTCTGAGCATTTATCTCAATTTGTCTTTCTAGCGACTTACCGCATGTTCTTTTATGATTCTTCCAATGCTTTTTCTGGCAATCTCTGTTACAGTAAGTTGCTTTTTGACAGGAACCACAAGTTTTCATACCCTTTCCTTTGTCCTACACTGGAAACACTCTTTAGTCTTCTGAACTGGTTCTTGCTTCTCTGATGAATCTTTTTTTATATCTCCTTCTTTTTTTTTCAATTTCACCACCATCATCATCATCATCATCATCGTTGTTGTTGTCCTTGAGGTGCGGATTTATTGCTTGTGCTTTTACGTCAATTTTCTGTCCAGAATCTTTTTGTTTAGCTCCTCCACAAACGCACCCTGTCGTCTTGAAATGTAAACACTCCTCGTAACTCTCATCCGATTCCGATGTAGTGTCGTAATCGTCCTTGATACCATCAACAGAGGACGATATCTCCAGCACGTCCGAGTGCAATTTGCTTTTTATGGCAACTCCTCGTCTAGGCCTAGACGAAGACGAGTCCAGTGATTCAATTTCATGACATGTTGTTGTGGCGAAAGCTCCTTCTTCATAATCAACAGACGAGGAACCATCACCGGTGTTATTCTTCTTTCGTCCATAATTGCGCATCCCGTGCTTTTTGGGTAGGAGTGTTACCATCAGCCATTTTCTCTCTAGTCGCTAGACTTCAAGCAAATTCTTTTTCTTGCTCTGTTTCTACGTCCTCAAATTCATAAAAAGGGTTCGCTGAAAAATAAGCGAGGTAAACATAAATTTTAAGTGAATAAATAAAAATAATAAAAATTAAAGAAAATGAATGAATTAATAATTACATAAATCAATAATAAAAAAATGTAATAATAAAGAAAGAAAGAAAGAAAACGGGAGAAAATATGCACAGAGCCTATGACGTATGTGTGAGGATACATCACAATGAATCGCATTAACTCGTATGTATGCAGATAGATAGACTGTAGCAATGTTTGTCTGTCTGTCTGCATATCTTTGTAGTCCAGAGCAAAGTGTCAGCCTCTCGACCAAAAGATAGTGGGATCGAACCCCGCCAACAGTGAAATATTTTCTCGATTTTTTTTCGAGCAAAATCTCCTCCTGTTCCAGGTAGGCGGATCGACACCTAGTTCCATCGGGGATGGACAATAAAAAGGAGGTCCCGTGTGCAAATCACAACACTCTATGCGCGTTAAAGATCCCGTGTCTGTTTACAAAACAGTCCAGGCAAAATTTTAAATCCTACCAAAATCCCCGAGATCTTCTTAGTTGTGAATGTGGGTAAATCAAATCAAATCAATGTATGTATGTATGTATGTATGTATGTATGTATGTATGTATGTATGTATGTATGTATGTATGTATGTATGTATGTAAGTATGTATGTATGTATGTATGTATGTATGTATGTATGTATGTATGTATGTATGTATGTATGTGTTTGAATGTATGTATGTATGCATGTATGTATGTATGTATGTATGTATGTATGTATGTATGTATGTATGTATGTATGTATGTATGTATGTATGTTTGAATGTATCTATGTATGTATGCATGTATGTATGTATGTATCTATGTATGTATGCATGTATGTATGTATGTGTGTATGTATGTATGTATGTATGTATGTATGTATGTATGTATGTATGTATGTATGTATGTATGTATGTATGTGGAACAGTGCGCCCCCCTCCCCCGACGAATGGATAGATATGTGTGTGTGTGTGTGTGTGTGTATTTAATTATCCCCCAGGCCCACAGCCACAGACCCAAATGAAATTGTATTGATATCGACTCGCTGTAGTCCTAAGCTAATGTAACCTAGAGTATAGGTGTGCAGCACCCTAATTGGGTCAAACCGAGGCGAGCTGGCGTGGGAGTTTGGGTTCGCATGATGCATTGTTTTACTTTGTGTCTAGCAAAGTGTGCTAGTGTGCTGATGGATTTACTTTATTTGTGGCTTAGTTAGCAGATTGGTAGGTGAACGATTGGTATCCATGGATTGAGGAGATAAAGACCTCTGATAACGATCTTTCTTTTGTAGCCTTTTATTTTAATTATTTTACCAACTTGTTTATGGTCTTAACCTCGCTTAGCTCATCTTTAAATCTATTTTATGTGGGAGTTAAGGCAAATTAGACACTGATACCTTGTCAGAATGTAACCCATGTTGTCCCCATGCACTGGTGCAAATTGCATAGTGTTTGACAATGTGGTTATCCTTGTATTAATGTTGAGTTTTGGTCATGTCACGGCTAATCTCTGTTGGATAGTTTTGGCCGGCACATGACGTAGAAGCTTTCTTGGACGTTCCCGCGATGCTTATAATATAAATGAGGTCGCCAGAGCGATCAGAGAACAGACTTGAGGAATAACACATTAGTCTTGAGAGAGACTCCTGATGCGGGCTCGGCCAAAGATGAAGTGAGAGACCGTTGTATTATTATTATTATTATTATGTAGTCCTAAGTCTACGTCCACTAGATCTACCTCCGATTGAGAGAATATTTTTGTTTATGAATGAATCATTAAAGATGTTACCAACCACCAACTATTTGTCTTCAAATTGGATTTATTTCAATTTTTTCTAGCTCGTGTGCCACCACAGTATGCAGTGTGCCACTCTCTACTACTACATATTCTACTTCTACATCGTTTATCCTGCAACTTTCGACACTTTTCATCCCCACCCATCACTCACCAGTATTACATATATGTATGTATGTATGTGTATAACGATAACAAGAAGAAAGAGGAGGATGAGGCAATAAAAAAGAAGAAAGGAGAAGAGAAGAAGAAAGGCGAAGAAAAGAAGAAGAAGGAAGAAGAAGAAGAAGAAGAAAAGAAGAAGAAGAAGAAGAGAAGAAGAAGAAGAAGAAGAAGAAGAAGAAGAAGAAGAAGAAGAAGAAGAAGAAGAAGAAGAAGAAGAAGAAGAAGAAGAAGAAGAAGAAGAAGAAGAAGAAGAAGAAGAAGAAGAAGAAGGAGAAGAAGAAGAAGAAGAAGAAGAAGAAGAAGAGAAGAGGAGGAGGAGGAGGAAGGAAGAGGAAGAAGAAGAGGAAGAAGAAGAAGAAGAAGAAGAAGGAGGAGGAGGAGGAGGAGGAGGAGGAGGAAGAAGAAGAAGAAGAAGAAGAAGAATGAGACTAAATGCAAAGAAAACCAAAACAATGCTAGTAACTAGGGAAGCTCAAACACAAAATCTTAAATTGGGTAGGGCATATTTAGAACAAGGTCACAGCTACAATTACCTAGGAGTAATGATTAACTCTGGAGGGAGAACTAAGAGAAGAAATCAGCCAGAGAATTAAAAAGGCAAGTGCAATATATAACCATCTAGGAAAGGCATTTGGAGGTAAACAAGAATTGTCAACAAAAACCAAAATGGCAGTATACAACATAGTTTATTGTCCTACTCTCCTCTATGGCAGTGAAGCCTGGACCTTAGACAGAAGAGAATACAGTAGAGTACAGGCAGTTTAAATGAAATATCTAAGAAGAGTAGTAAGGAAAACTAAAAGAAACAAAATCAGAAACACAACTATAAGAGATCAAACTTAAGCAGATGGCATAAACAATCAGATAGAAATAAATCAAATGGTATGGGCATGTAAACAGAGTGGATAACAATAGAATAGCTAAATCAGTATACAGTGCTAAAGACCAAGAGGAATTGTCCCAATATAAATTAATTTATATCCCAAGGTAAACGATCAAAAGGCAGACCTCGGAGAAAGTGGAAAGAACATATAAAAGAGGCATTAAAGAATACAAATTTAACATTTTTGGAAGGAAACACAAAATGCCAGGACAGGGCATCCATGAGAAAGATCATCTCGGGTATCTAAACCCATACACTGAACGGTAGAGTAGAATGGGAACTGATAAAGAAAGAAAGAAAGATCTCACTTAGTACAGATATATATTGTTATATAATCAGATAAAGCGATAAACAGATAGATCAACAGATAGATGTATGAATAAAAGAGAGAGAGAAAGAGAGAGACAGACAGACAGACAGACATACAGACAGACACAGACGCAGACAGAGAGGCAGAGCCGGAGAGAGAGAGAGAGAGAGAGAGAGAGAGAGAGAGAGAGAGAGAGAGAGAGAGAGAGAGAGAGAGAGAGAGAGAGAGAGAGAGAGAGAGAGAGAGAGAGAGAGAGAGAGAGAGAGAGAGAGAGAGAGAGAGAGAGAGAGAGAGAATTCGATTAATGCTACAATGTTAGCTAGCTTCCTAAATAGTGTTAAAGGGGTAGATGAATAGACACGAGTGGATAGTCATGTGAGAGCTGTATGTGTGTGTGTCTGTATTTGTGTGTGTGTGTGTGTGTGTGTGTGTGTGTGTGTGTGTGTGTGTGCACGCACGCGCGCGTGTCTGTACATACATATACAATTATATATATATATATATATATATATATATATATATATATATATATATATATATATTAGTACAATTAATTATATATATAACATATACAGTGCAATCCCCCGATAACGACATCTCCGAATAACGACAATCCCCCGATAGCGACATGGATCCCTGGTCCCGTTTTTTTTTTTGCTATATATCATTAGTAAAAAAAAAAACTCCGAATAGCGACATGAAACCTCCCAATAACGACATAAGTCTAGCCGTAAACACTACATTTGACATGAAAATTTTATCAAAATTTACAAAATTGAGACGTATTCTTAGCAATGAAAACACTTCCTTTTTCGGCCAATGCAACGTGTGAGATTATTTCTCCATCTCTGAGGGTACCAAGGCCGTGACAACCAGCTAGATCTAGTAAACCCATCTGCTGGCTCTACCAACCCCACCCCCAACACACCGGCCCTTTTCAGGGCCCCACCACATTTTCCCAATTGACTAGCCTCACTCGTAACGCCCCTTTCGCCGCCATTTTGAAAAATTCTGAATAACGACATCCCCCGATAACGACATGATTGTGCGGTCCCGAGCGATGTCGTTATCGGGGGATTGCACTGTAATTTAATTTATAAAACTCTTATTTTCTGTCACGCCTCCTGACCTTAGCAATGAATCTAACTGAATTTTTGTATGAAAATACTTAATTAAGTAAAAAAAAGGCTTGAAGTGAGTTCCTTTATTATTAGATCCCTATAATTCTACTTAATTATTTAGAAATTAATTTACCAAATTTTGTACGATACGATTAAATCACATTCAGTTTAGATCAAGGAGGTTATAGATAGAACTCTATTTATAACCTCCTTGGTTTAGAGTAGAGGTGTGTGAGTAGCACTTTTACTACTCGAGTACTCGGTCGGACACCGCCAACTACTCGAGCGAGTACGAGTACTCGAACTTCTACTCGAGTTTTAATGAACCAAAATGAAATATGATTTTGACTGGAAGGCAATCTCAGAGTTTTCAGTCCAAATGAAAATGTACATTATATGATTTTTTTTTTGACTGGAAGGCAATCTCATTGAGGATCAGTCAACTGAATATATGTAGACTAAACATCCATGAGTCATCAACAATTGCCCTGCTGTAAAAAAAAATTAAGAATTAATTTTATTTTTTTTAGTTGGCTTTTTTATTTTTTATTTTTTTGTTTGTTTTTTTCGTTTTTTTCTTCTCAATTTCTAAAAAACAATGTAAGAATTTATTTTTTTTTTGGTTGGGTTTTTTTTTTTTTTTTTTTGGGGGAGGGGGGGGTGGGGCGGGTTTTTTTGTTTTGTTTTTTTCTTCCTCTCAATTGCTATAAATTGTTGTTCAAAAATAGCAGCATATCAATGTGTTGCGGGAGCAGTCTTGAACGCCTTGATGATATGAGTTCACCAGCCGTGGTTTCACTTCGGAAGAGAAGTTTCAGTCCTTAGTAGATAATATATTTTTATATCTTCTAGGTAATCTAGATTCTAGATTCTAGATTTAGATCTAGATTTATATCTAGAATCTAGATCTAGATTCTAGTAACTAGGTCTAGAATCTAGATCTAGGCCTAGATCTACGTTTCTATTCAGTCAGTAGGTTCCAGAGTCCTGGCTTTTCTTTTTAGTTCTTCTAAGATTCCAGAAACAATTTTAATCATATTTAATTTTTTTTTAAATAGAAGAAAATTACTCGACCGAGTACTCGAGTAGTTGTGACACATGTTGTGAATTACTCGAGTGAGTACTCGGGTGGTATAATACTCGAGTACTGAGCGGAACTCGAGTACTCGCACACTTAGTTTAGAGTTTAGATCGAGATTCTAGATCTACTCTAGATCTAGAATCTACATTCGATTTGCTTTGATTTAAATCTAATCACATATAGCGTCTAGATCTAGATCGAAAAATGTATATTTTTATGATAAGGATTCTAGATCTAAACTGAATGTGATATTGTTTAGATATAGTCTAGATTTCTAGATCTTGATCTAGAAACTGTAACTGTAACTTACTTAGATCTACTGCTGATTCTACACTCTAATCTACAGAACACTCGAGATCTAAAAGTTAAAAGTAAACATAGTGAATCATAGCAAGGAAAAGCAGAAAGACCCATATTTACTATAGTTTACTCACAACGCAATTAATCACTCGTCAAGATCTTAAGAGTAATAGTAAATATTATAAAGAGCAACAGCAGCAGAACAAGATTGAAGAAAAGAAGGATGAGGACGAAGTAGAAGACGTAGATGACATAAAAGACTTAGAAGCTGAAGACGATAAAGAAGACAAAGATGCCGAATAAGACAATGACGTCAAAGAGGCTACCGGCGAAGACAACAAAGAACATGACGAAGAAGATAATGACGAAGAACACGATGAAGAAGAGCATGACAACGAAGAAGAAGAGGAAGAGTAATGAAGAAGAAGAGAACGACAAAGGAGAAGAGAACGACGAAGAAGAATAACATGGCAAAGGAGAAGAGGAAGATACCTATGAAGAAGAAGAACACGATGAAGAAGGAGAAGAAGAAGAGAATAATGAAGAAGAAGAGAACATCTAACAAGAAGAGAACGAAAGAGAAGAAGAGGAAGAGAACGACGAAGAAGAAGAAGAGGATGAGAACGACGAAGAAGAAAAATAAAAGAGAGCGAAGAAGAAGAAGAGAACGACAATGAAGAAGAATCAGGAGAAGACGACTTAGTTGAAGAAGTCGACAAATGCGAAATGAAAGAAGATAAAGATGAAAAAGAGGGAGAAACAATTGAGGGTGGAGTTCGTAAGTCGGGGCATGGCACAAATTTTCAATCTGGAAATCGGGTAAACAATAAACACTATGTCTAGGCTACAAACGTGAAGAAAATAAAAGAAAACGACGATGAGAAAGGAGACGACGACAAAGAAAACGAAAAAGAAATGATAATAAATATATCAAAGAGACTAATATTACGGTGTATACAAAAATATGGATTTGAATAATTTAATTAAAAGACAAAATCAACTAGAAAAGAAACATTGATGGTTGAGATTTATTTAGAGGGATAGTAATCAAATTAAAAAAATATATCAAAGAGACTAATATTACGGTATACAAAAATATGGATTTGAATAATTTAATTAAAAGACAAAATCAACTAAAAAAGAAACAGTGATGGTTAAGATTTATTTAGAGGGATAGTAATCAAATTTAAAGAGTAAAGGAAAGACTTATTTGTTTGTGAATAAAATGAAAAGTAAGAAGAGCATTCAATTCTATAGTAATATATCGTGCTTTGAAAAAGACGACAAAATATGTGTTATCTTACCCGTGAAATCATGGGTTCTCAACTTGTATATATTTAAATAGACATATATGTGTTTGTATGTGTGTAAAAAGAGTTCTTGGATTTCTGTGAGCCACACTTGGCGCTGATAGCCCACCTAAGTCAGTATAGTATCACATTTACTTTCAAATCCAGTTCCAAGAATGCGCACAAAAATCCATTGATTGAAAGCGTAAGTCAACATGTGTGATTATCTGTTCATAATCTGAATTTCACATGAGGGTGTTTCTATCAGTTTGTTAGTTTTTTTTGTATAGGTATTTTTGCTATTATTATTATTATTAAATTAGTAGTAGTAGTAGTAGTAGTAGTAGTAGTAGTAGTAGTAGTAGTAGTAGTAGTAGTAGTAGTAGTAGTAGTAGTAGTAAAAATATTAGTAGCAGTAGCAGTGGCAGCAGTAGTAGTAGCTGCAGTAATAATAGTAGAAGTAGTTAGTAAAAGTAGTAATGGTGGTAGCAGTAGTAGTAGCAGTACGAATGTAGTAGTAGGTAGGCGTAGTAGTGGTGGTAGTAGTAGTAGTAGTAGTAGTAGTAGTAGTAGAAGTAATAGTGGTAGTAGTAATGGTGGTAACGATAGCAGTAGTAGCAGTAATAATAGTAGTAGTAGTACCAGTAGTAATAGTAGTAGCAATAGTAGTAGAAGTGGGAGTATTAGTAGTAGTATAACGTAGGTAAAGACAAAGGGCATGTCGGAAGTGAAGGTAATTACATAAGATAATATAATGAAAGCCCCATAGGAACAAAGACGAGACAAATACAAGGAATAGGCAGAAAAAATCCTGGCTACCATGGGATCGAACCTGCGACCTCTGCGTCAGCACCCATTGCCTCGCCTTGAAAAAAGCATGCTACTAACAGAGCTAACTACGCTCCCTAAAATTTTTAGTAGTAGTAGTAGAAGTAGTAGCAGCAGTAGTAATAGTAGTAGAAGTAATAATACTATTTTTAGTAGTAGTAGTAGTAGTAGTAGTAGTAGTAGTAGTAGTAGTAGTACTAATAGTAGTAGTAGTAGTAGTAGTAGTAATAGTAGTAACAGAAGTAATAGTGGTAGTAATAGTAGCTGTAGTAGCAGTGGTAGTAGTAGTAGTAGCAGTAGTAAAAGTACCAGTAATACTTACTAATAGTAGTAGTATTAGTAGTAGTCGTAATAGCAGTTGTAGCAGCAGTAGTAGTAATGGTCGTAGTAGTAATAGTACTAGTATTGGTAGTAGTATCTAATGATGAAAGAAATAGTACTGCAGTAGACCGGTAACTCGTAGAGAGGAAATACGAAATTGAATATGAAGGCCTAAAAGTAAAAGGTAGAACAGAGACAGTTTCAAAGACAGAAAAGTTTCGGGGCAGTAGTAGTAGTAGTAGTAGTAGTAGTAGTAGTAGTAGTAGTAGTAGTAGTAGTAGTAGTAGTAGTAGTAGTAGTAGTAGTAGTAATAGTAGTAGTCGTAGTAGTAGTAGTAGTAGTAGTAGTAGTAGTAGTAGTAGTAGTAGTAGTAGTAGTAGTAGTAGTAGTAGTAAGTAAGTAGTAGCAGTCGTAGTAATAGGAGTAAAAGTAATAGTAGTGGTGGTGGTGGTGACAGTAGTAATATCATAAGAAGATGTATTTCTAGCTTGTTATCTTTACATACAATGGTGATGATGGTGGTGGACATGATGGTGATGAGGAGGAAGAGGAGGAGGATGAGGATCATGAGGATGATCATGATGACGATGGATACGATGACAATGATGATGATGGTGATGACTTAACAATTAAGTTATATCAGCATTATGATTCTTATTAGTATCATTACTATTGTCGTTATCATTATCACCATTATTATCATTCTTACTTTTATTATCATCATCCTCGCCATTATTATTATTATTTCATTATTATTTTATTTTTATTTTTTACTTTTTATTATTATTATGATTGTTATTATTTTTATTAGTATTATTATCATCATCATTATTATTATTATTATTATTATTATTATTATTACATGTATTATCAATTCACTTTCACTTTCAATATTATTCTATTTTCGTTATTGTAAATATAGGGGGGGGGGTTATTATAATTAATTATATAAGCTTATCATTGTTATTTTATAGTAGCGTCAGCATAATTTAAGAGATCTTTTGTCATTTTTATGTGATACCCAAGGACTACTGTAAATCCTTAGTGGTGCCCTATCATCATTAGTTCAGAATGGTCGTGAATCATCATCTTACTCCTCCTACTACTATACTTTCCTCGTCATTATCAATATCATCCTCATCCTGATTATCATCCTCATCATCATCATCACGATCATCATCATTAGTTTTCTTCCCCTTTTTCTTTTATTTCTTCTTTTATTCTTATTATTATTTTTCTCATTCTTATTATTATTATTATCCTCCTCTTCTTATATATATATATATATATATATATATATATATATATATATATATATATATATATATATATATATATATATATATATATCCTCTTCAGAGGCTATATAGGTCATTTGACCTTTAAATGCCCTATACATCTCCAAATAATCATGGAGTTTTAAAAATGATTGAACATATATATATAGTAATCAATAATAACAATGCTCATTCATTCATCATGCTAATATTTTTAATATTTCTTCTTCTTCTTCTTCTTCATCCTCTTCCTCTTCATCCTCTCATCTCTTCCTCTTCCTCCTCTTCCTCTACTTCTTCTTCTTCTTCTTCTTCTTCTTCTTCTTCTTCTTCTTCTTCTTCTTCTGCTCCTCCTCCTCCTCCTCCTCCTCCTCCTCCTCCTCCTCCTCCTCCTCCTCCTTCTTCTTCTTCTTCTTCTTCTTCTTCTTCTTCTTCTTCTTCTTCTTCTTCTTCTTCTTCTTCTTCTTCTTCTTCTTCTTCTTCTTCTCCCTCCTCCTCCTCCTCCTCCTCCTCCTCTTTCTTATGAATCTCTTACACTACACCAATGTCTCTATTCATCTCAGCCGGTTGATAAACGATATTACTATTAGTCTTTTCAATATGAAATAATTTGATTTGGTTTTATCAATACTATAAGTATTTTATGACAACAGAATGGCAAAAATCGAAGATTTTTGTTATGGATGGCAAGCGTAAAGTTGTGCGCTATCAAAAGTATTATAAACTTTAAAAAAGAACAATTTAGGCAGGGGAGGCATGGCACGGTATTAATTTCGATCTTTATCGTGAAATCATGATGAAGATATAGAAAGTAAATAATCTTGAGTGTGTATTACATACCTTTATAATTATAATATAATAATACAATCGATGAAATTAAATTTTAATTAGATCTAGACAACAGTATCTGATGAAGACAGCATCCACAAACTACACAATCCGTCTAGATTAAATCATCCAGTTCTAATATATTTAACCGTGATTTCCTCTGGTCTAGCTAGGTAGGTAGCCTATTATATCAATCTCTTGGGCATTCGATGTGCTATTTAAAACAAAATAGTTATGAAATAATGATAAAACGATGATAATTGTTAATCGTACCCACCACTCCGAGTAGAAATCGTGTCAAAATTCACTCGCCATCACTATCCACAATAGCCACACGTAAGGAGAGGATATTTTGAACTACACGTCGCATTCTTGGAAACTGGATAATAAATCTATTTATAGAACAGCAAGCCGTTTTTTTAAAGAAGATTACGCAGACATCTAGATGTCCCTCTGTTCTCTGCAACTAAGGGGACATCCAAACATACTAAGTCACCTCTCGCTATGTTTATCCTAAAATAGCTTTGACACCAACACAATTTAGAAACAGAACAAACATGCAACAAACGATGAATATCTACACATTTATACATCATCATCACAGTGTGATGCCAAAAGAAAAAGTGAAAAACAGACAGCAGGAGGAAAAGATGGGGCAAGTAATCGAGTAGAGAGGAGAAGAATCAAGAAAGGGAAGATTTATTATATTGTTATCATTATTATTATTATTTCAATTATTATTTATATTATTATTATTATTATTATTATTATTATTATTATTATTATTATTATTATTATTATTATTATTATTATTTATTTTTATTATCATTATAATTACTATTAATTATTATTACTATTATTATTACTATTATTAGTACTATTATTATCCAGGCAGTGGACAGGTAAGCACCTGTACGGGGAGTAGATGATCTCGCCCTCCACGAGTCTCCTGATGTCTTGCAGGTGGGTCTTGACTGACCAAAAGCTAAGGGAGTTAATCCTGCAAGAAAACAACCAGCTGCCTTGCAGGCCGATCTTGGTTGACCAAAGGCTAAGGGAGTTAACCCTGACATAAAATAACAACCTCCTGCCTTGCAAGCTGGTTTCGAATGACTAAAGGCTAATAGTATGAAACACGGAGTAAAGATCAATTAGTAAGAGTAACAAGTAATCCAGAGGAGACAGCTGAAGATGTAGATATATCAATGGAAGAAATCCAAACAGCTATGAGAAAAGCGAAATTAGGAAAAGCCCCAGGAGCAGATCAAGTTTATCCAGAAATGATTAAAAGCCAAGGGAGAGAGGCTGACAAACTACTACATGCAAAATATGCCAACAAGCATGGAACTCCAAACAGCTGCCAGACGACTGGAAAAAGGGAACGGTAGTACCAATACATAAGAAAGGATCAACTATGAAATGCTCAAACTATAGAGGGGTGTCACTACTTAGTGTTCCAGAAAAAGTATATGCCAGGATACTGGAAATGAGACTAAGGAAAAAAGTAGAGGATCAGATTGAAGAGCATCAGAGTGGATTTAGACCAGGAAGAAGAGTGTACAAGACCACATATTTACAATTAGACAAATAATAGAAAAATTCCTTGAGAGAAGCATTGACTTGCATCTGTGTTTTATTGACTTAGAAAAGGCATTTGACACTGTGAAGAGGGACGACTAAAAGTTTTTACAATAAACCAACATGTGCAGTGAGAGTAGCTGGAAACATCTGCAGAATTTGATGTACATATAGGAGTAAGACAGGGTTGCATCCTAAGTCCTCTTTTGTTTATCACATTTATGGAGTCAGTCGCAAAGGCATCCTCAGAAATGAATGTAGGTTTATGGAAGCTCACACCAGTAAATGTATCAATGCTTTCTTCATTTGCCGATGATTTAGTTCTGTTTGGAAAATCAGAAAGTGACCTTCAGTCGAATATCAACATCATTAACAATGAACTAAATAAAAGAGGAATGAGAGTAAATGCAAAGAAAACCAAACAATGCTAGTAACTAAGGAAGGTAAATCACAAAATCTTAAATTGGGCAGGGAGAATTTAGAACAAGTTTACACTCACAGCTACAGTAACCTAGGAGTAATGATTAACTCAGAGGGAAAACCAAGAGAAGAAATCAGCCAGAGAATCCAAAAGGCAAGTGCAATATATAACCATCTAGGAAAGGCATTTGTAGGTAAGCAAGAATTGTCAACAAAAACCAAAATGGCAGTATACAATAGTTTATTGTCCTACTCTCCCCTATGGCAGCGAAACCTGGACCTTAAACAGAAGAGAATATAGTAGAGTACAGGCAGCTGAAATGAAATATCTAAGAAGAGTAGTAGGGAAAACTAAGAGACAAAATCAGAAACACAACAATAAGAGATCAAACTAAATCAGATGGCATAAAATATGATAAAAACTAAGATAGAAACAAATCAATTGAGATGGTTAGGGCATGTAAACAGAATGACTGACAATAGAATAGCCAGATAATACAATATAGACAGACTGCATGTGAAAAGGCTTATACTGTAGTACTATGCAGAAGATAAGTAGGTAGGCATGACAACACACATTCGCCTTGGTTACAATAACCCATGTATAAGTAGAGGGAGAAAGAGGAGTTGAGAATTGCGAGGACATGTTGCCATAATTGGTGTCAAAGCCATTTTGAAATAAAAGCTGTCCTCTCTCTGTGTGTCTGTGTTTGTGTCTGTCTCTCTCTCTCTCTCTCACTCCCTCTCCCTTCCCCCTCCTCCCTCCCTCCCTCTCTCCCTCCCTCCCTCCCTCCCTCCCTCCCTCCCCCTCCCTCCCTCCCTCCCTCCCTCCCTCTCTCTCTCTCTCTCTCTCTCTCTCTCTCTCTCTCTCTCTCTCTCTCTCTCTCTCTCTCTCTCTCTCTCTCTCTCTCTCTCTCTCTTGCCTTGCCTAAACCTATGTCTATACCATCCAAAGAAACACACACTACAAACACAATCACATGCACTCAAAGCCTTTGTTTAATTAAATCAAGTTGACCCATCCACAATATGCGGTGATCTCAAGGTGAATTAAGAGGAAACAGCAAGATGAAGGAGAAGCAAAGGTGAAAGAGAGAAAGGTAAGAAGTAGAGCCTACCAGTACCACCTGTCAATCGCCCACGCATTCAAAGCAGTCTTTCTAACCCAAAGTATACAATCATTAACAAATGAAAAGAAATAGAAACAAAGACAGGGAGAAAAAGAAATACATCATCGGCAGATGGATTTAATGTTACACAAAAACAAACCCAAAAAACAAATAAACAAAGTCTCAACAACAACCAGCTTCTTGTACTGAATGCTTTTATTACAGATGACTTTTAAGTACAACTTTTTCAAGTTCATGATCTTTATGGAAGTTACGGAAGAGGTTTTGTTCTAATACAGAAGAAAGCATACTGCATTGTGATAAATGAAGTGATTGGATGATGAATATATATATATGTATATGTATATTATAGTATCTAGGATGAAAGTGTTATAATACACGAAGCCTAGATTCATTGTTTTGATGAAAATAATAGTAATAATATTAATAATAATAGTAATAAAATAACAGTAATAATGATAATAACAATAGTACAAAAAATGTTATTAGCGTATTACATGGTGCGAATGATAAATGAATATGGGAAAATAATAAAGAAGACGATCGTGTCGTGTGTCGTGAATAAATTGTTCGGCGTGCTACTCTTCTGCAGGCAATAACTTGTTATTTTTAAAAATCATTATGCATAACCTACAATCAAAGGGCTAGGCGATCGCAATATAATTTGAATATAAATTTATTATATAATACAATACTGCAAAACCGTTCTTTTTCATTTTCAGTTATTTCTCTTCCTCTCCCCACCGTTCCTTCCTTTCCTTTATCTTTTTCCTTTCCTCCTCTCTGCACTCACAACCCTACAAGACACCCAAGAGCGCTGGAACACGGATGACATGACTGCAATGAACATATGCATGATATCTGGATGAGGGTAACAAACATAATAGTAGTGGTATGGAATAACATGAGAGAAAACAGCTAACAAGGGGAGGGCTAAGTTTTTACAAAGCTAATATCAAAGAAAGTTGTCTTGGGTCAGCAGTGGGTGTGTGTGTGTGGTACAGAGCAAACAATGTCAGGCAACAAGCAAAAAAATAGTATCAAAATAAAAGAAGGAAGTCGCCTCATGTCAAATTGCCATTTCAAATACCATGCTTCTTGTGGACAGGAAAACTGAGCATATAAAATTCATACAGTAATATAAAACGAATTTATACATATGACAATATAGAATTGCATCTGGGATATTTTTTAATAGAATATAAATGTCAACACGGACCGTCTTTTTTTTCTTTTTAAATATATGTTATTCTTTTTTATCACCATAAGATATATATGACAATCGGGATGCGCACCAGTCTCCAGAAAGCATATAAATATTCTTCTTTCACGCAAAGGAAACAAATTGCCAGCAACCTTCATCCAGGAACAGAATATTTTTGTTAGCATGGTCAAATTAATATTTGTTTACCGAAAATTATTTCTCCTTTCTGTCCTTGAAATCACATGAGAGAGAGAAAAATGTGAAAGTAAAGGGACAGATACAGGAGACAGAGAAAATGATTTCAAAGTAAAATGACAGAGACAGGAGAGAGAGAAAAATGATTTGAAAGTAATGAAAGTAAAGGGACAGAAACAGGAGAGAGAAAACGATTGGAATAAGGAAACCACTGCATGGAAGCAGCTTGTATCATACCAATTTTCTTTACAACCCCACAGATATTTGAAGAAAGCTGGACGCACGTCTAGCATCTATTTTCCATGGGAAGACATTCACGGATGTTAATATCTTCATGTTTAGTCTTGTTGACATTTTTCAGTCGTGCATACCCCCATCAATTAAGAGCAAGTACTTGAATCCTCTCACTCACGAAGAGATTTGCTCAAGACGTACGTCATGGAATGGCAAAAAGGGTATAACATTAATAACAAGAAACTGTCGCCAAAATTTCGACATAAGGGTGACTTTGAAAGTAACATTAAGTTTTTTTTACTGAAATTTCATGCTTTCATAGTTAAATATGTAAAAAGAAAAGCCTCAATAAACCGAAAAGACTGTAGACTGCATCTAATAGCCATCTTGGGATTTTAATTATTTGTCTTGCACTGTAACTAGATCAAAATATAATACAAACTAACAGACACCTAGGTATTGACTGATAGTTGGGCTGGGTTAGTTTTTTTGCCAGATAGATATGCTGTATATCAGTTACACAAGACCATACAAGAGTATTGGTCAAGTAGGCACAAATGGAAGATAACAAACTCCATGTCAAGACTAAGTTTGGATGAGTTAGAATAATAATAATAATAATAATAATAATAATAATAATATATATATACATAAATGTATGCATAGGATTACTGGGAATGTATTCATCCATGGAGCAACTATCAACAAAGCTGAAAAACCCATTGGCAGACAAACCTTATCCAAACCTAATTCTATCCATCATGTGGCAAACTTCCACACAGATAAGGTTGGTTTTTTTGCTGTTTTTTTTTAAAAACAGCATCTACAGCATTTTGAGCGACAGTCAACTAAAGTGTTCTGCTGGAACTTCTCTTATGTTTGTTCTGACCTTGAGCACGACGCCTTTGCTAATAGGAAATTTTGACTGAGGAAGTGATCATATGGACAAGCTAAACATTACAGAGAAAAACATTACCACAGTTGAACAGTTTTCTACTTGTTTTGTTCCATTTAAAGGTTTTCATTCAATATTATAAAAGCGTTCACTGTTGTTCTTTTCTCCTCATTTAGGCAATGCTCCCTTCAGCCATTACAAACATCTTTCCACCTCACACGCCGTACTTTCAAACCATATCAATTTTAATGTACAATGCTCACTTCCTATTTGACACAGGACAATGAGTTCATGATTAAACCATATGTATTGCTATTTACAATGCCCGCTGACTTCATGAAATTGACAGTGTATGCTGTATGTAATGGTAGAGTCATGACTGGACACTAAGCTGCCCAAGGAAGGGTCATAAGACTACTTTGGCAGGTAAAATACGTGCCAAAGGTCAAGCATAAAATGTTTCAAAAATGCAAAAAGCAGAAAGAAAGAATCAAAGAGAATGAAGCAAGCAGCCCATACTCATGGCTTACACTGTACTAAAGCATTATGAAAATTTATACACAGAATAGATAAGTCACAACCTGCTTTTGTTTTTAAAATAAAGAGTGTGTGTATATATAAATAAATGCTCTTTATATCTTTATAGAAATAATAAAAATAAAAACAATGATAATAGTAGTAATAACAACCAACAATAATTATAATGATCATAATAAAACTTAAAAACTCACAAGAATAATAAGAAAAATAATGGTTTTCGGCTATACAATGAAGATTTCTAGATTTGCCTTTCACAATAACATGTGTTTCTAATGGAAAATTTGGCACAATAATGTAATTTCCCTGTTCAGACAGTGTTTCTGGTTCTAATTATCCTTCTGAAATATAAAAGTGGATCCTGTATGACGTAATACATGTGTAAATAAGAGGGTACAAAAATGTTCTTTAAAAATCATTTCTTCTTTTGCACGTTATGAAATTATATTATTTGAGAATATTTGGCAAAAACCCACCCTGAAGACCCTACCATGGGCAACAACCTCATTAAAAAGAATTTTTTTCTTTCTTCTTTGAATACACAACCAAGGGAATAATCAATAAAATTAAGTTATAACAGGTGGCAATATACATACAAACAAGGGGCAATTATAAATAAGACAGACAAATTTCAAAACCTATTTGTTCTATTATCATTATCATCATTCATCAGTCTACTCTTGTCCATGTCAATAAGACTAAAACACTGCCACCTCAATTCAAGCATCCAACTGTGAATGTTTGGCATGCATGTGTCTCTATTCAGATGCCCTTGGGCAGCTGCTATTTCAAAGTAACAGCGAATTCTCATTCTCAGTGAAATCTGACAGCGCCACATCTCTGAATCAATAGAAGTGAGAAGTCTCAAGAATGTTGAACAAATCAACTATGACTGTATTCGTCTCCTAATTCACATTCCTTCAATATTGCTGAGGTCCATGAAGTTGAGATTCAATGTCCCGCAAGGTCTTGGAAGTTTTCGGTTTCACTTTAATCGTATCCTCCCCAGCCTCCTGGGCGAAATATTTCATCTTTTCACGAAACGACATTCGGTCGGTTGACGCAGTACGACTGGTGGACTGGGACGCAATTTTGCCTTTTTTGCCTCGATCCTCGACCGGGGTCACGGTAGATCTCCTGGGCCCCGATGACGGTGGGAGTGTTGTTGGACGTGTTGTACACCACATCCCGCCCTGTGGGGCTAGAAACATTGTCGTTGTTCATTGGGGGCGGAGGGAGGAGGTTGTTTGAGTCAAAGACCTCAGAGTCACCTGCGAAGTTGGGAGGAGGGAAATCCTGCTCAGAAGACTGGGATTCTGTGGGTGATTTGTAGGATGAGATGGAGTGGCTAGGCGTACGGTCCTTGTAGGTGTTCATCTGAGTATTGAAAGAAACTGATTTCTTGCCTGTGGGAGCAGCCTCCTGAGAGTTTCTCATGGCGGAAGGAAGACTGTTGCCACTCAGCGAGCCAGGGGGAAGTCTTGGAGGTTGTTGACTAAGTTGGGCCTGGGAAACCCATAGGACGATTTCCTTTCAGGCGGGGCAGGGGCTGCCACTGAAGGGTGGTCTCCCTGATTGGAAATATTAACGTATTGGGCATACGATGACGGTTCTGGCTGCTGGGCCTTGGGATCCAGCCGCATTCTCTCGTCCGCTACACGAATGGGTCGCTGCTGGTCTAGTCTTTGCTGGTGCTCCATCGCCAATTGCTGCTGTCGATAATCATTATCATCCCTCCGCATTTCTTCCCTTATCCTCCTCTCTTCGGCTTCTCTTTGTTCTTGCAACTCCTGGCGTCGATCTTTCTCCTATTGAGAAAAAAAAAAAGACTATTTAAAAACAAATTTTATAAAATGAAGAATTTAAGTTTGTGATGCCTATTTCCTCTATTATCATTCTCAATCACACGTTTTCATGTTTCAACAAATGAAGCATTCATGAAAGCTGAAGAAGGAATAACAAGTGAAAGCTTGGTTTCTAGATATGAATCGATTACAAGCTTTGCTAACTTGTTGGGACAGATGGCATGAATATGAGTTTTCTTTTTTTTCTTCTTTTTTCTTTTTAAAAGTGAAAATGGAATCACATTACAGTACACAAAGGGCAATATTCTGTCAAGTCTGTGAAAATCAAATCAGGCCCCACAGCTGGCCATTTTAAACTAAGACTTTCAAAAGCCAGCCTTGAAGTTGAAGTTTGTACTGTTTTGGCTGTTGTTATTAAGGTCTGTCCCTAATCGGATTTACAAACCTACATTTACTTGCGGATCAAATATATATCATACTACAAAAGACACTTAATTTTGTGGATATTTTCCTATGATTTTGACGATCAATAATAATAATTTTCATGAAAGAATCAAACTGCAGAGAAATTGCTACCCCATTTTGACCTGCTGTTGAAAGCAAAAACGGCAACAATAATTTTGATCTTAACTGATTTTCTGAGACAACCCAAGAGAAAAAACAAAACTCAGTGAATCTCTCAAACAGAGTGATAACAATCAAAAGTTTTATGACAAACAATTGGATATAATATCTATGGACATGAGAAAGCAAAGGAACAAAATAGAATCAAATTTTTATTGAAATTATATTAAATCTGGGGCTACTGTTCAATAGGAATGTAACATTTACTTCTTTGTGTGTTTGTTTGTTTGAAAAAAACGCTTCAGAAACACATGAATGATCGACTTACAAATTGTCTCCTCTTGTTCAATTCCTCCTCTCTCCGTTGGTTCATTTTCTCTTCTTCCTTCATTAGTTGACGTTTTTGTTCTTCGTAGTTCAGTCGTTGTCTTTCTCTGCTTTCCTGAAGAAAGAAAGAAAAATAGGAAAGTTGTTATTGTTTTTCTCAAGAGCTTTTTCAAGCCTTCGACATCATTGTCAGTCAGTGGAAAAGAAAGAAAAGGGACAAAATATTTTTCTCATTAACTCATCGACTACCCAAGGTCTGACACAAGATTATGGCGTGGGCACACAAAACAGTAGGGTGGTTAAAAAATTTGCAACTTTTTATTTGTTATTATTTTCTCTTCATTTTTTAATATTGGTACCAATAAAAATTGGCTATGTGTCATTAGTTTTTAAGTGGGGATGAGTGAAAGGGTAAAATTGAGAAGCTAAAAATCTTTTTGGGATGGAGACTCCATTCAATTAATACACTATTTCCATCAGTAAATAGATAAAAACAATGATTGGAAAACGATGAGCCGGTAAACTGATCGAAAACAGTGCGGTCTATGCTGTTTCTGACTTGTAGACCTACTTGTAGTACTAGTGGTAGTAGTTGTTTAGTATGTTGGCAAAGAAAATGGGTTTAGTCAAAGGCTTGCACTGCCAGCAGTAAAAAAGTCATAAAAAATCAACTGTTCATGATAGAGAGCTCGTTCCGGTATGAAACGGAGTAAAATAATAAGCCTAGAACTAGAAGATGCTCCTTACTGCAATCGCATATATGATATTATATGCGATCTTTCTATAGTTATGGCCTGGCAATGATGTGATAGTAACATGTGCGACAATTGTATTATGGCGTACATGCAGTATGATCGCACACGTGTACAATGGTAGTCTATGAGTTAATTGTCTCAAACTGTGTCCACCCTGATATCAATTGAACATTACTTCACTCAACCCAAGATCTAGGATTTGATCTTGATGACTTGGTCAAAGGATTTTTACCAATATACAAAAAATTCCCAAATTAGGCAGTGATATGACTGACTTTTGTTAAATTTTACAAAGAAAGAGCTCTACTTTCACTTTGAACATTGTTATGTTTCAGTTCATTCAACCCATTTTTCAAGAGTGAAGAGAAATTTTATTCCAGTAATATCGGCGTTAAGTCTGAGTGTGTATGATCTTTTACGTCATTATTGACGACCTGTAACAGTTGCTGTCACTGGCCTGGGCTAATTTTATTCTTATAAAAGTATAGATGCCCAGCCATACTCATTCCCTCTGATCTTTGCCTCTTCTACATCTTCAGAGTAATGATCTGGTCGATAAGTCTGAGAGACAAGAGATTGTAGGGGTAGTCCTAAACAGGCCTTTGGTAGGAATTCAATTTTAACATGTCTGAAGAGTAGTGGAAGTCATATTGATAACATCAATGTTACTATAATATTGAGTGTGGTAAGACCTGAGTCACTCAAAAAAAAAAAATCATTGTTTTATCTCAGAATCATGTACATGAACAATAACTTCTGAGAATACGGTCATCATAACGCAGATGAGAGAGAGTAAAGACTTGTGCCACCAGCAGCAATCTAATGTTAGTAGAAGTAGTAAAGTTTCTTCAAGGTCGCTACGGCCCATAGAACCAGCTTATCCCAGTTTCTACAGCGTGAAGGGATACAGGTGATAATAATCACCTCCTGGACAGGCCCCTAGTCTTGACGCAGATTTTTACTCTGAAGCACCTGAGTTGAGTGGGAAAAATGCATGTTACGTGTCTTTCACAAGGAAAACAACGTCTGACCCAGCTTTGCTAGGACCTCATGATCCCCAGGCTGGCAGCTTGACCACTCGGCCAACGATGCCACTATTCTAATGTTAGCTTGAGAATAATTTTGATTTGAAAATCCTAAACACAGAACTCATGGAATTTCCCTTTCTTTCCTCCAATTTATCATTTTTATCCAATCTATCACACTGAAACATGTCCGAATGCAGAAGCAGAAATTTACCTTTTGCTGTCTCAACAGCTCCTGATGTTCTTTGGCTCTTTTGTCCTGTTTCTTTTGCAACCTCTGTTGTTGGTCCACTCTGTCTTTTTCATACATATCTAACCTCCTCTCCAATCTGCGGGCAATAAATATCACAAGAATTAAGTGCATTGTCATTCTTATGATGTTTATTTCGTATTTTATCACCTCACTTTTTCTATACATTAACACCCCCCCCCCCCCCACACCACGAAGATAAAAGAACAATTACAATAATCACAGGTACGTCGTGGTCAAGCGCAGCAGCCTCGTCAGCGGGGGTGGAAACCATCGGTTTACACAGCGGAACAAGATTATTGACCCATATTGAGGTAAGCCGGCAGGTTAGCCTTACAAGAGTTAAGTAGTCTTAATTCAAGTCTGAAATAATTTACTGACTTTCCTCTCATTCTTATTTTTATTAACAGAAAAAAAAAATTTATTAAGGAATCAGGAAACACATTTTGATAGCGAATAAAGATTACTTACGTCAATAAACGTTCTCGTTCTCTAATTGCCTCTGCCCTTTCCTGCGAGGATTCAAATTCTCTCAACCTATTTCTAGATTTTTCCAAGTCTTCGTTGAGATTCTGGATGAGCCTCTCACGTGTCTAAAGAAAAAAAAAAGAAAAACAAAGAACGAAATGAAACAATATAATAAAATAAAACATTTGGAGACATGTGTAACACAAAAAACAAAATTCAAACATAAATATAATATGAATAATATGATTGCAAAAATTTCCAGTCTAAAAATCCATGTCTTATAACTTTTCTCAGATCTTGACACAAAAAGGGGGTGAGATCGTTGAGTAGTTATACAACATTGCACTGTGACCCAGATGTACTGGGTTTGGGCCCCACTTCAAGCATTTCCTTGTTTTCCTTGAGCAAAAAAGGACTTTTCCTTTGAGCAAAAAAATCAATATTCCTTTCTCTAAAGCTGATTGACTTGGCACTAATTCTTTCTTTTCTTCTTCTTTTTTTTTTGTCAACAACAGCTAATTCAACTAACTAACTCTAAAGAAAAGAATAGCAAACTGACTTGTTCAGGAAATCAGATAAGCAATAGACATACTGAAGAGGAAGGATGTCATTACCGTTCTGATGAAAGCATGTGCATATGCCAAATTTAGTTTTCCTTCTTTTGCATAAATCAGTAGACTATATATAAACCAATATATTATCATAATGATCTTGAACTCTACTGAACTTGCGTTGAGCCCTATTCTTATTTGCGCTTACCTCTCTCTTATCTTAATGCATTTTAGTACTATTGCATCGTGACGTGAAGAAGTGTGCTCCACGCAAGATTTTGAGTGTAATAATGCATGTACAGCATGCTCGCCCGTGTGAACCAAAACGCATAAAACCTTGTAATGTTTGTTACTAATGCCACAAGATTCTATAATCCATTCCACAACGTATCAATCACATTCAGCCTGAAAGATAGTAAAACACGTAACATGCTAGGTGTATGCCCGCTTCACCCGACTGGTGCAAAGTGTGAAGCTAGCAAACCCCTTCGATTCCACAAAATACGTTCTTGCTGGAGGGATAATGGTGGTGGTAGATAGCGAGGCCCGGCTGGGGCAGGAAAGATTTTTATTGGCTTGCATGCTTTCACTCCTAAAATATACTGCTAATTATCATAAGCCCCGCTCGCGCGCCTTGAATTTCTTTTTAATGTGTTTTTTGGGGGATTTGATACGAGCATTGGAGGTGTGAAGTGTGGTTTCTTCTTCCATCCATCAACACATTTGCTAACTTTTATCTTATAACTCAAGCTCCATTCTTCCCCAAAATCGGTGGGCTTAATAGGAACAATAATGGCATTATATAAATAGATAATATGTCGCTTAAGTTTTAGATTAGAGTGAAGACTTACAAAGATTCTTTCTGCCATTTCCTCATCGTCCTCAAGTTCATAATCACCTTTCTCTGCAATTTCCCGCACCCGTCTTTGAAACTCATGTTCCATCTTCAATTTGCGTAGCCTGTCTTGGTCCTACAGAGGAATAATATGACAGCAGAAGTAAGTTTCAAAGGTGTTTTTGCTTTTCTTTCTAAATGAACATGCAAAACTCATTCAAACAACTTGAGAATAAATTTAAAGATTAAAAATAAGACTGTTACAATGTAAAAAGAAGTTAAAAGTTTACAATTGAGATTTTGCGGCCAAACTTATATTATACAGCATTGTCATACAGAAGCTGAGTCTGTTAGAAACTGAAAACAAGCATCAAATTGCAAATTGTCCACAGAAAATAATTCATTTTAACAAAGCAAGAAAAACAGTTTTAAAGAAGAGAACAAAAAAATCCTGGATAAGATGAATTCTAATCTTGGCCACTATCACACATAATTTGTTCTCCATTAAATGCTAAGAGTAGAACAAGAGGGGTTTATATCAACAATTTAGCCGGAGGAATCAGAATTATCTGATAGCTTTGCTGTCTGTAAAATGCTGCAATAAAATAATGAGATAAAGGAATATCATTCTGGAAAGACCTAAGGAGCCTGAATAGTTCAATGCTAAAACTGAAAAATGCCAGTAACTTACGGGAGGGCTCAAATACGGCCTGGCCTCCATTTCAGCAATTTCCTTCTCCCTGGCTCTGAAGAGCTCCGCCTGTTCTTCCTCTTCCGCTTTCTCCCTAGCATCTCTGTCCCATGCCGATCTGGAGGAGTTGGGATTTCTGTCTTTCCCCTTAGGCTTGGGAGCAACTCCTGGCCTCGCCTAACAGATTCATACAAAAAAGAAACTAAAGCCATTGAAAATATTGATTCACAAACAACCACCCAAAACCCTTGGTGAAGGCTTTTCCTTGATGTTTTGTTTACAGTGTGTGTTACATAAACTGATTTCAACATCGGTGTATACAGTTTTTGACACAAAATATTGGCCCTGTAACACTCTTTACAAGACCTAAGTCATTGGACTATCTTATCATGCCTATTCAATATTACCAACAAAATGTGAAGTTATTTTCTCGTCTGAAATTTACTGTAGAACAAGAGTGTTTCAGTTTATCAATTGCAAAATGTACTGAAAACTCCCAAGATATTTCTTGCAAAGCCTCAGCCCTCAATTTTGATTCCCTTGCTAAATGTTGCTTACAATAATTTCACTTGATAATCCCATGACATGTGTCTGAGACATACTATGGTTCTGATGTCGCTTGGTAGTTGTACGCTTTCCTTCCTCAGAATACTAATTCCTACAGTTTCCCAAGCCTTCTACATCACTTCTGACCACATTTGATGTTTTTAGGTGTATCTCTCCAAGATCCTTTCCCAACAACTTCTGACTAATATCATTCTTACTTTAAACAATCCTTTCTTTTTTGTTCTACTTAGCAAGTTTAACACGTTTGGGATTATTATATGTTCAAGAAGGCAAAAGAAAATTTATTGAAATAAAAAAAAATAAGAAAAGAAATTCTCTTGACACACATATATATGGAGAGAAAAACAACCAATTGTAGTGTAAAAGAACAAAACAAAAAAAAGAAATAGAAACCCTTCATCTTTCCACCCTTAATCAAAGAAAAAGGGAAAATTACTAAAAACGAAAGTAGTAAAAAGAACTTAACAGATGAAAGAAACGATATCCTCTATAATCTATGAGTAAAATGCCACGGGTGAGTCATATACTTAAACCAACCTCTTTTTCATTACAGAACAAACACGAGCTAATCAGGTTATGTCGTCATGTTGTGTGAACCTACCTCAAAGCTCGTCGCCTTCAGAGCAGGATTGTCATACGATTCGTATTCTGATGGAGGCTGCGGCAAGGGAGGTGCTTGAGATTCCGGCCCGGACACCGCCCTGACTTCCGAGGCAAAGCTGATATTCTGGTAATTTGGATGAGGGTCGTTGTGAGCTCTGTAATTATCCGACGCTACTTGGTATCCTAAGGGGACATTGCTCCTAGTGTCCACGCCTGGGGGAAGACTCTGGCAGCCTGTGAGACAGGCTGCTCTCCGGGAACGAACTGGGAATGGGAGGTGGGAGGTTGTCGTTGATGTTGTTGCTGCTGCTGCTGCTGTTGTTGTTGGTGTTGGAAAGGCTGTGGCTGGGACGATGGTTTTTGAGGCTGATTGGAAAAGTTAGGGCTGTAGGACTTCCTAAGAAAACGATGAGGGAAATGAAAGAAATGAAGATAAATCATAGTTTGAAACAGTAGATAATAAATGTATCACATTCATCTGTGTCTATGCATGGTTGGAGGTCAAGGAACTGTGTGATGACACTGACAAAATTCTGCCACTTTTGATAATCATTTTGTATAAAAATCAATGCCGTAAGAATTCCAAGAAAATACTTCTTCTTGTATAATGTGAGAAGTGTGATAGTTGACAAGTGCATGAACTAAATCAACAAAAAGGAATGGGGAGGGTTTACCTTTAGCCATGGCAAGGACAAATATTTGGCTGTGCTGCAAAATTTGAATCGTAATCATATTAACCCAAGAAGAGCGCAGGTCCTTTATTTAGGGCATGTTACGGTTGGCCCGGGAAGCGCACAGGCCCTATATTTAGAGCCGCCGTCATTGGCATGGAAAGCGTGCAGGGCCTTTATTTAGGGCCACCGTCATTGGCACGGGAAGCGTGCAGGGCCTTTATTTAGGGCCACCGTCATTGGCACGGGAAGCGTGCAGGGCCTTTATTTAGGGCCACCGTCATTGGCACGGGAAGCGTGCAGGGCCTTTATTTAGGGCCGCCTTGGCATGGAAAGCGTGCAGGGCCTTTATTTAGAGCCGCCGTCATTGGCATGGAAAGCGTGCAGGGCCTTTATTTAGGGCCGCCATCATTGGCACGGGAAGCGCGCAGGGCCTATATTTAGGGCCGTCCTCATTGGAACAGGAAGCGCGCAAGCCCTATATTTAGGGGCAGACACCTAAGCCTCTTGAATGGAAATTTCCACTTCCCTTAGATGGTTTATGACGTAGTTTGACCGTTGAGTTCATAGCTAAACAGCCAATGAGATTAGAATTTATTTTAAGCTTGTGGCTTTCCCGGTAGCCTCGCTATCATTTGCTAAAGTGACGCTTTCCCAATCAACACACTTCGTGCAAACCTAAGTTGAATGCACAGCTATCACTGCTATTGTTTAGTCTTTAGTTAAAGTTTCTCTTGTTGCAATAATATCTCAAAATGAATTCCTTATTCTTTCAACTTATAGAAAATACATGTTTTATAGGTCTTGTATCATCTGTAAACGTGAAATCATTGTTCAAACTAAGTCTAAATTCTAGCTGCAGCCCTTGCACATACTCATTATTTCATGCAAATGGCTGGGACAACCCCTCACTGTAAGGTCACTTCCGGCAATACTGCGAGCTCAACTTGGGTTAAAATGTATTTACAAGATAACTTCAGAGATTTATCGAAGAAAACCAAATGGTACGTGCGTGGGGGTGGGGGGGGGGGGGGGAAGGGGATGAGATGATGGCCTACCTTTGGGACAAAAATTGGTTAGTTGCATTGATCTGTTCCATCAATTTTTGTTGCTCCTCCGCTAACTTCTGATCAATCATGGCCTCTTGAGAAGGAGGAGGAGGGAGCGGAGGAAGCTCTTCTTGGTAGTCATCAACTTGAGGAGGAGGAGGCAGATCAGGGGGCAGGTCACTGTTCATTGGGGAGGGGAGGCAAGTCATCCCGATAGCCATAGGAGCGGTCCAGCCCAGATGGCTGTTGGGGCATTGGTTGATATCGGCTGTCTGGCTGAATGGGTTGACTCTGCACACTTGCCATTTGCTGGGGTGGGTAGCCAGGAGCGTTTCTAGAATCTTGCATAGTCCTCATATCCTGCTGGTTCCCAGGGTCAGGGATTGTTCGGAAGTTGGGTCCATTTCTCGGGTCACTCATTTTGGTAAGATCAGGCCCGTTTCTCGGATCAGACATATTTCTTAAATCTGAATTACTTCTGGAATCTGGTACATACCTCAGGTCTGGCCCATTTCGTGGGTCAGACACAGACCTCAAGTCGGGGCCATTTCTAGAATCTGGAACGCTCCTAAGGTCAGGACCGTTCCTCAAATCTGGCATAGTCTTGAAATCAGGACCGTTTCTGGCATCAGGACCTGGCTGTCGCGACTGTGACATATCTCTGGAGTCGTATGATGGCTGCTGGTGATAGGCTGGCTGCTGGACAATGTGAGGGCTGGAAACCTGAGGCGGCCGCTCTTGTCCGTAAAATGCGGCTGTGTCTGCCTATTGTCTATCTTCATCATTGAAGAATCAGGCACTGCTACCCGCGGCTGATTTTTCTTTGGAGCCACCGCCGGCTTAGCAGCAACCCTGGGTTTCATCTCATTTTCACTGGGAGGTCTCTGAAGCTGATGAAACGGTGGTGGCAAGTCTTGCTGCAGCGGCATTGTATTCTCGTAAAAATTGGGCTGCCGATTTTGAGAGTTGACATTGATCCTCTGAGGAACACCCTGCTGATTGAAGAGTCTCTCGTGGGCTGTGGGCTTTGAAGGGGCTGATGCTTAGGCTGGGGGTCCCTGGCCTGTGGGCCAATGTTGCTGTAAGGCGGGCTATTGCCCCCACCATTGTTACGACCATAATTGGCCCTCGGGTCATCGTACGTATCCTGCCACTCTCTCATCTTTCCAGGCGTAACATCCTCCGATCTCGGACGAGAGTTGCTTCCATCTTGATGGCCCATGTTATTGTTGTGTGGGTCATAGTAGGCCGACTGTGGTCTCGGATCCCTGTTGCTATTGGAAGACGCTTTGGAGGAAACGGAAGACCGATCAGAGTTGCGATGCGGAGCTCCCTGTTGGAGGTAACCTTGATTATTAGCCTTTGGAAGATTTTGCCGTGGATCCATGAAATTGAAATTTTGCTGTGAATGCCTTGAACCCTCCAGTGATTCCCGATCCCGGGATACTGGGGCTGATTTTCATAGTCATTAGGGCGAGGGTTTTGCCGTCTGTCACCTGGAGAGTACTGGCCATACCCAGGAGAGGACGGATGAAGCATTCCTACTGACTGGGCCGGTTTAATTTGGCCTTGCATAGAATTGCGGTCAAAGTTAGTGTCTACATGAAGATTAGAGGTGGACTTTGAGCGTGGATCTATATCGCGTCTTTTGGTATGGGTCATTCTGACTCCCACCCGACTTCAAATCAGGCATATTTCCAGGAGAAGACGCTTGTCGATCTGAAAATATCATTAGTTAAGAAATATTTCAAAACCTTAAAGATATGACATTACAGATGTTTATTTGACTAATAACACATGCAAACAACAAATTTAAAATAGCCCTGGTTGATAACGAGTCTGTTCATTATTGATATATAACTTTGTCTTTTGTTCTCAAAGATACATTTCTTAAATTTATAAGTGGAAAAAGTCTTCACTGAATCAAACCTTCAACAAACAAATATGGAAAGTATACTATGGGGGAAAAGGTAGACAGATCTAAATCACGATTACATAAATAAAAGAGATAGAGATAGAGATAGATAGAGATAGAGATAGAGATAGAGATAGAGATAGAGATAGAGATAGAGATAGAGAGATAGATAGATAGATAGATAGATAGATAGATAGATAGATAGATATAGAGAGAGAGAGATAGAGAGAGAGAGAGAGAGAGAGAGAGAGAGAGAGAGAGAGAGAGAGAGAGAGAGAGAGAGAGAGAGAGAGAGAGAGAGAGAGAGAGAGAGAGAGAGAGAAAAAAGAGAGAGAAAGAGAGAGAAAGAGAGAGAGAGAGAGAGACAGAGAGAGAGACAGAGAGATAGACAGACAGACAGATAGAGAGACACAGAGAAAAAGAGAGACAGAAAAAGAGAGTGAGAATGAGGTTTGCCAGGCTTTTTCTATAACTTGATTGAACTCTGCCAATTATAAATCTTCCTCTGTTCTACTTTCAAACCACCCCACCCCCCCTACCCCTACCAGTCTCTCTTTTCTTTCTCAGGATCAAAAACTTAAAACTAGATCTAGTTTTTAATTGACTGCAACGTAAAACATCTACCCACCTCCTCCCCTAGTAAAATCTCCATAATGGCAACCACCCCACCCTCTTTCTTTCTTCTTCAATAAAACCTGAATCTAGATCTAGATCTAAATCTAGTATTACTGTTTATTATAGTACGTTATTGCCTTCTTCCCGGTTCTACCCTTTCCCACCCATATCTACTGTAGTGGAAGACATTCGTTATTTCTCTTTCTCTTCCGATACTGTATGTCAGCCTCAGTCGCCTCTTATTTTGCCATCATATGTTTTCACATCAACTTTTTTTCACGCTCTCCCCTTCCCCACCTCTATTCTGCTATCAGGCCGTGCGTGCATCCAACCTCCTCTATTCTTACTAAACACTTGCATTTGCCTTTCAGTCATCCGTAAACTCCCGACTCTCCATATATACTCTCTCTCTAATACTAATATACACACATGCGCGATTGGCCGCCTTAAACACACACAAACATTCTCCGTCTAGCCTTCTTACACACACACGTGCGCAATCGGACTTAAAATATGCACATTGCCCTTTGTCTCTCTCCCTTTGACACGAACCGTACAACAACGTGCGCGATCGGCTTTTTAACACACACGGCATTCTTAATCTCTCTAGAGTAAAAGTTAAATTGAAGAAAGGAGGCTGGGCCGTAGATAAGCAGTTCATGGTCTTGTATACGCGCTAAAACTAAAGAAAGTATAGAAAGCTTTGTGTCGAAATCCGATACTAATTCCCCAGGCAAACTTTACAATTTTAAAGAAGGTATCGGAATCTTTAGTTTCAACATGAAAGAATCGCCAAACAGCCAAGCATGCATGACCGGAAATGGATGACAAAATGATCATTCATCGTCCACGATCTTATTCGCATTTTCCTATTTCGAGGTGCCGATAATTGTTCATGTCTACTTCGATTTCCCTGATTTTCCCTCATGTTGGTCCTCAATACATCATTTCCCCTGGTATTTTCTCGACCGGGAAACATTTTTTCATTTTCAAGGATTTCCCTGATGCATGGAAACCCTGTTTTTACTACATGAGCCCTATTTCCTACTTGTTTTCCTACCTAAGACATCAATTTCCGACCATTTCAGACCTTTCAGACCTGAGTATGAAGAATCCGACATATTTCCAACTTTCCGACCTTGCTGGACACCCTGTACACATGTGAGGTACCAAAACACTGTCATAACTAATTGAACACCTGCCAGGGCTATGCAACGCCGTAGCATCATCCCCCCCCCCCCCTCCCCAGAAATCTCCACCAAATGAATGAGGTATTTACCATAGCCATTCATCGTTCTGGGCATTGATTCAATGCAATGTAAGGCGGAGGTGGACCATCATCGGGTGGTGTCTTGCCACCACCTCTGTTCTGTGCAGCTGAAATCAAAGCATTCAGGCAATTCATTTCAAGGTTGGAGCCCTGCATATCAATGAACATCACAATTTTGAAAACATGAAATGTCGCTAATACATCACTCAATGCTTATAAGAGCGCTAGTTATCAAGTACACTATGAGTGTTCTTGTACCCCATGCACATGTCTTTGCTTCCGATGACAACCAGGTGGTAACGTATCATGCGTCTAATGCGTTGTAATACATTCAAGTCTCCCAACCTTTCATCGACTTGTTCCGAGGACAAAGTGGATGAGTGTGAATCATTTCTAATTCATCATCATTTTAAAATGTTGTCATGAATACCCTGGTAATCAAAAATGATAAATGTGCGATAAAAGCGTGCACCTAGTTCAAAAGTTTTGCAAACATTCAAAGTCAATTTCAGCCCTCCAACCCCTCCTCTGAGGTTTCAATTTCACCGTATAAGCTAATAAACATTCTCATAACTGATGTGGTCTTCTCCTACCCCATTAATTCAAAAACTGACAAATCTGTCGAGCCCGAAAAAGAGTTCTTTTAAGCATGTTTTAAATAAACAGTCAGCACTATGTACCATGCTAAGCATGAACGACTCAGAAGAAACTTTACTTGAAGGTTATGAATGTCCCTAAGAAACTCTTCTATACATTTCTATTCATAAATCTCGCATTTTTTAAGCCAGTTTAGATGAAAAAATTGATAATTCTACTCATGTCTTTACCTCTTTGGCTTGTAGGCGATGGTTGGCTTAAGAGCGTAGCAAGATTGTGATAGAAAGCTCCCTGTTTGGCTACCTTCAGACGTACCACTTGCCCAGTCTTTGTCATCAATTCAGCAGCTCTGAAAAATTTGTTTGTATTACTTTGCTTACTTATCCTTGTGTTGCTTGGGCAGCACATAAGGCCGACACAGTGGATCGCCATTGAACACGATCAGATATCAATTTTGTAATCTGCCCCCACATCCATCCCTGGTTTGTTTTATTAAATACATACATTTGTCATTCATCAGCTACATCTAAAAAGGGATATAACCAGTTTCATCAAGATAACACATCAATGAATAGCACAAGCCATGGGCTTTTGAGCATATTTAATTTACTCTTCATTTCGTATCAAAATTTCATATATAATAGACAAAAATCTTACATTTGAAGAAGAAATTTTTTTTTCTGCAATTCACACTAAGATTTTTTTTATAATAAAAAAATTAATTCTAGGCCTGATTAGTATAATTGCCTTCCATTTATCGTAAGGTAAAAAACTATCATTCATTAATTGGCATTTATCCCTCACAAAACTGATAAAAAAAAATTATAATAGATTTTATACATCCTTGCTGAGAAGACATTATATTTACAGCCAAACTTAGCCACACTGAACTTGTACAGAAGAAAAGGTGAAAACACAACTCACTTATCCTGAGTTACACCAACTAAAGATCTGCCGTCCACTTCTAAGAGCTGATCTCCTGCCTGAAGGCGACCATCCTTGAAAAGATCAAAAAGTAAAACAACAGTTGATATAAAACTCAATCATTCACATTGTGAAGCGTTGCATATTTATCTATGAATCATTACTGAATGTGAATGGCATAATCTAAGAAACAAGAGAGAACATTTTCACTGGTTTAAAAAAAATACTTTTCTCATCTATTGCATTGTTTCTTTTTCCTTTCTTTTTTTTTTCTCCTCGTGGAAATGTAACTGAGCTGATGAAATATCATGTCATATTGATGTTAGTTATGGTTATAATACTGTTTTGTTTTTTTTTTATTTTAAACATGATTTTCCCAAGATGATAACTACTCACCAATGCAGCGGCAGCCCCTCCACCACAGACTTGATGTAAATGCCTTGTTCTTTCTGACCATCCCCCTGGTGGTGAAGGAACAAAAAGCACAATAAAAATAAGATATGAAACAAAACATATAATTTTTTTACCACCCCCAATGGGGATGAAAGAACAAAAAGCATGATAAGAATAAAGTATGAAACAAAACCTATAAATTTCAAGTCATACGACATCAAATATTGTTTTGACAACGCCACATGAAGTGAAAAATGGGATACTATCAGCCTATAGGGAGGAGCAATAATCATAATTGAAACTTAACCTTTCCTTACAAATAAATATTGCCTTTGAAATTACAACTGTGAGAGAATAAGTTAAATCAAAATACTTTGTTTAACCAGAACATTTTGGTCTTCTTGACTAAATTCTGACAGTAATTTCCAAATCGATTTTTATTTAAATTACCCCCATCCACAACTCAGGTGATCTTTAACGTGCACAGGAAGTTGTGATCTGCACACAGGATCTCCTTTTTATTGTCCATCTTCGATGGGACTAGGTGTCGATCCACCTACTTGGACCAGGCAGGATAGATTTAACTCCAAAAACTCAAGAAAACTTTTCAACTGTCGGAGGGGCTTGAGCCCATGACCTTTGGGTTGTGAGGCTGACAACTTGCCTCCAAACTACTGAGAGAGAGCCCCCCCCCCATTTGCAAGAACGAATGGCTGATAAATTGACTTGACTTACAGTGGCAGCCACAATGCTGAGGCCCATACTGCCCTTGACCTTGTTGAAGGAGATGGTGTTGACCTCTGGGTCAGTTGGAAGGCCTGCAGTCGGATTTGGCTTACCTCCTCCTTGAAGCTGATTTGGGAGGAGAGAGATAATAAAAAAAAAAGGGGGGAATTGATTTACGAAAAAGAAAAGTTTTAGTAAGCAATTTGACAGTTGCTACATACAGCTATCATCAGTGGGGTTTGATGATTTTTGTTCTCGTTGTTTAGGGGCTGTTGTTTTGTTTTGTTTTGTTTTTCCATGTACTCATGTCAAATTCATTACTATTTAACTCTAACCAAACATAGAAATGATGTTTAATGGTGTACCATGAAAAGGCACAAGCGCCTTACTTCAACTCCACTCTATTTTCAACCTTAATTATTTTTGTTGTTGGCAGCAAAGCCCTTACTTAACACATAAAACTATGCTTAAGCTGTTTGCTCGTCAATATTTATCATGTTTGGGTAAAAAAAAATATTTAGAGAAGGATTTTCTTTTTTAAATCACCACCATGCAACCTTTAAAACTGCCAGGGGTAAAAACCTTGGATCTCTGAATTATTTGCCCTTTTGTCACTCCATATCATTTTATTTCCTTGCTTATATCTGATGAACTAGTTTCTTTCATATGATAAATGTCTTTTCTGGTAAACGGTCCAAGTTAAAAGAAAAATCAAATTTAAACCATTGCTACAAGCTTAAGCAGCAAGACATCATAACTCACACAACTCTAGACCTCAGCTTCCATCTGATTGCGTCAGCCAAGGGATTTTTACCTTCTAGTGACAACACTAATTTTATTTAAATTCTAAAAAGGAAAAGCTCTACTTTTATCTTTTATATTGTTTGATTCCATTCAATAAATCTTCCCAAAGCAAAGGGAAATCCCAAACTCATAGTTGCCAACCTTTTGAAATCGAAACACCGATTCTGAGAGCGCAAACTAATTTTAACTACGGCCATTACACATGTATTCCAGAAAACATTGATAACTTAACTTGAAGTAATCCCCTTTACGGTAAATGACAAAAGATCTGCCAATCGCTGGCCGTTTTGGGGAAACGTGACTGTGGTTTTGCAAACTCAAAATGGGGTCTCTCAACTTTCACTTAAATTTCTCGGAGTCTCTGCTGTTAACATAGGATTTTTTAATATATTTTTTTTATACAGTTCACCCTCATATACATACTTTTCAAGGTAAGTACAGACTTATGGACTAATAGCCAAAAGACATCCTGTATACGATTGTTACGTACTGGTTGGTAGCTGTGCATACCGATATTATCGGCATTAGGGCTGAAGCATAGCAGAAGTCATACCGATAATATCGCCGTTAGACTTGAATGAGTTAAAAGTTTTGTCATGACACTACCGCACTTTCAATCGACTGTATAGTGTTGCAAAAATGAACCAATTACCTCAGCAGGTGGTCCATCGCCCATGTACACTGTCCAGCTGCCTGATGCATTGTTGTTGATGTTGAATCGACATAATCCTAAAAGCAGGGGGAAAAAGGGAGGAGAAGGTTATATGTTTTTTCTTTGTTTCATTGAAAGTTACCCGCTCCACCATCGAGTAAACAGTGGGGGGACAAAAGGCATGGGAAAGAGCAAAAGGAAAGAAGCAGAACCTACAAGCAGCACCTGCCAACTGCCATCAAGAGAAAAGGTGGGAAAAGTATCATACTTCATGATCGATCAAGTCGAAAAATAAATTACATCTGTAATGAAATCATTGATTCATTTTCTTTTTTCTCTTTTCCCAAAGAGAGATACTTTACACAAATCCTCTGTTCCCATAATTCAAACCAGCGGAGGATTAACACAGTTTTCACTTCATGGTTATAACATGCACAGACAGAAGACAACAAAATGTCACTCTTCAAAATTAATAGCTAATGAAGAAATTTTCAGAAAAATCTCAAATAGAATAAGATCAAATCGTTGAATGAATTTTCAGAAAACGTACCACTTGACTCCAGCTGCCGGACAAACTCAGGCAGGCCATTGGGCACGCCCCTAATGGTGTCACAAGTATAACCGTCTTCCGGCAGCAAGAAAGGCAACTGAAGGTCTGGGTCTTCCTCCAGTCGGACCTCTCGTCCATCTGTGCGTGTCAGCTCATCCGCCATGTTTTCAGCAATGGCCACAACACGTTCAACAAAAGGGCCAGATACTGGAGGTTCATTTGGTTCTGGAATGTAACGTGTGAGAAGGGCTCTCAGCTGCAAGGAGTTCAACTTGAAGCAAGTGGAGCTGATGTTGGTGATGTCATCAGCACTGGTCTTGGGGGCTTGAAGGAGATGGGCAGCCTGAAGAATATTGGAAATGATTAATAAATAATAACAGTAAAAAAAGTCCATTTCTAAGGGTTTCCTTTACCAAGAATGATAGCATTCATTTATTCATGTCAAATTCATTACCACCAAACTGTTATCAGCTATCTCAATAATGAAGGTAAGAGAGTTGCATAAAGTTTTGGATAGTTCTTACATACAAAAGAACAATAAATAGATTAGGTTATTTTTTTACTGCAATTAACTTCAATATATGATTAGACATAAGTAACTGGCATCTAAAAGACTTACAAAACAGCCTAACACTTGCTGTTCGATTTTGAGTATTTTCTATCACGTGAAGAAAGCACGTTTGATTTCTCTTTTGCATTTGTCTTCATATTCTTCCCTTTCAAACAACCCACTGTGTGAGAAAAAAAAACACATAGAAAAAACAACAAACCACCATTCGCTCCTAGCAAATGTCAACATGAACTACCCATGATACATCTGTAATACATTTTATGCCGATACCCATTTCCAATCCAATGAGTATTTCAACCAAGCAGTCTCTTAACTCATTCATTCCATAAATGTTTACACACATATGGCCACAATCATCATTGAACGGCAACTGCCTTCAAACTCACCTGTATGATTCGACACAAGTGACAGTCAGCTGCCAGCTCCAGACCTTGTTTCTCGGCCCAGGCCTCCACACTGCCCAGGCGCCCCTTTAGGCGGAGTCCCCACATGCGAGTACACAGTTGAAGCTGTGGCTCCACCACCAAAAAGTTGAACAGCCACATGTTGATGAAATGAAACAACTGAGAAAACAACTGGATGGTCAGCGCTGCGTTCACTCGACATCTGCGTAGCAAAGTCATGGCCGCTGACAAGGTGTTGAGGACATCTGCTAAGGAAGGGTGGCCCATGCTGTAACGCTGGCCCATTTCTGAAATGGAAACAAAGAAATAATGACAACGTGAAGATGTGAGTTCATCTCCATAATAGTTTTCTGTTCGTCATCCGTAGAAAACACTTGCCCCATAACTTTCTCCCTTCCTCCCCTCTACACTAAGCAAGTCGTCTCAAGAACTTTATCATTCTGCAATCTTCCATAGAGCTTTAAATCTACAATGCTTTCTCTCCATTTTACCTTTAGCTACACACCACCTCTCAATCCTTAAAATCTCTAAATTTAAACACACGCACACACTTGCTCTGTCTTTTCTGTCTCTATATGCCTGTCTTCATTGCCGCCCCTCCTCCCTCTCAAATTTGGCCCTCGTTCCTACCTTCTTCCCTCTCATCATCATTGGGGTCCAAGAAGGCCGGCATCACCCTCTGCAGGTCTCCCTGCAGACAGTGCACCAAGTGATGGAATGCCATTTGCACAGCTTCTCGCCAGCATTTCCTGGGACTCCACACTCAAGGGCTGAATGTCCCTGTCCTGTTTGAACATGTGGAGGATTTCTGACGAATTGGCCATCCAGAAGGCCAAGGCAGGTGGATCATTGTGATGCTCCTGATGGTGGCGAGTACCATGGGGGCGAAAAGAGGGGAATGCAGATGAAAAAGACATGCATATAGGCATTATAGTGTCGTCACCAAATGCTAGCATGTCAAAAAAAGCAGTAAGACATCTATCGTGAGATGTAAGGGGGGGGTTTGGAAAAATGAAAAAGAAACATGAATTTGAAGACTTGAGGGAGACATAAGGAGCGTAAGATGTAATTTTGTACATAACATCATGCACAAGAGTGAAGTCTAGGCCTATGTACCTGAATGCACTGTTGTGTCATTTTGGCAGTCTTGCTGACAAAGTCAGCCACCAGCTGGGCCTTGTGGGGGCCAGACGGCCGTGAAGCCAGAAGATTCCTGACTGCCATGTACAGGCTGTAGGTGGGGGCAAGCTTAAACTGGAGTTGTTTGCTGTTGACCTCCAGAATCGAAGCAAGCAAAAGCCGATCTTCAACTGCATGAGACCAAGACAAAACAAAAATCATTATAAAGATTTTAAAAATAACAAAAAATGAATGAGTAAAATGTAAGCACAATAAACTATTCAAGACGCATAACGTTTTTTGGGAAAGGTCTCATTTTCAGTCTACTTTGTACCTCAAACAACGTCCTTAAAACAGCATAAAAACAAGAGCAGTCATCTCACACAGATAACAAGTTAAAAACATCTTCTCATCTTATCGTCCAACTAATCATTCTGTATATATCTGTCTGTTTCTTTCACGTCAACATTTGCTTTCAAACTCCTCCAGAGTTGAGCATGGTTTAAGATATTACTCACGCTGCATCTACTACCAAAAAGACAGTTAGAAGTCGCTTAATCAAAAACGACATTCTCACACTACTATTCCCAGGCTAGTTGACAGTTCAAGGATTTGCATATCCTCAGGATTAAACTTTTGATGAACACATCACCAGCAATGACCATAATCTATCACCCCACAAACCAATCAAACACACAAACATTGAAATAAAAAACCACAAAGAACTAGCTGACAGTTACGGAAAAGAAACAAAAAAAAAAGTCATTATAAACTCACCATTAGGAAAATATTCGACAGACGCAGGTAGCAAATCTTCCATGCCTGATGATCCATGGGGTGAACCTGGAGATCGGTCCGATGCACTTCTGGGGAGGATGATAGAGAAAGTGAGCTTGGTGACAATCTTCAAATGCGGCATTCTCTTTCTTGAAACTCTTGAGATCACAGCCCATGATGGACAGGGTATATTTCTAATGAACAACAAACTTTCCAGAAACTCAATTTAAATTTTAGACCGTGCATCTTTGAGCGTTACACAACACATCAATGAGTTGGTCAATTTGAAAAACAAAAAACTTTATCAAAACTAAGGGAAAGAAAACAAAATTCTGATAGTTGTCCTTAGGGCCAACCCAGAGGAATTTATTGCCAAACTGAAATTCAGGTATCAGTCAAATGGGCAGCAACCATGGGTAAAAGATTATTTCACTCCTTCATGAGTGCTCAAATCAAAAAGAAACAAAAAAATCTGGTGTGTCAGTCATTGATTGGATGAAATTCACCCTGTCCACTGTACACAGTGATTTCAGGGTACCTTAAAAGGAAGCAGCAAGATAAAGTATAAGTGAAAGAATGAAAGGAAAAAGTGAAAGGAAAGAAGCAGGCCCTACCAGTAGCATCCGCCATGCTGTTAATATCTTGCTCATATCTAGTTCTGCAATAATGTGGCCTTTAGACAAGTAGAAAAAAATCTAGTCTTAAACTGATACATATGCCTGTCTCTATCCCCATGAAGCATTTCTTCTAACCTGCGCTGTTGGTTCTCCCAAGCCTGACTTTCTGGTCGACCTCCAGTTGATTCCACGTTGCCATCGACGTCAAATTTGGTTTCCACCGGTTGACTCCTTTGGGACTTGTTGGGCTGCTGGAATAAAAAACAAAGGCAAGAAGATGAGCTGAGTAGAGTGAAATCCAATCTCACAAATACTGCAAGTAAAAAAACATAGGTTTTTCGCTTAGACCTTGTTAAATGGTCGTACACTGGCGACTTAAGTTTGGACAGAGGAGGGGAGGGGCTGAGAAGGCAACTTTACCACAAATGGGACAAAACTCTTTTGTTGCTCTACTGGATGGAGCAGTTCATTCCCTTGACATTCATACCATAACAAAAGTTCAGTATCGATTCTTTCATTCTATATGATTTTTTTAGAACACATCGGTTGTATCATAAAAGCCGGAAAGTTTGTCTAAAGTATAATAAGTTGGTACTCATTTTAATTACTCTAACGTTTTCTATCTGAAAAATTTATGTTTAACGAATTATTCTAAGATCAGCCGAATATTACGGGAAACATTTCGCGCACCTGTTATAAGAAAAATGCCATCCCAACAAAGCAGTTGAAATAAGGTCGACATGAAGTATTTGATAGCCTCTCACGATTGTATGATGTTTCAAATTATTATATTATTCTTGTATAGGTTTATATGTGAAAAAACTTTTTTTTTGCAATTAAATTTGCCAAAAATTTGAAGGGTTGCTACATACATTTTCAAAAAATTCATAAAATGAAAACCATTTCATTTATCCAAAAAAGCTACTTGGTCATCTAGATATTGAGCTGAATAACATGTGTGCACAGTTATAGCCAAATTTGTTTATAACTGAAAAAGCCTATTTGAAATGAAGTTGTTAATTTCGCAATGAAAATCAAAGATGGCGGCGTTCCCATCCATATGATTTTTTTTTAAATATCTTTTTCAGCTAATCTAGACATGCCAAGTACAATGGTAGTGGTAAAAATTGTCTGTATCAAATAATTTTTAAAAACATGCTCAGCCCCCTCAAAGCCCCAAAACAATTTAGAGCAAGATACAGGTTGATTCACTGAAATTTACCCCATCCATCATATGCTGTGATAAGATGAATTAAGAGGTAACCGCAAGATAAAAGATAAATGAAAGAGTGAAAGGAAAAGAAGGAGGACCTCCAGCAACACCCAACAACCACTCACAATGCAAGAGAGAGAGAGAGAGAGAGAGAGAGAGAGAGAGAGAGAGAGAGAGAGAGAGAGAGAGAGAGAGAGAGAGAGAGAGAGAGAGAGAGAGAGAGAGAGAGAGAGAGAGAGAGAGAGAGAGAGAGAGAGAGAGAGAGAGAGAGAGAGAGAGAGAGAGAGAGAGAGAGAGAGATAAGCAAAACTCTTTGCACACACTGAGTACACTTCAATGCTACTCACCGCCTCAAAGCGTGGGTCTAGGAAGCGATAAAGCCTGTCCTTGCCAAATTGTACAGTCATGCCATGTTTCAACATGGTGGTTTCGTGATCCGCTGTCTTTCTACGTATGTCTCAGCATCCTGGCTGGTTGGGGTCATGGTCACAATGCCCTCTGTGTGGGCTATGACACAGTGCCTGGGTCGAATGTCTGGCCCTGACAGCTGTGAATGAATTGAGCGGGGAATCGTTTCTTTTACTATGAATGCTTTCCATTAGGCAAATAAACTAATGGGCAAATTTTTTAATGAGATACAAAGAAACTAGAAGAAAAAAAGAAAGAATAAGAAAGATGAAAGAAAGAAAGAAAGAAAGAAAAACAAAAAAGAAAGAAAGACAAAAAAAGAAGGAAAGGGATAAATAACGAAAGAAAGCATATAGGAAACAGAAGAATTTGAGGAAGGACAAAGAAAACAACTCTAGCATGTAATCATATGAACAATTTAAAGCACTAAAAACTAAATTGAAAACTAAAAAGTGATGAAAGATATTTTGTCATTACCCACTGTTCAAGGTAAACACAGATTTACTGACTCAAAGCCAAAGCACATACTACATACGTTTTCAACGTAGTGGTTGGAAGCTTTGCCAGGCTAAATAAAGAATAATATCACTTTTATCCTATTATAACCTTAGCAACCGTCAATAGTCAACATGTAGTCATTGATATAATGAAAATTCCTGTCAGGCTACGAGAATAGAAAATAAAATTTTAGTAGCATCTTCCAAATCACACACTGATTTAAGTTTTGCTTCTCCTTTACCAATACCCCCTTATTCAATGATCTCATGCTTATACTTGAATCTTTTTATAATTTTGCCCTAGCCATCTTTTAAAGATACTTAGGGATCTATGTATCCTGCATCATGGGATTAGGTGCTAGATCCAGCCCCTCTCAAAAACATATCAGTATTATCAGATACTTCACACTCGCATACAAGCATGACCAGATATGGGCCTCTTAACATCAGATGAAAGAAATCTGATCACAATATCACTGTGAGCTACAAGCGCACACATGTACGCATATACAACCCCCTCTCTCCTGACCTATTGCCGCCCAAAATGGTAGCATGACCCCGTCTTAATTAAAAGCCATACCTGTAAGAAATGCTTGCCATTGTAGTCAGACCTGTTGTTGGCAACCTCTGTCACATTGACGACTTCTGTGACGTTGAGTGGCAGCACATGGTATTTGGGTTTCCTGAAACATAATAACGCATACAAGTAAATTAAACTTCTATCGTTTTCATTTCACTAATTTTTCTACCAGCAACGTTCAGTTAAGTAAAATGTCATGGTTTCCCCGGATTTGAGTAGAAATTTCATTCACCTAAGCCGTCTTTTCAACATGCTTTACCATTTAAAAAGTTGGAATAGTATTGTTCATGCCTACCCACATAACTTCAATGTCGAGTACTAACTCAATCTGATGATCATACTTGATATCAACTGGGGTATAACATACTTGTTTCTACATCATACATTTGTTCACTCAAGATGCAGCGATCAAATCTATTAAGGCCTATTTTTAAACAATTTCTTACATAACTTCAAACTCTTATGCAATTTGAACTAATCTAAAACTCTCCAATACAATACTTAATGCTTACAAAAATTGGTTATTTTCACTAGATAAAACTTTTCCTTCGTATTGACTTTTGAAAAACAAATACTTTAACTTAAAGAAAAGCCACAAGATAAAAGATTAGCATGTACTCTTTTCACATCATTAAGTTAAATAGCCCTCTATTATCCTTTGGCTGGCTGTTAGGTGACACTAATATTTCATGTGTGTGTGTGTCTCTCTCTTTTTCTCTGCAACTTTCTGCTCTTCAAATCTAGTGTCAAAAATAACTGTGTCTCTTTATCCTTTCCACATGGTCTCCACACCTTCTTCTCAGTCAAACAAATTAGGTTTTCAGAAAAGTTCAGTTTTGTTTTTGCATGACATGAAGAACCAACAAACAATGGCAGCACAGAAGCGTAAACCATTACTTTCTAGCCATTTCTTTACCTCTGACATTCAGCTCAAAAGGTACGGCAACATGTCAACATTAGTGTGCCTTTGGTCACTTTGGTGATTACGCAAATCATCATGGGAAACAGCTCTGGGACGCTTGCTTCTGCTTTTGTAATCTGCGGCTCTCTGACGCAATTGGAAAATTATGTGACCTGACAAACGAGAGAAACAGTGGCATTTGAGAGGATCGTCATTGCATTAATACAATAAAATAATTATTGAAACCCGTTCAGGCCGGAGGATCTCGTTGAAAATCATGGAAAAGCTAAATCAAGTAAACTAAGAAAGAAGGAAATCAATATCAGTCCCTTGAGGGACAGATACTGGATAAGAGTGAATGTGTCATAAAAAAAATGTTTAAAATAATGTTCCTTCAAGGCCATTATGGCCCATAGAGCTGGAGCGTATGCCAGTTTCTGTAGCATGAAGCGGAACAGGTGATAATAAGATGATAATAATCACCTCCTGGATAGGACACCAGTCTTGGCACAGGGTTCTACTACCAAGCTAGTGCGTGTACCCATTGGCACCTGGGTCGAGTGGGAAAAAAATGCGTGTTACGTGTCTTTCCCAAGAAACACAACTTCAGACCCAACTTTGCTAGGATTCGAAGCCAGGACCTCATGATCCCAAGCCTGGCAGCCAAACCAATCGGCCACCGATGCCACAGTCATAAATAAAGCATGTTCTACGTTACTCACCCTGTCCCTGGTATTTGGTGTGTTGCATAACAATGGCCAAGGGGCACTCGTTGTCATCCAGGACTCTCTCATCGCCAACCTGCCCTCCATGATATTCCTTGCCACCGGGAGGTAACAACACCTGGATAAGAAGACGGATTAACATTGGTTTTGTTTCCTTGTTCGTTTCATTGTCATTTACCACATTCACCACATTATACAGTGATCTCAGGATGAATTAAGAGAAACAGCAAGATGAACGACATGTGAAAAGAGAAAGTAAGGAAGTAGAACTTACCAAGAGTGTCTGCCAATAATTAACATTGGAGTACAATAAAAAAAAAATTCAAAACGAAGGCAAGACCAATCCTTTCTTCTTTCTTTTCCTTTTCAACATTTTTTCTTCTCTTCTTTGCATTTGTGTCCCTCAAATCTCAGAGACATGGAACTAATCAAAATCTGTGAGCACTATAAAACAATCAAAAGTGCATTGATGCAAGAGTCCATTGGTCTCTGTATCTTTACATACGAGCGTAGCTATTAAATTTGAACATTGAATATTTTATCTCAATTCAATTTTAACCAGAAAGTACACAAGAAACCAGAGGTAACAGCTTTCAACGTTGGAAAGTTATCTACGGTGTACCCACTTGCTTATAGATGAACACATTATTTTTTTAATAATTTGACATAATTCTCATCTCTCCTCTCTATTTCATCTTTGCTCTCCTCGATTCCTCCACTGACACAGCGTAAAATCAGAAATATTTCTCAACGACCATAAAAATCCATTTCCCTTTGCATACATACAAATAATGGGGGGAAGACCGATGTCCTTTCCCTTTTCCTATAGAAAGCAAAAAGTGTTGTGAAATGTTTAATCTTTCAATGACGTTCACAAATTATACAACACATTATGTTATGTGTTACCTGATATTAGTTATTTTGCGTTTTGTTTTCGTGTTATTTCTTTTTCTTTTCAAGAAAGAATATCGTCACTGTAGAATTTTATCTGCCTAACTCGAGTGGACTTTTCAGGAGATACTAAAAACCTGATTAATGGCTTTAACGTTTTCACTATGTATGAATGAATGAAATTTAAGCATGACACTTGTAATATTTTAAGTGTTTAAATGATTTATATTTGAATTACATTTGAATTACATTTGAAGTTTGAGCGTATTTATAGTCTAGGCTATATTTCCCAATTTTTTAAAGAATATAAAACTGATATACATATCCACACAGAGAGTAAATATTTATCCACGACTGCAGACTGTGAATATTCCATTTCGTAACAACTGACCTCCACCAGGCAATAATTGAAAGAGTCCTCCCTGTCCAGCCCGTATTTCTCCATGGCTTCTTTGACCACGGCAGCCGCTGGATCTGCTGTGGACAGGAATAACGTCTTGTAGGGAACATCGGGACGCAGGGATTCGCCAAAGATTTTCAGAGTGCCACCTGAAGAAGAAAAACAGAGGAACAGAAAAATTAGATACAATAAAATCAAAAGTAGATAAACACAAAAGACAGCATTCAAGCAAAACGAATAAGAACAAAAACAAAAAAGAGATGAAAATAAGAGTTTAAGAGTTTCATTGAAATTTACCCTGTCCACCATATGTGGCAACGGCAGGGTGAATTAAGGATCACCAAGATGAATGACATGTAAAAGAATGCCAGGAAAGAAGTAGGAGCTACCAATAGGTAACTGCTCAACTGACAGTGAAGAAGAAAGGAATGTCCAAATCTGAGTTCATGATACCAAAAGGCCTGAGCATTTTCCTTATTGATTAAATGTTTCTACAACACTTAAAAACTAACACACGCACACACACAAAAACACACTCTGAAAATACTACAACACTTGTACAACATACAAGTTGCTTTAGTTTCCTTTAACCCACTACCACAGGGTCTCTATCATCATAATAATAACAATGATAATAATGATGATGATGATGATGATGATAATAATAATAATAATAATAATAATAATAATAATAATGATGATAATAATAATAATAATAATAATAATATAATATAATATAATAATAATAATAATAATAATAATATAATAATAATAATAATAATATAATAATAATAATAATAATAATAATAATAATAATAATAATAATAATAATAATAATAATAATAATAACCATAATGATAACAATATGACCACTATCAAGTTTTAACTTTCTCACACATTGGGAGGGAGACCCAAAGAAAGAGGGTCAGGCTCAGGGGACATAAAATATCCTCACATTCCTTCCAAAGACACGGAGGTTTTCTCAATAACTTAATAAGCTACACGTTGAGATGTACCCACGATCCCGGATTTCGTGAATGAATGAATGAATGAATTGATGAATGGGCGGAGGCATTTGGCGTGAGAACCGAGTCAGTTCCACAACGATAGTATTTTAACCTTATGTAGAGGTATGGCGTCGGTATTGAACTGGAAGACTCGCAAGAAATTCGTAGCAATGATGTTATGACCTGACAGAGACAGGGAGACAAAGAGATAGCGGTAAACGGACTGAGATGACACTTGTATTTGATTTGATTTGATCCACATCCACAACTATGGATATCTCAGGGGTTTGGGTAGGATTTTTAATTTGGCACGGACTGTCCTGTAAACAAAAGTCAAGGGATCGTTAACGTGCACAGAATATTGTGATCTGCATACGGGACCTCCGTGTTATCGTCCGTCTCCGACAGGACTAGGTGTCGCCACCTACGGGGAGGGGAGGGAGGATATTGTACTCGACATTACTCGAGAAACATTTTCACCCGTTGGCGGAGCTTGGACCCACGACCTTTGGGCTGAGAGACTTGACACTTTCCCTCTCGACTACTGAGTCCCCCGAACGTTTGACAGACAGGGAGGGAGAGAGGGAGAGAGAGGGAGTCAGACAGACAAACAGACAGACAAACAGAGAGACACAAAGAAAGGCAATTTACTCGGTTCACCAAGTTATTTTATTAGCATTATCATTATCATTATCATTATCATTATTATTATCATCATCATCATCATCATTATTATTATTATTATTATTATTATTATTATTATTATTATTATTTTTATTATTATTATTATTATTATTATTGTTGTTGTCTTATGGTAACCCCAATCTGAACGGTGAGGGATAGACAAATAAATTATTATTATTATTATTATTATTATTATTATTATTATTATTATTATTATTATTATTATTATTATTATTATTGTCATATGGTAACTCCAAACTGAACGGTGAGGGATAGACAATTAATGATAGAAAAGAAGGACCAAAAGGCAGCACCCGCTAGACGTCAAACGCGTTGCACCCGCAAATACGCTTAATCGATACAACCAGGCTTTGTTCAACTTTTTATTTTAAACAACAATATGCAGATCTATGTCAACATCAGGTAAAGTAAATGTTGCAGGTTAAAGAGAAGACGCAGATCTAAAATCTAGTATGTGACAACAATATTCACTAGACGTGGAAAATGAGAACACGCGGATGTAGATGGGGGGGGGGGAGGAGGGGAGAGGGGAGTGAGGGGGAGGAGGGGAGGAGGGGAGTGAGGGGGAGGAGGGAGGAGGGGAGTGAGGGGGGGGGGGGGAGTGAGGGGGGGAGAGACGTGTGGGGCTGATGGATACTCTTGTCAGCAAGGGAGGAAGGGCAGTGCAGGGCCATGGGGCCGTGACAATTAAGAGTTACATTTTGAAATCCGTGTCATTCCACGCATACCTTTCCCTATTAGGGAGTAACTCACCACGAACCGTAACACACCCCCCCCCACACACACACACACACCCTTCCACATTGCGGCTTGTGAGGAAGGATAGACGTAAACACACACACACACACACACACACACACATAATCTACACATTACGCATAGATATATCTACATTATTTGTCAACGCGAAACGTGTCATCACAACCCACCTAGATCTAGAATGCTTCGGGCGCAGAGTTCAGTTGTGTGTCGCGTAGGCGCCTCAAGGGCTGGGGACAAGACGTAGGCCCCAGTGTTATCTACACACTTCTCAAAAGAAGACAAAAACAGCCGACACCGAAATGGGAGTGGAAACGATGCTACTAAAATACGACAATAAAAAAAACCCCATGGCACTGACGTTGTTGGCACCTGTCTGAAACTATATAATATTGCCGAACTAATGAAAGTTTGTTTCATTGAAATTCCCCCTTGTCCACCATATGCAGTGATATCAGGGTGAATTAAGAAAAACCAGTCAGGCGAACTTTAATGAAATATAAAAGTAAATAAAAATGAAAGGACCTGCCAGCAACACCGGCTAACCCCACCCCCCCCCCCCCCCCACCCCAAACCCAAACTAACGAGGGCGACAAACCTTTAGTTTGAGAGTACAATATTAAATAAATAGACGAATGAACAAATGAATATTATCCATATGGAGAGGTAAAAAATAAAATAAAAAGACTTGTTCAATTTGAGACCAATAATGAGCATAAATTATCATACGGGCAATTACTGGTTCTGACGTTCTTAAATTCCAGGACACCCCAGAAGACCAACGCCCATGACACGAGCACACCCTACCCACACATTATGACATGGGAACACCCAGCCACATCAGTACCATAGCATATCACACACATACACAAAACAGAAACAATTACACGCTTACACTACACAAACACATGCACGCACATTATGATGAGTGTTGGATTTCATCATGGCTTTTACACGACCATCTACTTACGATTGCGTGCGTGTGTGTGTATATATATATATATAGGTGTGTGTGTGTGTGTGTTGTGTGTTGTTGAGTGTTGGCTTGTGTGTGTGTGTGTGTGTCTATGCCTATGAACCATCGAGTCTGTGTCGGATTGGTGAAATCGATCAATCAAAGCCCTCCCGTACCAGGAACACCCTGGTGATGGGCTACTGGCTCTAGCAGCGGTCGACATGTCAATGTCATCCATCCATTCATCTCAACGGGGTTTGCTATGGTTGGTACTGTCCAAGGAGCTAGATCTAGAAACCAACACTTTTTTTGACACTCGAACCTGCAAACCTGCTCAGATCGGTGGCATACGACGTGGCTGACGGTAAAGACCAACAAAAAACAGAATACAGAATACAGAGAGAGAGAGAGAGAGAGAGAGAGAGAGAGAGAGAGAGAGAGAGAGAGAGAGAGACAGACAGACAGACAGACAGACAGACAGACAGACAGACAGACAGACAGAGATTTGTTCCCTGCCATCAACGACCAGCCCTAGGTAATCTCCTGACTGACCTTTATCAAGGGCATTGCTGTTAGAGTTTGTGAGAGAATTATCATGTACATGGACCTCATTCACGTTTCCTGTTCGCCAGTGTCACTCTCCTCCCATGTTCGCTTCATGCTATTCTGAAAGTTTAACTCTATCCCGTCAAAATAGTCTTAAGTTGATGTGTACATAATCTACTTCAAAGAGCTCCTCCTTTTCGGGTTTTCCTTCTTGTCTTCTATCTAGGTCCCACTCACTCCCTCTAACAGTTCTCTATGTGTGTTTATGTTTGTCTGTCTGTCTCATTATCTTCTTATCACTCAAGTCTCCGTCTCTGTTATTGCTCTCTCTGTCTCTGTCTCTGTCTGTCCGTCTGTCTGTCTGTCTGTCTATCTGCCTGTCTGTCTCTGGCTGGCTGTATGTCTGTCTGTCTGTCTGTGTTATCCTTCAGTTTCATCATATTGTTATTATTATCTTGAGGTCTGATTAGCACCATGACTCCCCCATCTCTGTATCACATGTAGGTGCACTCTCACTTATCAGGCACTCTGTCGACAGTTGGTTTTATATATATATATATATATATATATATATATATATATATATATATATATATATATATATATATATATATATATATATATATATATATATATATATATATATATATATATATATATACGCGGTAACGATACGGGCTTGAGTCAAAAGTTTGTTTTTGTATCGTTTCGTTTTGATATTTTTTTAGTTGTTCTATAAGGTTTTTATTCTTTCTTCCTTTCTCTTAAATAAAGTTTAGGCCATTATTCTTGGTCGTATCTCCAAGAGAGTCAGTGAAGTCATAATGCGCTGATTGACGGCGTGTTAGGCCAGGAATGGGGTGTTGTTACGACTAGCTAGATTGGTCGCCGCTAACATGGTTGAAGACGCACAGATACACATAACCCTGCCTTTGATTGCATTGCAAGAAAGTAACATGGCAGCAAGTGTATCATGCACAGATCATAACATTCTTACGCTGCATTCCGTCTTTTCACTAGTTTCTCCTTTACCCCCCCCCCTCTCTCTCGCTCGCTCTCTCTCTCTCTCTCTCTCTCTCTCTCTCTCTCTCTCTCTCTCTCTCTCTCTCTCTCTCTCTCTCTCTCTCTCTCTCTCTCTCTCTCTCTCTCTCTCTCTCTCTCTCTCTCTCTCTCTCTCTCTCTCTCTCTCTCTCTCTCTCTCTCTCTCTCTATATATATATATATATATATATATATATATATATATATATATATATATATATATATATATATATATATATATATATATATCTTCTCCTTCTCTCTCTCTCTCTCTCTCTCTCTCTCTCTCTCTCTCTCTCTCTCTCTCTCTCTCTCTCTCTCTCTCTCTCTCTCTCTCTCTCTCTCTCTCTCTCTCTCTCTCTCTCTCTCTCTCTCTCTGGTTTGCTTCTCCCTTGTATAATTCGTATAGTTTATGCAAATTGTTTCTTCTTTCTTTTTTTAACCACCATCCCATCAAATCAATGGCTCGAGATTTGTAGTAACCGTACAGACAAAAATGACGGACTCATAAAATTCTAATCACGATTTCGCCGAGTACGCGACACCTTAAAAATAAGCAAACATACTAGCATGGCCAGGCCTTTGGTTGTTTGTTTCATTGAAATCTACCCCGTCCACTATAATATGCGATGATCTAAGGGTGCATGAAAATGAAACTGCAAGACGAAAGATAACATGTGAAATAGCGAAAGAGAAGAAGTAGACTTACCGCAGGGCCCGCCAACCGGCCAAGCCTGATAATGACTGACAGATGCTATCGATCACACGCAGATCAAAATCACAGCCAATAGCAGCAGATCACACTTACGTAGAGATCTACAAGCTGGAAACAGTCTTAACTCCTTGCACATGACCGGCAAGAACGAGGTTGCAAGGAGGAAGATGTACATTGAAAACGTGTAGGCCTACTGCATGCACGCGTCTGTTTGTGTGTTAGCTAGAGAGTGAGTGAGAGAGTGAGAGAGAGAGAGAGAGAGAGAGAGAGAGAGAGAGAGAGAGAGAGAGAGAGAGGGAGGAGAGAGGAGAGAGAAAGAGTGAGAGAGAGAGTGAGAGAGAGAGAGAGAGAGAGTGGGTGAGAATGGAGAGAGACAGAGAGAGGTGAGAATGAGTGTGAGAGTGTGTGTAGAGAGAGAGATAGAGAGAGACAGAGAGAGAGAGAGAGAGAGAGAGAGAGAGAGAGAGAGAGAGAGAGAGAGAGAGAGAGAGAGAGAGAGAGAGAGGAGAGACAGAGAGAGAGAGAAGAGAAGAGAGAGAGCGGGGGACAGACAGACAGAGAGAAAGACAGGTAGTGTGAGAGAAAGAGAGACAGACAGACAAAGAAGAGAGAGAGAGAGAGAGAGAGAGAGAGAGAGAGAGAGAGAGAGAGAGAGAGAGAGAGAGAGAGAGAGAGACAGAGACAGAGACAGAGACAGAGAGACACAGACAGAGAGACACAGACAGAGACACAGAGAGTTCAAACAAGACGGGAGTCTTTTGGGGGAGACTGAAGAGGGGAAAGCCAAACACATTTAATGTATATGCCACCGTCACAATAACAACACTAATCGTAGCCCACGGAACAGACGGCTGTGCCTATCTGTCCACTGCACTGTCCGTCCCTGGTTGTGTTGCAGGCGTGTGTATTAGAGAGAAGAGAGTAAGAGGGAGATGGAGATGGAGAGATGGAGGAGATGGAGAGAGAGGAGAGATGAGAGAGAGAGAGAGAGAGAGAGAGAGAGAGAGCAGGTTTGTTTCATTGAACTTTGCCCCGTCTACCATTGCGGTGATATCCGAGTAAATTAAGAAGAAACAGCAAGATGAAAGATAAGTGAAAGAAAGAAAGTAACTAAACAGGACCTACCAACAACCCCGCCAACCGCCTGCAACAGATCGGACAAAATAAAAATTTAAAAACCGGAAGAGAGAAAAGAGGGGAGGTGACAAAAATGACAGACAACGAAGACAATAGTGTGCAATATAATTAAATCAAGTGGATTGTGTTGGTATTACGGTGTGTGTGTGTGTGTGTGTGTGTGTGTCTGCCTACCTGTCTGTATGTCTGTCTTTGTTTCTATCTGTCTGTCTGTCTGTCTGTCTGTCTGTCTGTCTGTCTGTCTCTCTCTCTCTCTCTCTCTCTCTCTCTCTCTCTCTCTCTCTCTCTCTCTCTCTCTCTCTCTCTCCTCTCTGTATCATACACACACACACACACACAGTATCATATTACCATTTTCATTCCACACCTACGTACACACTCATTCACGCCAAAAGCGTACGCCTTCTCCATTGCAGCTCACTGTACCCCAAGCGTACCACCAATAATACATACACCTTCCACCTGACACGGACACCATTTCAGTCAAGTTGGCCGCCAGGCTCCAGTCAGTCAGCCAACAATACAACTTTCTCTTCTGACTAACCTCCCCTCCCCCAACCAAACAATACAAAGTCGTAACTCGACAGCACAGTCAGTCGAGTTACTCAGGCAGTCGTCGGCCTGGGAGGAAACAAGCTATTATTAACCCGGTACGAACCGCAACGATGTACATCATGAGAAACCTCATCGGCCTCCACTCGCTCTAACGCCTTCATACTTGCCCAACGATGCCATGCAACCCTGGACCTAGTGCTGGGCTGGCTAGACGCCACCAAACAAATCCAGACACAATAAGAATGAGGTTGGAGGAAGACTAGCGTCGACTAAAAGTAAAAGAGGTGTCGCCCCACAAAAATGGAAGCCTGTTGACATCACACGTCGACGCAAGTGTCAAGGTGTTGCAACCTGAGGGGGTGAGCTGGCTGTAGTTAAAACCTCTTCATCATCCCCACCACAACAATGAAGACAACAGTTTGGAGCTGTCACGGTCGATTACTAGTTATGTGATTCAAGTTACTCTCATCAAGTTGATCTTGATCTGAAGTAAACGACTCTTTTTTTTTTTTCTTTTTTTATTGACCAACACTAGATTAGTATTGTTAAAATGCCTGCAATGTTGTTTGCTGTTTTGTGGTCGTTGGGTTTGTGATATTGTTTACTTTAGATTTGTAAGTGTTTTGTTGATTTTCCCACAAATATTAGGAAACGAAAATATATTCGAGGATGAGTAAGTATGAGTAAGTTTTCGTCATCGTTGTTTTTGTTGGTCGTGGCGGTTGACCGCTGAGAAGGTTTGCTTTGTTTCGTCTTAACGTTAGTTTGTGTTAATGGTGGTTTTACATCCCTTATGTTTCTGGAAGAAAGCAATTCAGTATATTATCCTAGAATACCATAACATGTTACACCATAAACAACCTACATGACAATATACCCTCATCTTGACCAACAATGATAAAAGGGGGTGGGAATTCTACTTGGAGTGTATGGCAGAGTTAAGTAATTTTGCGGGTAGCTAGCTGGCTGACTAAAGACCTAGATCTGGTATGGTTGAAGATTTACACATAAGATCTCCCGCACAAGGAAATCTCTTTTTCTCTTTCCGTGCAATAAAAGGAAGAGAGAGAAAAAGTATTATAAGTGGTACTTCTCTACGTTTTCCCCTTTTCCGTCTTCCCTTTGTAGAGTCACTGACCTCGACGAGTGTGCCTGCCTGATACAAATAATAATATAAAAGGGGGTAGGCGCAGGGTAAAGACGCCATCCAAGGCTTCACAGACGAGGTAGGCACAGTACACACACACACATACAAACACACACAACCACCAACACACACAGACACACACACGTAAAAACATGCACAAACACAACCACAAACACACACACACATAGTGACCTTGGGCTGCTTGGGGACTTGCGCGAGACGATATTTCATTGGCTTCTGGTTTCATTCCACTTTGCTTACCTTCATAACAATAACATTGCTAATACATCGACGTAAGCGACGAAATGTGTGGGGAGAGAGAGAGAGAGAGAGAGAGAGAGAGAGAGAGAGCTCTTGTTTGTTTGTTTTTTTGTTTAATTTAAATTCAGTACGTCCACCATTTGCAGTGATCTCAGGGGTGACTTAAAAGGCAACAGCAAGATAAAAGTGAAAAATAAATGCAAGAGTGACAGGGAAGAAGTAGGACCTGTCATGGGACATGTCAACTGTCCACAAGTGAGAGAGAGAGAGAGAGAGAGAGAGAGAGAGAGAGAGAGAGAGAGAGAGAGAGAGAGAGAGAGAGAGAGAGAGAGAGAGAGAGAGAGAGAGAGAGAAAGAGACGGAGAGAGAAACAAACGGAGAGGACATGGCGAAATGATTATTTTGAGGACATAAGATCTACATGCAATTCACAATTATTGTTTTAGGCACTATTTTCGTTACTTCTGCAACGTTGTTTCATGTTTTATGCTGTTTGTTGTTATGCAAATTATGCCATGTAGCCGGTGATTCGCTTTTCTTCTTTTTTTGTTTCTTTTTTTCTTTTTTGGAGGGGGGGAGTGGGGGGTGTTGTGGTATTTGTTTGTTGTGTTTGTTTAAATTTTCTTTTGAGGTTTTATTTTGCTGTTATTGTTGGGAGTTTTTGTAGGGTTGTTTTTGCGGGGTATTCTTTTTTTTGTGGGGCTGCAGTTAATTAAAACTGTGCGTAGGCTTTATTCAACTCTCTTCCCTACCCCAGGTTGCGGGCAATTTGATGTGAGTGCCCCCAGTGCATAAGGCCCCGCTTGTTTTGTTTGTTGTGGGTCTGCTATTACAGGTGTATCTATAATGACAAGGTATCCGATGAGCAGTGTCTCTCGATGTCTTTTCCCTTCCTACCCATTACATCGGCTTGCGCTTTGTCGAAGGCTTACTACATAATTACATGTAGTTGTGTGTGTGGAGGGGGAAAAATGTTAGTTTCCTGCAACTCTAAAACTTCCTTTCTCTAGTTTCAAGTCAGTCCTAGTTAAAACCTTAAGGATAACGCTCTTGGAAAAAGGCTAACTTGAGAGTGAGATGGAAGGGAGGGAAGAAGAGAAGGGGAGAGAGAAGGGGTTGGGTGGTGGGAGGTTTTCGTTTGTTTCATTGAAAATACTTTGTGCCGTGATCTTAGTCTGAATTAAGAGGAACCAGCGAGATGACAGATTAGGACATTGAGAACAAGTAAAAGGGAAGAAGTAGGACCTACTACCAGAGAGGAGAGAGATAGAGAGTGTCTGAGAGTAAGAGAGAGAGAGAGTGTGTGTGTGTGTGAGAGAGAGAGAAAGTGTGAGAGTGAGAGAGTGAGAGTAAGAGAGTTGTGATAGTGGGAGAGTGTAAGAGAGAGAGTGTGTGTGAGAGAGAGAGAGAGCTAGTGAGAAAGAAGAGAGAGAGAGAGAGTGAGTGAGTGAGAGAGAGAGAGAGAGAGAGAGAGAGAGAGAGAGAGAGAGAGAGAGAGAGAGAGAGAGAGAGAGAGAGAGAGAGAGAGAGAGAGACGGACAGACAAATAGACAAGCACAGCCGAGCAGACAGAGACAGTTGACAGCAACTGAGACATCGCGGCTGGTCTTTACAAAACTGTGACATTTCTTGGACGAGGAGACTTCTCCATGTATACGTTTTTCCTTCTCTTTTATCTGCATAACATAAGACAATATCATATTTTAATAATATATATATATATGTATCCCAGTGAAAATGTTCACACGGTAATCGTGGCTATGCATTCATAGTAGACTCTTCTTTGTACCCTTTGTACAACCAGGCAAGCAACGTACTTCGAGTCTTCAGGACACGTCGGAGTGAAAACGAGCCATGCTAGCCCAGTTAGTAGTACGGCAATACGACATGCTCTCAGCTGTTGAATCGTGGCGGTGGATGTGGTGGTGGTGGTGGTGCAGACATTCCAGGTCACAGGGCGACAAGAAAGGACTTTAGTGTGTCTATAGTCTGGTCCGTGTCGTAAGCCTCGCTTGTCTGCACTTCCCGCGTCAATAATATATACCTGGTGACACAAGGCACCACACTGTTGTAACTGTGAAGTCACTCTATACAAAACCGGTCAGGCGACCAGACGATCGGTTAGCTGGTGTGCATCCGACCACGACCACCTCGTTAGTAGTGGGGATGTAGGTACCTGTTCCCTTCACACTCTTCTCTTTTGCCTTTCTCTCGATGTCCTGTTTAGTCTTCAACTACGTCATAATATAAGTAATTTATTTTGTATTATCTTTATTTTTGTAGTAGTAGTAGTAGTAGTAGTAGTAGTAGTAGTAGTAGTAGTAGTAGTAGTAGTAGTAGTAGTAGTAGTAGTAGTAGTAGTAGTAGTAGTAGTAGTAGGTGGTGGTGGTGGTGGTAGTGGCAGTAGTATCATTGTTATTATTATTTGATTATAATCCTCTAGTCCTTCGTCTGTCTACCCGTATTTCTCGACGGAACTGCTCGACAAATAATCAAATTGTCACAGAGAGATACAGATATATATATATATATATATATATATATATATATATATATATATATATATATATATATATATATATATATAGAGAGAGAGAGAGAGAGAGAGAGAGAGAGAGAGAGAGAGAGAGAGAGAGAGAGAGGGGGGGGAGGGAGAGAGAAAGCGTGGGAGTCAGTCAAACCGTGCACTCACCATAATGAAACGCTAGCTAGAGTAAATAAACCTACATCATATTATATCACACATTATTGTATCAAATGATATTCCACGCTACACAAAACGACAAGGACAATAATATGAACACCACATTTGTACTAGCAAAATAACAGAGACATTATTTGATATGAGAGCCATACGACTAGATAACTAACCTACTGAAACTGAAGGACCCACGTATCCACGGTCATTTCTGTTGGAAGCGTGTTGGCATTTGACAGGCCATGATATTCTTAGTGTTATTATTCTAATGATACTCTTTATCATATCACGCGTGGGACAGAAGAGCACACACAATACAAGTAAGTGTGGAAGCTTGGCCAAAAGTAGCCTAGTCAGCTGCATGCAGGCAGGTGCTGCAACAGGATGGAATCTATCCTTTACCCTACCCGTATCTGTCTATCATCAAGGGTAGGTGCATAATTTGGCTTTAGATTGTAATGCACAGGGGAGAGGGGAGGGGGGGCGGGTAATACATGTAACACTGATGTACCACCAAAAAATAATATAGTTCACACATGGGGGTTCGGTAGAGAAGCAGCAACTGAAACAGAGGATGCAGTAGAAGCGAGGGGGAGGGGGGCGGGAGGAAGAGGAAAAGAAAAAAGAAGAAGGAGGAGGAAAAGAAAAAGAAGTAGAAGAAGAAAAAGAAAAACAACAACAAAATCCGCAACAGCCTTGGAACGGACATGCAAGCCATCAAACAAGCAAATCGAATGTGTGTAAGAAATGTGGATGAGAAGCGATAAAGCTAACACAATGAGGGTCATTCATTTCAGGTTAAGATATAAATAAAAGGGAACAGAAAAGATGGAAACACATGTATGGCCAACGATAGGATCAGGCACACTGGACAATCTGCTACTGCAAACTATGAAGCGGAAAGACAAACTAGATTAGCCTACCAGTCGCGGCCGTTCCGACTTTTGAATTTGACGCCGAATAGCTTAGTAACGTGATGGTAGGAAGAACTAAAGCAATGTGGGACTGGAGCGATGAATGGGACGTCTGATGAAGTGAAAAAAAGTAGCACGCCAGGTCACAGCAGCAGACTGTCATAGGGAGGAGGTACCCGATGTTCCCCCAGGTCTATGTTCCCCAGGTCTATGTTCCCCCAAGTCTATAGAGATTGCATGTGTGTTTTTAAAGGTACTGCGTGTGCAATTTTTGTGACAGACAGACAGACAGTGAGACAGACAGACCGACAAAGAGACAGACAGACAAACAGAGAGAGAGAGAGAGAGAGAGAGAGAGAGAGAAAGAGGAGACAGACAGACAGACAAAGACAGACAGTGAGACAGACAGACTGTCAGAGAGACAGACAGACCGACAGAGAGGCAGACAGACAAACAGACATAGAGAGAGAGAGCGAGAGAGAGAGAGAGAGAGAGAGAGAGAGAGAGAGAGAGAGAGGGGGGGGGACACATAGACCTGGGGGAACATAGACATGCTCCCGTCATAGGCTGCCGCACGTAAAAGTTGGTGTTTTGTTGGTTGGTTTTTGTTTAACGTTGGTTTTGTTGGGTTTTTTGTTTTGTTTTACTGTTTTGTTTGTTTGTTGTTCTTGTTTGAGGGGGGGTTATATTTAATGTATTGTTGTTGCTGCTTTTGTAGGGATGTTCTATTATCAACCAAGCCCATCGTATGATAACGACCCCAGAGTGAATGGAAAGGAAATTATAATACATGTAATAACATGAAAGACAACTTTCACTTCATAGAATTATGAAAGAAGTAGCAGGATCCGGGACCTAATTATAGCATCTTCAGCCAACAATCTGCCTGTATATAATTTTAAAAAAGTCGAAAAGTTGAAGAGATTCAGAATAGGTGTGTGTATGTTATCAAAAATTATTTTAAACCAACAAACGGTCTGGCGGCATAGGAGCCGACAACAAAATAACCTGTTCCAACACCGATATGCCCCACCTAACTGTGTCCTTTTTGGTAAAAGTGTGTGAATTTTGTGTCGTAAAGTCTCCTCCGAAATGCCTTCTCTCTGAGTCACTTGTGAGCAAGAGGTTGGTTGGCTAGTTTCTCTCTCAGGGGTGGGCGTTGTTTGTTGTTGTTGATTTTGCGGGGGGGGGGGTGTTCTGCGTACTTTTTGTTTTGCTTTTCTTTTTTTTTCCATTTTGGAAAAGGGGAGAAGGGATTTTCAGTTTCAGTTTTGTTTTTGGTTTGCTCATTGTTGTTTTCTTGGTTTGAAGTTTGGGTGTTTTATTGTGTGTATGTATACGCGTGTTGGGAGAAGAAGAAGAAAAAGAAAGGGGGTGCTGGTGGTCTCTTTGGGAGATTTTAAAAAAACACACACAAAAAAACAAAGGGTGTCCGCATGTGGATACTACTCCTTTAGTCCCCCCCCCCCCCCCCCCCCCTGACGTGAAATATAACGATACGTGTATAGGATAACTTTACTATTCAACGCTGATTTTACGAGGTCTGAGGCAAAGGCTCGCTGGACCATCCACTCCCGCTAGCATACCTACCACTCGACAAGCAAAGGCAGATGTTCCAGGTCACTTCCACTCACCGTTATGAGTAACGGATCTTGCGGGTGGTAACGAAGACAGTAAGTACACCGACGAGAACAATAAAAGACAGTGAGTGCAGGAGGAGGCAACCGTAGTAAGTACAGCAGATAAGGATGACACTATAACAGAAAGAAAAAACTGAAAGCAGTCGCAAATAATCATGCGGGAACGCCTGTTAAACCCCGACGTGCTGGACGTTTGCCCGTTCCATTGAAATATTACCCCCACACACACACACACACACACACACACACACACATGCACACACACACACACACACCCTCACCAAATGCAGTGGTCTCAGAGCTAATTAAGAGGTAACGGCAAGCAAGGATGAGAGTCAAGTGAGCGCGGGACGGGGAAGGGAAAGAACCTACAAGCAGCGCCCATGGACAGGTTATGAGAGTTTTAAAGACGAAAATCTACAAAATGAAGCAGACAGGAAAAGTAATACTGGTAAAAAAAAATAACAAAAATAACAAAAACAACAACTGGGGTGCACAAAAACCTGCCATAATGATAAAGCTTGTCATTCAAGTGGCTTCTTTACTACCTAACGCATGACTAGACATCAAACTGACGACAAACTTCCATTCAAACTATATACGAATATGTCTTACAATAATGTGTCTTTGACTTGAACGTTGAGGAGGAAAGGAAACCAAAAAGAGATGGTATCGGTTGCATCCTCAGCACTGAAGTCCCCAGGGTATGAAAATAATAAAATCATGACGAAAGAACGCTGAAGGAAGGGCGTGGGACAAAAAGGACAACAGTGATCATGAAAGAGGTAGCATACCACGCCAGCGCACCTCACTCGCTCCGCCAGTCCAGTCAATGCCTGGCGAAACTTTTATAATTCTACGCAACTAATTCTACGCAACGGATAGGCGAAAAATCAACAGATAGGCGAAAGATACCTGGATTAAAGAACGCCGAAGAGAGAGGGACAACCGATAAGGACAACTGTAAAGTTAGGAATAATAAAGTGATTGGGAGAGAGAAAGAGAGAGATAGAAACCCTAGCAATCAAATTTGCACCGTGCAGGTAAACAACACTCCAAACAGACACACCGATGACATACACACAACCCAACAAGAAGGCACTCCACACCCTGTCACAGGCACGACCCCTTATATTATGACGTATGTTTGCATGTTTCAGCAGGACATCGTGCATGCATACCACACCTACAAGCTGCGCCGCCAGTGCGAGCTTTCCAAATAAAGATCGGCTCGGTCACTACCCAGTCAAAAGAGACGTATATCATGCAATGAATAAAAAGTAAACCATGCCATGCAGTGTATTTCAATAACGCTCCAAGACGCTAACAGAACGAGGTAATCCCTTAGCACACAAATATACACTCATAACAATATTCATTACAATTCACACGCTACGTTGTGTGTGTGTGTGTGTGTGTGTGTGTGTGTCTCCTCTCCCTCCCTCCCTCCCTCCTCTCTCCCTCTCTCTCTCTCTCTCTCTCTCTCTCTCTCTCTCTCTCTCTCTCTCTCTCTCTCTCTCTCTCTCTCTCTCTCTCTCTCTCTCTCTCTCTCTCTAACACTTCACTTACTGTGTTATAGGCCTAATCAAATACGATACGATCAAAATAGTGACAGAACAACGAAACGCTCGTAACTTCCTGGACCGATGACTTTTAGTTGAAATCAAACTGACCCCACACAGGTCCCAACCCCCTGAAGCAAAATCACAGCATCAACTAGACAGAGACGTTGAGACAGCAGTCCCGTGATGACCCTATCGGTAACACAGGTGTACAAAATCCATGCAGACCCAGATTGAGTTTGTTTGTGTGTGTGTGTGTGTGTGTGTGTGTGATGTGATGGGGAGGGAGGGTGTATTCAAGGCAGGTAGGTGATAAATGACAGGGAGTTATCGCGCACGCACGGTCAGAACGGCCACCTCAAGTAAAGAGGGTCAACAAAGATAAAAATAATCGTTGTTGCACCTACGACGTGCCTAGCTAGGTAGATATTCGTGTAAGTAAACCTTTTCCAGAAAACCAGCGCTCTTTGCCTGACCCTCGTGAGTTCTGGTCCGTGTCCTATCTCAGTCTGCTCTGTCAAGAGATATGATGGGCTCAGTGAGTTAATAAATTAATGTGCGACGTGCTTTGGTCAGTTAGTATACTACACCGTTTGATATTAATTTATTTCGTTGCTGTTGCTCTCTGTTTGTATGTCTCTTTGTCTGTCTGTCGCTCTCTCCCCTATCTCTCATTTTTACCTTTTTTTCAAATATCCACCAAAACAAAACACTTTAACAAATTAAAGCATTCAACACATAAGGCCAATATGCCAATTGTTTGACACACTATGTAACGTACCCCATACCCCCCGTTGTTTGACACACTACCCCCACACACTATGTAACGTACCCCAATACCCCCCGTTGTTTGACACACTATGTAACGTACCCCAATACCCCCGTTGTTTGACAAGAACAAGATGACATGGCATGTAAAGAAAAGCCAAATATGACCCATTTAAAGCTGGTCCCCAGCGATTTGTTGTATTTCAGACGGGGCTAACAGAACGAGGTAATCCTCAGATGAGACTCGTTCTATGATTATGGCACTAGGAGTATGCCAAAGGAACAAGAAGGAAATAGATAACATGCAGTGGGGGGGAGATTATCGGTAGCAGTTTGTAGGAGACAGACAGACAGACAAACAGATAGACAGACAAACAGACAGACAAAAGCTAGAGTAGAGTGAGAAGAAAACCAGGCCTGACCCTAGTTCTGGACAGTCTGCTGCAAGAGATTGCTCAATAAATTTGTGCGAAATAATCCTGTCCATTGTCATGCTGTACTCTCAGAGATAAGTTTGACACGAACGTACGACACACTATGAACGTACGCACCCCAAGACCCCCGGTTTGACATATGTAAAAATAGGAGTTAAGTATTATCCATGTAAGCAAATATGCCCAACATTAACTGACCGGACCACTCCAGCGATACAATGGAGTGTTGACAGACGGGGAGTGATGAGACATTATGGCATAAAAGGAACAAGAAGGAAATAGATAACATGCAGTAGATAGAAAGGGAGACAGACAGAAACAAACAGATAGACAGACAAACAGACAGACAAAACTAGAGAGAGTAAGAGGATAGGGATTTTGCATATTTCATTGCATGCTGTACTCTCAGAGATAAGTTACAAATGCCAAGATGAAACTGTAATGAAAAGGAAAAAAAGGTGTATAATTTTGCATATTTCAGAGAAAGTGTTACAAATGCCAAGTGTGAAAAAATGGCACATCATGATTTCAAATTGTGGATTTCAGGCTTCAGCTACTATACTGTGAAGAACACAATCCCACGACCGTATCTCGCTGACATGGTCGTGGTTGAATTCAGGATAGGATCTTGGATGTTGCACTACAAACGGTCATTTGACGGGCCCTATTTCACTGTGAAATTCCTCATAGACAAACATTTATTTTCGAATCTCAGTTCATTTTTGTTGTTATATCATAATGTCGTAATTGCATTTCAATGTACTCGAATGCTGTTGACACAGTCATTTTGGGTTTTTTTTATCTAAAACGACAATATAGATTTAAGAGAGAGAATAAGAATATATTTGATTAATTTTATTAACGATTACATTTTCTGAAATGTCCATCATTAATTTTTCAATCTCGAAAATCTGTAGTATACCCTTATTTGTCAGTTTTTGTTGTTGAAAATATCGGCAAAATTAAAAATTTCATTGAACTTTACTATCTGATGTTGTATTTCTGTATGACGTGTTCATTATGTATGTATGTAAATATTGGAGTGCCTTTGAGACCATTTTCTATTAAATAGAATGAATAGAAGATGAATAATATATTAATTTAACAAATTCTAAGCCGAGCAAAGAAGCAATTTCTTATGAAAAAAGACCGTATCATGCATGATACTTGAATGAGACTTTGTGAGAAAACTTTTTATACTGCTGAGCTATTGCCATACCAAATGTCATCTTCCTTTAAGCAGCGAGAGAGACGGGAGGGACGCGAAATGTTTTTAGCCTCTTCTGAAAAAACGTCAAGCAGGCGTATACGTTCTTTTTCCTTAGGACGGCAGAGGTAACGCGAGAAAGACATACCTCGGGCAACAATTCTAAAGTAAGTAGCCTACACGTATAAATAATCACGACTCTCAGTCGGCTTTACGACAATACCACAAACAACCGTCGGTAGCCTAACAAAAACGAAATAATAAGACCACAATTCAACCAAACAGAGCTAGACGGGTAGAGTGGGAAACAGCGTTCGTTAGTTCTATACATCCAGCAGTCGCTATAAGTATACATACTATACTTTTCTACACTATACAATACTATACGAGGCGGTCCTTGCGTCGGCCTCATAACGGAAGGGGGAACGGGACATCTGATTCTAATCTAGGCTTGAATTTAGGACAGACAGCCAGGTGCGTGGGTTGGCTTGGCGAGAAATAGGATAGGGAACGTCGTACGGGGATGTAATAGTACATAGAATCTAGATCTAACACTACCTCCCCAGTTTAAAGACAAGACAGATCGGTTTCGACTTTCTGCCTAATGCTAGCTACACGAACGTTGTTGTTGTTGTTGGTGGTGGTGGTGTTGTTGTTATTGTTGTTGGTGGTGTTGTTGTTGGACGACCCACTACAGAATAAAGCAGTATGTTTAGCGCCGGCTCTTCCTCAATTCAATGTCTTGCCCTCAGGCGTAATAATAAAAATAATAATAATAATAATAATAATAATAATCATAATCATAATAATAAAAATAATAATAATAACAATATAGCGCGATTGAATGTGGTTATTGTTTGGGGTTCCCACCTCCGCCTCGGAGATTGGCTTCATAAAAGTTTATCACAGCAATCAGTGACTAGTCATTCCACCTTCTCACCCTGAGTGAAAGCATTGGCAACCCAAACTCAGCTTAGACAATGTATGAGTTGAACGTTGTTTGCTTTGTGTGTGTGTTTAAAAACCGGATGGATGACATAATGGGCCATCGAATCATTGAATATATATATATATATATATATATATATATATATATATATATATATATATATAGAGAGAGAGAGAGAGAGAGAGAGAGAGAGAGAGAGAGAGAGAGAGAGAGAGAGAGAGAGAGAGAGAGAGAGAGAGAGAGTGAGAGAGAGAGTGAGAGAGAGAGAGAGAGAGAGAGAGAGAAAGAAACAGGGAGGGGGGTTGTTTTAGTGAAATTTACCCCGTCCATCATGATTATTGCTATGTGGTGATCTCACAGAAATAGGAACTACTTTTATCGCCCGCCAACCAGCTGCAGACAAAACAGTCATAACCTGAGTGTGCCAAGGCATATTTACAGTAAAAGGAAGTTACAGGACCAAAACACTTGTCTTAATAGATGCGGGGGGGAGGAGAGGTTCCCTCTTCTGAAGATTCCCTGTATTTAGCTCCCATTGTCTTTCCTTCTACTTACTCTCATCAAAGCTCACAATATGTAGTCAGTCCTTCACCGTACTCAAATTCAATAGAAATAGAACAGACTTAGATGGTTATCATTAATTGATCGTAGTTCGTCGGGTTTTCCTTAAGGAGAAGAAGGTAGGGGGGGGTAGAGAGAGAGTAAAGGCAAGATGTCAGCTTCTTATCCAAAATATCATGATGGGGCCAAACCCCGGCAGGTTGAAAAGTTTGTTTTCTCGAGTTCTTTCGAGTAAAACGTACCCTCCCCCCTAATGATCCAGGTAGGTGGATCGACACCTAGTCCCATCAGAGACGGGACGATGAAAAGGAGGCCCTGTGTGCAGATCACAAAACTGTGCGTACGTTAAAGATCCCTTGGCTGTAATATCAGGGCACTCCGGGCACATAAGTTGTGGGTGTGGGTAAATTCAAATCAAATCTAATCCAAACAAATGTCCTTTAATTCATCATTGGAGGTCTATGAATGCTATAACAATGTATTTATCGTGCGCTGAATCATGACATTTCTTAAGCGTTTGCATGGTCTAGAGAAGAAGCGCGAGGTGCACATAGAGATTGCAGAAGATTTAATGCTAGTGTTTTGTGTGCCAGAGAATGAGAGTTTTTGCGTGTGTGTGTGTGTGTGTGTGTGTGTGTGTGTGTGTGAGAGCTAGAGAGCGAAAAAAGAGAGGGGGGGTAGAGAGAGAGAGAGAGAGAGAGAGAGAGAGAGAGAGAGAGAGAGAGAGAGAGAGAGAGAGAGAGAGAGGGGAGAGAGAGAGAGAGAGAGAGAGACTAAACATGACTCTGCCTGTCTCTCTGTCGTGTAACGTGTAACGCTTTTCTCTGTTCAGCAAGCTTTATCACACTGCCAATCTACCATGAAATGCCAGCTGCATAATACAGAGACTAATTCGGTGAGTGACATACTTAAGAAATAACTGGTTATCATACATACAGAGGAGGGATACTATCATGCCACCAAAATAAAGTTGGGAGCGAGCCATGGCGCCTTGTAACCTCTCTGGACTAAAATACACACACACACACACACTCTTGCTGAGAGAACAATAACACCTGTCCAAGCAAACCCTACTTTGCCTTATAACATGTATCGATATCGCCTGAGGCAGCAGAGAATTATAGCCGGCCGACATCGATTTACATTCAGATGATAAGTGGACAGACAGTGACCATCGCAAATCAATCCATGACCAAACACGTGACTTGGGGGTCGACATCATCTTGCATCCAGGTTGCCTGGTATTCGTAATTCGGCCGGACGCCACATTCAAAGTTAGACAAGCTGCTCGTATGGGGTTCGACTCCCTGAGTAAATTATGAAGCGGGATTCGATTGATACCACGACGGTCGTTCATTTGGGACCTCTGTAAAAATTAGATGGTCTGAGATCTCTAGAGCTTTTCAAGGCCTCGACATCAAACAGAGCAGCATAAACCAAACGGACGCAAAAAAGACGACGAACTTTCAAACCCCAAGATTCGTGAGAAGACTCAATTTACACTTGGTTTTCTTTTCCTTTATATTATTTTACTCACATCCACAACTAAGGCGATCCCGGGGGGGGGGGCGAGCAGATTTTTTTAATAACACGCACAGATTGATGCGATCTGCACGCGGGACCTCTTTTTTATCGTCCGTCCCCGATGGGACTACTGAATGTCAGTCCGCCTATCTGAGCCCGAAAACCTCGAGAATCAATCCGGCGATCTCATGATGAATTAAAAAGAACACAGCAAGATCGTAAACATGTGAAAGAGCCTGAGCAAGACGGAGGTTGGTGGGTTGGTTCATTGAAATCTATCCTGACGATGATCTCAGAAGATGAAAGACATAATGTAAAAGAGTGAAAGGAAAGAAGCGGGACCACCAGCAGTCTCCGCCAACCGCTTACAATGGACGTTTAGAGGTCTTAATCAAACGCTGTAGTTATCGGACTGACAACACTACGACACTCCCTACGGAGCGTGACCTACCTTTACCATTGGTATATCGTGGTATTTGTTGACTTGCCGGTGTTGGGACGAGCGGTATGCAGTGTTTTAGCGTGGCACAGGAAGGGACTGATGAAGAAATGCATGAGTGTCGGGGTCGTAGTGTGACCCAAAAGGGAAAAGAAGAGGGAAGGAGGGAAAGGATAAACACCTCCGTCCTCCAATGAGCTAGAGGTGTGTGCTCAGAAAATAAAGGTGAAAGTAGAAATGTATGGAACGAAGAGAAAGGGTCGCATTGTAAACAGCCCAGTCTAGTCTGTCCTAGAAAATTGTAGAGTATTCAAAGTTGATTTTTAAGCTGGAGTATCAATTAGAAACAATTGTGTTCGCTTCATTGCAGTTTGCCCCGTCCACCGTACGCGGTGATCTCGGTGCGAATTAAGAGGAAATACAGCAAGATGAAAGGATAAAAGAGGAAAAGAAAAGGAGTAGGACCTACCGGTTACTAATTGCCCACAATTAGAAACAAACAGCTCATCCACTCATAACCTTGACACAAAGATCGTACATTTGTTATGACCATCCTTCACATCTAGGCGTACATAGGTTATGTGAAGTCAGAGGACCAAGACCGTCTTTAAAACGGAAACTATCCTACAGACCAGTAATGGAAAGCAACTTTAAAGGACAACTATGTTATTATGTAAAACAACTAAAAAGGAAAAGAAACAAGGACTACATCTCAACAAAATGATCTTGAAACTTTGATGAAATTGGTCAACGTTTTCCCCGCCGCTCAAACTTCATTATGATAGTGATCTGAGAGCATTTATTTGTTCGTTGTTTTTTTGTTTTGTTTTGTTTTTTAGTTCTAAAACAAGGAAGAAATGGAAGAATAAAACAATTCGATTTCAAGTTATCTGGGTTTGAAGAAGAAAAGACTAGCTCATTTCGTTGAAATTTACCCGTCCACCATATTATTATACGGTAGTGCCAGGGTGAATCAACATTAAACAAGATGAAAGATAAGTGACAGAGGGAGAGGAAGGCGGCAAGACCAACCAGCGGCACCTGCCATCCAACCACTAAAGAAGCAAAGACAACATAAACCGCTCTTGTAGTCAAATCACCCAACATAATTTTTCACAAATACTATTACAATCAAGGCAATGAGTTAATGCACACACACACACACACACACACACACACACACACACACACACACAAAAAGGGTACATGGTATGCATCAATAAAGAGCGTCGCATTTGCTAAACAGCTGATGTTGTGAAGCAGGCCTCCGTGCAATTGACAGAGAGAGAGAGAGAGAGAGAGAGAGAGAGAGAGAGAGAGAGAGAGAGAGAGAGAGAGAGAGAGAGAGAGAGAGAGAGAGAGAGAGAGAGAGAGAGAGAGAGAGAGAGAGAGTGTGAGAGAGAGAGAGAGAGAGAGAGAGAGAGAGAGAGAGAGAGAGAGAGACCGACATACATAGACACAGAGAAAGTGTGTGCGTGCGTATGTATGTGTGTGTGTGTGTGTGTGTTTCCACTGACCTAAAAGTGGAAGATTCAGATAAGATCTCAAAACCTGATATTGATAGTGAAGGGCAAATCCAAGGGCACATGTACCATACAAGATCTAGTTGACACAACCTTGACACAGCGATCGTACATTTTTTATGACTATCCTTCACATTTAGGTGTAAACAGATTGTATGAAGACAGAGGACCAATACTGTCTTTAAATCGGACACTATCCTTCAGACTTAAGAGCAAAATAATTCCGTTACATCCATATCACATTTCATCCATCCCCCCTCCCCCCACACACACACACACACACGCACACACACACAATGCACTTCACCCCTATAATGACCACAGGTACATGCACCCTCCCCCTCTGTCTCTCTGTCCCTCTGTCTCTCTCTCTCTCTCTCTCTCTCTCGTCTCTCTCTCTCTCTCTCTCTCTCTCTCTCTCTCTCTTATCACATCACTCTCTTCACTCTCTCACACGTTTCTTAAACTCAGTAAGTGGAACTCTTCTCTTGTCTCTCTGTCTTGAGACACATACACACACACACACCCTGGCTTAAACTCAGTAAACAGTGGAAACCAAAAAATGCCAGGGGGCGTTTACTTACAATGTCTAAAAAACAGAAACAACACGTTCGGTACATGAATTGAATTCAGAAACGTGAAACAAAATTTTAAGAAAATGGCGTTACTTTACAAATCAAATGAGACCCACAAATTCAATTACTTTAGATTGTAGTCTGTTTCGTTCGAATGAAATTTTATCCTGTCCGCCCTACGCTTTGTCTGAATTCAGAAAGGAACAGACAGACAGATTGACGAGAGAAAGAAAGATGGGTTTACTCTCTGCTCAAAGCACTACCTGGTAAAACGACCACAAACAGTGTTTCGTTTAGACAACCAAAATACTATCGGAAGGCCAAGACTCCGAACAAGAATCGTGTATACTTTATAACAATGAGAGATTCAATGAGAGAGAATGTAATCTAAATCATGACAAACTTTTCAGCAAATTAAGATGTCTCGAAAATAAAACAACACGTTCTTGAGAATATAATTCAGAAACGTGAAAGAGACAACACAGGCAGACATAAGAAAACAGACAGACAGATATAGAGGACAAAGATTAACTTAAGATGGGTCCAAGTGCAATACCTAATGTGACTAAGTTAATGCAACCCACGGAAATTCAATTACTTTAGATTAAAATATAGTCTGTTTCCTTTTCGTTGCAATGAAAGGCAGTATCCTGAAATGGAGAACCTGCCCGCATTATCATTGCCTTGTGATGACCACCGCTTTCATTCAGAAGACGTAACCTGACCGAGACGTTGTTGGTGTTTCCCCCTGCCAACGGTGGCATTCGGAGAGCGACTATGAGGCAGGTATATGAACAGCAGACTAATAGTCGAGCCTTTAAAGGCGAAACACTATAAATCCTTGAACTTTTAACGTGGAACCGTTGAACGGAGAACAAATTGTTATGAGATATACGTGTGAATGTATGTCGTATAACGCTTTTTTTTTTTATCAAAACGGTTACTTTAGATACAAAGGAGCCAGAAAAGAATTAGTAGTGAAAAACGAGAGAGGGGAGAACGCCAAATAAAGACAAAAAGAAGAGAGAGAGAGATACAATAAAGAGAAATATCTAAGAATCTAGATCTAGATCTAAACAGAGAGAGTGATGTCAGAAGAAAAACAGAAAGGAGGAAGAAAGAAAGAACAAGAGATGATAAGAAGAATGAGAGAAAGGAAAGTGAAGATATAAGAGCGGGAATGGAAGGTTCAGATTAAGAATAAAATAAAAACATGAAAAGAGTAGAGAGAAAAGGCGACGAGGATATAGAGAGAGAAAAGAGAAGAAAGAGAAGAGAGAGAGAGATCTCAGAATGAACGAAGAGAGACAGACACAGGCAGACATACAAATGAGAGAATGACAGACAGACAGATATAGAGGGAGGTTGGAATGGAAAGATTAGTGTTAAGATGGGTCTAAGGAAGAATGCAATACCTATGCATGTTTCCCATATTGTAAACAAAATAGACGGAAAGGAAAAATAGTGACTGGATGGCACATGCCCTGAAAAACGTTTACGATAAAATATAACCTTTTTTTTTTAAACAAGACAAAAACACAGCAACAAATAAATGAAAGGCAGTGAATCGACCTGGAAATGGAGAACGAACCTTCCAACGCATTATCATTGAGACCCGTTGTGATGACCACCGCTTTGATTCACACAGGGGCAGACGTAACCTGACCGAGATATTTTGGTGTTGTCCCGTTCCTGAAGGTCTGTTCTTGTCATCTTGAGAGCGACTGGCTGAGGCAGAAGAAACTGGCCCCAACAGCAGACATGAGTCGAGTGTGGCCTTTAAAGGCGAAACAAGGGTACTCATAAAACGTCCTTGAACTTTTAACGTGGAACCGTTGAACGGAGAACAAAATTGTTAAGAGATATACGTGTGTGTGAATGTATGTCGTATCTAACGCTTTTTTTATCAAAACGGTTACTTTAATATACAAAGGAGCCACAGTGGAGTGAATTAAGAAGTGAAAAACGACAATATGACAACGCCACTAATAAAGACAGAACAAACACGTGACGTTTCGGGTATAACCCTTCGTCATACAATAAAAGAGAAATATCTAAGAATCTAGATCTAGACTTCAATCCAAACACTACTACAGCACTCCATGCCTCATTAACCACGAGCCTCAAACCAGAACGACAATCTACCCAAACAAGATAAACCTCAAATATTAATCATACAGAAAATCAAAAAGCGGGTAGTCACTAGAGACAGACAATGAAAACCCAGGGACAGACGATGAAAAGACAATGAAAACCCACGAGACACAACGATGTCCTTTTTTTTGAAATGGCATAACCGACTGTCTGCCGAATTGAAGGCCACACCTCCAGACTACAGTGAAACAGGAAACCAGTCACAAAACAGAGTAATGGATAGTCAGATAAATGACAAGAACAGACAGGTAGACACGCCAGGTGACTTTCCACTCTTCTTCGAATGGTGCCTCCTGATAGCAAAACACCTTAAGGCCATGAGCATGGACTCAAAACCGAGTATAATAGGACTGGTAGGAGGAGGAGGAGTCATAATCTTTCTTTAAAAGATGGTGGTTGAGCCACTTTTTATCATGGGGAAAACGAAATATGAATGGCAATGACATATTTATCAAAAGACGTAAAATTTACTATATGTATCAACGAAGGGACTGCTGGTAAGAGACAAGATTATGTGGGCGTTATGCTCGTATACAATGAGACTGAGAAGAGGAGGGGAATTCCGGACATCAGCCCCGAAAGGCGTAAAGCTTGCGCATCCATGAAGGACGTGAAATGTATTCTGTCCACCATGTGCGGCGATCTCACGTTAGGTCAAGAGAAACAGTCAGTTGAAAAACATGCGAAAGAATAAATAAAGGGCAGGCCAGGAAACCAGGACCTATCAAAGAAACATATGATATTCAACTTCCAAAACATCACAGAGAGAGAGAGAGAGAGAGAGAGAGAGAGAGAGAGAGAGAGAGAGAGAGAGAGAGAGAGAGAGAGAGAGAGAGAGAGAGAGAGAGAGAGAGAGAGAGAGAGAGAGAGAGACAGAGACAAAGAGAGAGAGAGAGAGAGAGAGAGAGAGAGAGAGAGAGAGAGAGAGAGAGAGAGAGAGAGAGAGAGAGAGAGAGAGCAGAGAGAGAGAGAGAAAAGGGAGGGAGAAGGAGGAAGCGAAAACAGAATCAGATAACACAAATGAAAGTCACCTTGACGGAGAATGAACATGCCTTCCAGCTGACACAGGTCGAATCTGGACCCAATTCCTTCTTATCCAAATAAATACAAAATCTCCAAATACAAAACATTGTGTGACGAAAGACATCATCTTTTCACTTTGATGAGAAGACCATGTGTGGAGGAACAACGTAAACACAAAGAGGAGTCTTGAAAAGGCCACGGATAACGGAATCCGATGGCCGCATCTAAAGACCATCCACGAGATATAAGAATAGCCTTTGAAAGGAGACAGAAAGCCACTATACAAGCAAAATACCCGACATTTTGATCTTCTTTTTTTCTCTTTCTATTGTTCCTTTTTTTTCCACATCCTTTGAAAACGATCAAAAGAGCCGTATGAAACAAATGAAAAGCGTGGAAAAAAAGACAGGCTAACAACACTGACAGAACGGATGACAGTAAGACAAGGTGTGAGAGAGACACAAAAAAACAACACAACACTTTATACATCGAAAAACAAATAGGGGTCTACCCGTGCACAACGCCAGAAAATAGCTATCAGTGTTGTTTTTCCTTTTTTATATTCTAAGAGACAAGCACTTAAAATACTCTTTCCAGCTCAATTGATATCTAATCTTGGACATACTGCCTTGAAAACAAGTTTAGATTTACTTCATCTTAAGTTAAACAGACCAACAAAATGTCCATGTAATACGAATTGCAATTTAGAGACAAACGTAGATGAAAGACGACTATAATTTTTAAAAAGTGCTTCATTCGGAGAGAAAAAATGACGGCTTCTGGGTTGGATTCACTCCCAACTACAGAGTAAAATGTGTCTTCTCCCTGTTGTGCAAGGATACAATCTTCCCAGAGCTTGGGTACGTGCTTTTAAGTAAAACCGAGTCCCAAAATTGATTTATCTCACGACAGAGCTGGCTGAAGTAGATTCCAATAGCCTGTGTTCCACGACTGTACTCCTCAGCCAAAGTAGCTCCCCCCCCCCCCCCCTACTACCCCGATCTCGTCGGTTGCCGCAATGTCAATTCACTTTACAACGAACGTGGTGCAGGCTCTTTAAAAAAAGGTAGTGGGTTCATTGAACATTTTTCACGACGGTTCTATCGAGCAAAATCAACACCCCCCCCCCCCCCCACCCCCAAATCCGGTAAGGGACCGACTCAAATCGTTACATTCAATATATATTTACTGTTTGGACCCTATATTAACACCCAACAACAACAAAGATAAATCACTAATCATCAAAACTAGATACGATCAAATATCAATTCAGCCTCCCTCCGTCTACCTATATACGAACACACACATACGCAGGACGCGCGGCTAACTGAGAATAAAGTACGTTACGGAAAGTAAACCTTTCAGTCTTGACAGTTTCGCTCGAGAAGAAGAAGAAGAATGAGATAAGAACATTAATAGTTAGTTCAGGTAAATTATATTCTGTTAGCGAAATAAAATAAAAACGAATGACCTGAATTGACCATCCTCCGCAACACGGGTAATTGACAAGAATGATTTGCTTTTTTACGCAAAGTTAGTACGATCAGCGACGTCAAATCCCATCACTTAAATCACCGTAACCGGATTCGTCATAATGTGCCCATCATATCATGGTGATTTTAAATAAGTCATTCAAAACGTGGAGCGTTAAGAGACAAGATTATGTGGGAAAGGAAAGACGAGAGACAAAATTTTATGAAATTGAATCATCAACTTGACTACAACTTGAATGAAAGGAGATAAAAAGAAAGAGAGAAGACTAAATCGAGAGTCTCCTTCTCTCACCTCGATTGTCTCTCCATCACTTGAGAGATTTGAACCATGAGTTCAAAACTTAACAGTTGAGATGGGGGGGGGAGGAGAGGGGGAAAGGGGGGGGGAAAAACAGCCTCTTGAAAGGAGACAGAAAGCCACTATACATGCAAACCTGTAGGCTGTAAGGAGGTGCGAAACAGCATTGACCCATCAACCTTGAAGTCATTGCGAACTTTTTTCTACCAGGAGCTGGCTGGCCATTATGTACGGCAGGACGCGCGGCTACTAGAATAAAGTACGTTACGGAAAGTAAAACCTAGGGATGACAGTTTTCAGATAAAACCGGTCAAAAACTGAAAGACCTATGTACGTGCGATCTAGAACACGGGTATTAAGCAGTTAAGAGGCGCCTCTGAATGAAAAGGAAATATCCATGGTCTCGACATCAGTGGCAAAACTGGAGAGATGTCTAGTTACTCCGAACCTAATAATTCGAACTTTTTTTCCTAAATTATAGGTTTCAGTTGAAAACTGAACAGTGAGTGCGGAGAAGAAGAAAGAGGCGAGAGAGAGGCGAGATCAGTGGCAAAACTGGAGATGTCTAGTTACTCCTAAAAGCATAAAAAAAATTTTTTAAACCAGCGCCTCGTTATAACAGATCTAGATAAAGACCGGAATTATGTTTTGTACACCCCAGGACACACTGATGAACTACTATCATCCATTCCTCTTACATGACTCAAGGTTCAGAATAATAGTCAGGAAAGGGAGAATGCGGTGGATAACGAGAGAGTAAAGCAACACACATACAGCAACAACAGCATTATATAACCTCACGGCGGCAAGTTATGATTGTTTCAAGCTAAAATAAAAGATAAGGATAAAAAAAGTTGGATTTGTAGTCCGTAAACGTAAACCCGCACAAGTGCAGGCTCACTGACGTCCCTCTCAACACCATGAGGAGCATAGTATTACAATAGCCTGTTGGGCACTTCATAATAGTACAATAGCCTGTTGGGCATTTCATACTAACACTCTGACAAGACATTTTCTCTACCTATAGCTGGGTACTCATTCACACCTGTCAAAAAGAGGAAAGTAAAGTGACGTATCGTTCCTAAGAGTACAACGTTGTGGGGAAAAAAAACCCACGTGTGTCAGCCATGGGTTTGAACCAGCGTCGTCGTGATTACACGCTAACAACACTACGGGTTTGCTACAACGCCTCCAATGAGACAAGACCATAAAATGACATGACAAACTACCAGTTAAGTTTGACCATTGATGCCTCACACACTATAAGATTTCAAGGGCAGAAAAAAAACCCGTTATCCCATGGTAGTATTGGCAGTAAAGCCGTTGAACACTCAAACAGTTACATTCCCCCAAATTACGTTTGCCATGCAAATTCTCTATCTCCTTGGACCGACCCGCCTGAATGAGTGGGAGACTGGTCAAAGAGCGCATTTTCATTCACACATCCTAAAAAAGAACGCAAGCATACAACCTAGAAATTCGTCGCAAAATTCCGAACGCAGCATGACAATAATATATCTTCAAAATGAAAAAAATAATAAAATTACAAACGTATGCACACAAAACGCAAGGCAAAAGAGAGTAAACGTGGACCTGCCGTTCGTCTCAATCGCTCTGAAAATGGAGATGGTGGCCGTCAACGAACGCCGATTGACACACACGGACGCGGTGTCAACAGACGACGACGACAAACACCACCACCACCAGCACGCAATGCAACGCAATACGCGGAGGCTACCGGTACTCCTTTGGCACAACTGTTTGCGATTTTCCGTGCCTAATCCCGACAAGCCGATCTGATCGTTGTTACAATGATCGCCTCTCGGGCAGTTACGTAAGAGAGTTGAGTCTTTTGTCACCTCTCGTCCAAAGAGTCGAAGGACCAATGATATTGTTATGGTCATGATCCGAAACGGGATCAGCCACACAACTGGGCGTCAAGCCCTCTAAACCACCATTATAATTATAGTCGTTTGACATTATTTTGGTTAGAATTGAAATGAGATCATGTCTGTCATGATATGCTCAGATCTGTTACACTTTGCCTGGCTTTAAAATATGAATGAAAACTTCCTCTATATCTAATACATACAACGACGATCACCGCTGGACATCTGTAGATAGAAAAAAATGGGAAACGTGTGTCTCTAAGTATACAAAATACATTGGTTCAATTCCGCATTATATATATATATATATATATATATATATATATATATATATATATATATATATATATATATATATATATATATATATATATATATATATATATATATATATAATTTTCTTTGAAATTAAAAAAACGTGCACGTTTATGCCGTAGGTGTTTTCTTCGTTTGGAAGTGGGAACAGAACTAGGCTTGAGGGATGAGGTCACCAATGCATGTTGTACACGACAACAAATAAATGAAGTGTGAGGACGATTATACTAAAGAGGCATCCCCTGACACATTAATGGCTTTACTTCACGTCATTTACCTCAGATTCCCTGAGCAGATAGCATGAAGGTACAGTGCGAAATGTATCTATGCACATGTACATGCATTACGAAATAGCTTCAATTCGTTTCCCTAAACATGCCGCAAGGGGACCAAAGGGAACGGGGAATTCAAAACAGACCAATGAGAAGGCAGCGGTGATGGTACGAAAGGTAGGCCCTGTGCTATCTACCTTTCCGTGCCGCGTCCTCTTATCTGAGGTCATAAGATGTTGAAAGAGATGGCACAAAGGCGCCGAATGTACATGGCTTTAAATTTTAAGCGTCTCAAACGTTACACGGCACGTTTGGCAAATTTGACCTCTTTCCCCCCTCCCCAACCCGTCACTCACTGTTCTTCCTTGCCTAACTCTTTCACATTTACCGGCAATAATATGTCCAATAGTATTTGCACTAAACGCATAGTACGGCCAATATTTATCATCCACTCCTTCCATTAATACACACAAATGCGCTTGGAAAGTAGAGTCAAGACACTTCTTTTTAAATGACCAATTTAAAACCCAAAACAAACATAAACCAGAAACTCCTTTCAAACACGTTCAGCACGCAGACGCATTGTGCTAAATCTAAAGCATTCACGCGATGCATGGTCCAAGGCTGTGAACTGCCGTGATTCCCTAGCAAGTATAATAAAGAGGTATGGGGTTCGGGTTTGAATCCTACGTAAATATGTACCTGGAGTTATTAATCCCATACATGTATAATTATAAGCCAAATCTGCTTTCACCAATTCTAGGAAGGTAGAAGGTTGATAATCCCGTTTTGAATAATATAGACGGGGGGGGGGGAAACAGGTCCAAGGGCAAGCAGTTTTATGATTCAGTATACGATACCAAACCCTGACCAGTTTGAAGGGTCAAAATATATATTCCCACCAAAATAATACTCTTAATTTCACCCCAGTGCAAATGATTTGCATGGTGTGTGTTAAAGTATGAGAGTTTACAAAGAGATACAAGGCGGTTTGTTTATTTTTTTAAGTTGAAGGACTCAAAGAGTTACGACATTATGGGTGGTTTAAGCCAGAGAACTTATAATACAACAAAATATCTAAAATGAGAGATGACTGAGAGAAAAAAAGAACAGGGAAGAAGCAGGACTTTTCACTGCACCTCCCGACGACGGCATGTGTATCAAAATATGACTCGAATTTTACAAATAGAACCGTTTTATAACGTGGACGTGACAAGCACACTGAAAACAAGCATGGCCAGCAAATCGCAGTGTCAAAAACTCAGCTGTTCATAATAGTCTACAATAAGTATGAAGATTTTAGAGTAGAATTACTTTGGGCTATCACTTTTGTCGTGTGATATAAAATATTGAATATAATATAATATATATATATACGTAAGTGCCAAGACACAATCATTCTCGTATCAACCATGAAATCATCAGGTAAAAAAGTGGGGAAATTAGCTCCACTTCAAAACACAACAAAGGTATGATATCATCACTGCAACACCTGTCTCCAATTTTCTTTTCTTTTATATTATGAGTCACCTTTACAAAGCCCATAAACCATGCGAATTACTTTCAAAACTACATATAAACAATAAAAGGAAACTATCTTCATGTTTAAAAAACATGAGTGACCTGATTGATTTTTTTATCCCAATCATATTTTAACGTTTTAAAGTTTTGTTCAGCCAGTATCGCAAAAATCATAACAGATGACACACATACATACATTATAAGAAAACATTAGTGTGCAAAGAAGGACAAAGAACAAACCCACATAGCTTAGATTAATGGCATTATATTGTCGCAAGAAAAAAGAATCAAGTATCGGCCTGCAAGAGGTACATTAGGTTTAGTACAATGTGCCACAATGTTACTAATAATCATATTATAAAATCAAATACATGTTCCACAACCATTTCATTTTCACTCAAAAGCAATGTCTTTGTGCATGCATAGCAAGTCATATCATATAATAAATAAGAAATGATACAGGAAGCACAAGTTGCAAACAGAATAAATTAAAAGAAGTAACAACGTCACAGAGTAACAGACAATTCAACCTGTCCCACTGCAAAACAAATCAAACACTTTATATTTGATTTAAATGAAGACAACAAAGAAAATTGCATCAATTCAAATGATGCATAATTATATATTTATAACGTGTACAAAAACATTATAATACACGGGAGTTTGATAGATGTTATTGCTCTCAGCATTATCAAAAAAACATTATTTTTTTTACAAAATATGACCATTTTATGGATCTAGATCTAGTATGACACGAAGAAAGAAATTGATAATTATCCACTAGTATAATAACAGGTAATAATAAAGGAATATTTTAAGACAATGATACTACATTTGATAAAGTCAAACTCTTATAAATTTCGAAATTTGTAGAAAAATATTTCCCCCATTATAAATTTTATTTAAGATCTATTTAATTTTACGGACCTATATATTATATGTTATAATTCACATTTCACTGACTACGCATAAAAGTAACAGTATAAGAGTATATAAGACATGTTTTTGCCTGGGAAAAAAAAAAAGAAAAAGATTTTTGAACCAGATAAATTTACTGTAAGACCGCTTTGTTTCCCTTCATTACAATTTACCCAGCCTATCCTACTTATAATGTATGGTGACCTCGAGGTGAATCAAAAGGAGAAAGACATTACATACATGATGTGTAATAATGAAAGGAAAGAAATATAATATGACCTACAGTAAAGCAGACCAACCACCCACACTCATTATGTATGATAAAAGTCGAATTGTCACTAAGAACAAGGAAACTTTTACCTTCATTAGCAATGGGGGAAAATGTTTTTCTATAAATGTCAAAATTACCTTTTTTTGCATTCCTTTGTCATTTCTATACACCGAATTTGAACTTGACAAAAAATTATTTACCTCACTCCCACACAGATCAGTATTTTCTATGTAAAACAAATGACGTGGGGATGATGATGAATGAGCTTTGACCGGAGGGCGTGTGTGAGGGGGTCGGTTGTGTGGATGAGAGGGGGGGGGGGCTGTGGAAAGTCTCGAATGAGGTTGTATGTATGTTTTATGCATTTCTGTGATGTATTTGTCATTCTCTTATTCTATTACTGCATTAATGTTTAGCAATTTTAATAATGAATATACTTTATGATTTTTAAAACTTATATATATATATGAGGAACAGAATATAATTTCCTTCTTTGGATAAATAAAGTACTATTATTATTATTCGCTAAATATGACATTAAGACTTCGATAACTTGGAAAGCATCAGTTAGTGCTAACTGGCATTTTTTTGAAATTCCAGATAAGTTGTTTACTCTCTTCCTTATTGCATCGATAAATTTGTAATTTATATACATTTCACACCTTCAGTGTAAATTTTTGCCCTGTTTGTTACTTCTTTTCATTCATTCTCTATCATTTCTTCTTTTTCTAGACCTAGTGAGACATAGATCTAGTCTTATATTTATCCTATTTTTTCGTTCTTGTTTCCATACCCACACGTCTCTCTCTCCCTTTCTTTCTTCCTGCCTTTTTTTTTCTTTTCTTTTTCTCTCTCTATCTCCTTCTCACCTTTTATTACTTACAACTTATTTTCATATTTCTATTTCATTCCAGATCTGAACCTTCCACTCTCGCTCATTCTTCATACCCCCTTTGCTACGTTTTTATCATAACTGTCTTTTTCTTTCTTTCTTTTCTCCATGTTTTTCTTCTAACATCACATTGTGTGATGCCTGAGGTAGTACTTAGATCTAGATTCTAGATATTTCTCGTTTGTTGTCTGACGAAGGGTTATACCAAACGTCACGTGTTTGTTCTGTCTTTATTAGTGGAGTTGTCACTTATTGACATATTTCACCTTTTGACTTCACTCCACTGTGGCTCCTTCATATTATTATCATTAAATAGAAATGAAAAATCCAGTCACTAACCTCCATTTGCATGGACTTCAAGCAGGCAGTATTTGCTCTGCAACATGCGCATGTCTGGTCGAAACTTTTCAATGAGAACATCGATGACTTCACGAGTGGTGGCCGTACTCGACACACGTATGCACTTGGTGATAACATTGGCTCCTGCCGCGCTTGAAAGAAGAAGCGCACAACGCCATGAAATTCCAAATCCTGTGAAAATTTCTCATAAAAGAAAAGAAATGCAGTGTAATGGTTTTACACGTGAAAGAAAAAAAAATCCACCAGTAGCACCCACCACCGCCCACTGTTTTAAAGGAAAACATTTGCATATATAGAATATACACATTATTTTTATGCCATCAGCAAGTACTCAATTTGTACATGATACGATGAGATTATCAGATAACAAAGACAGTTTGTCGACAATGAAATTTTATGGGGTTCCGGAACTCGCTCTTCAGTGATGTCACAAATCTACATGCAGAGGACCCGATCCCGAAGTCGCCTTCAATCCGAATCGAGACGGAAAATGACTTTTGTAGTAGTGTATTCGAATGCTTCTGCCCTGCTTTGCTTCGCACTGATCAAGCTGTCAGTGAGGCAAATCACCCCTTACTATTGTATTCTGCCCTACTGAATTAAACCCAGGCTCGCTTCCTTAAATCACCTCCTTTTCAACCTTCCCACCCGAGCTTTGGGCCAGTGAAGAGCTGAAATCGTAAACAACTGTTGCGAAAGCTAGCATGCCCAGTTCAAACAGTACCCCAGGTGTCCTTCCCCTCACATTCACCTTTTCCTTCGCAACTATCTGACCAACAAACAATGATCAAGTTGAAGATCAACGCCATTGAAGCCGGAGAGAAGGCGAAATAAAGAAAAGAGACAAACTAAAACTAGGCTGTTGAGTTTTAAAATATTCAACTGAACAGCCAATTTTTACCTCAAGATTTTTATTACTACTGAAAGCCAACATAAAAACATATATCCTGCTCAAAGTCCTATTCCATCTCCCTGGTGAGCAAGGATAACTAACATTGTACAGCAAATACAGGAATGTGAAAAAATATAGTAAGTATAAAGAGACTAAAAATAGGACGAAGCACAGTGTTAGGCGAACTGGAAAAGCAAACACTATCCTCAGCAACCATAGTCGATACCCAAAAAGTGTTCTTCTTACACTTGTTCGATTACAATTGAGCGAGCTCGATCGACTTCTCCGCAGGAAGAGCCATGACGTCACTGTAGGCGAAGTTCCATTGCACTCAAAGTTGCAAACCATGTAAGTCTAAAATTAGTAAAACCTTTATCTTATTAACATTAATTAGGAGCGTTAGATCATGCGGCATAAGAACCAATAGAAACCCATATAATAACCATATGAGCAATCCATATATATCCCTATTGGTTCTTAGTTTTTGACACTTGCAAACAATGTATGTCTGTGAAAATAGATTAAAAAGCACAGTATCATTTTCTTTGATTTTCTCAGAACATCCAAAAATGGACTTACACGGTTTATGGCTTTCACCGTCGATATGTCAATAAAAAATATAACATTAAATAAAATATGATTTTAAATGCTGACAGTTTTCCTTCGTTCACAGAATAACATGCAACTTAATCCAAAATGAAATTTTTGAAGGGGCAACAGGACAAGTGTCTTCAAAACAGCAGCGTTCGATTTCATGGATTTCATTACAAAACAAAATTAAGCTCTATAAAAAAAGCTTTGTCCACATCTGGCAGGATTCATTTCTATTACTGATATTAAAGATATAAGATGAGAGGGGCATGCATCGGTTACCGTAACAACCACAGTACAGATAAAGGCTCTGTGATGTAAATTTCTCAATAACCTTCTTTTACAAGCTCTTTATAAATTTTGCCTCCTCTGATATTTCATTTCAACATATATGCACTGATGCATTCCTCAATCTTTACTTAATTACAAACACACAATTATCAACCTGTTACAGCTTTTCTATCACTTTTAGAACAAGAATTGTAGAATGCCAACATTTTACTTTACATCAGTTTTATTCCCGATTGTATTTAACTGATTAATATTTGAGAACTGCTGATGATTTAGCTCTCTATTTGAAAAGTCAGAGAGTGTCCTTTTCAGTGTATGATATCAACATACTAAATAAAAGAGGAAAGAAACTAAATGTAAAGAAAACAAAAACAATGCTAGTAAATAGGGAAACTAAAACACAAAATCTTAATCTGGGCACAGAGAGAGAAGTTAAAACAAGTTCAAAACTACAATTACCTGAGGAGTAAAGATTATTTCAGAGGAATAACTAACAGAACAAATCAGCCAGAGAATCAAAAGGCAATGACAATATATCACCATCCAGGAAAAGCATTTCAGCAAGATTCTAATTGTCAACAAAAACCAAAATGGCAGTATACAATACTGTTTATTATTCTACTCTCCTCTATTGCAGTGAAATGTGGATCTTAGACAGTGAGTAGGGTTTAAACAGCTGAAAAGACATATCTCAGAAGAGAAGTAGGAAAAACCAAAAGAGACCAAACCAGAAACACAACAATAAACGTGAGATCAAACCAATGATAGAAATAAATCAACTCAGAAGGTTTCAGTTTTGGCATGTAAACAGAATATAGATAGATCTGGGCCTTCTTCTCTCCATGTTAACAACCATTAGAGTTTTCATGTCTGACATGCTCTCTATCTCAAAGATCATCCCACTTAAAATCTATAGAGACACTTTCTTTTCTTCTTATCAAAACTGTAGACAGGCTAATAAGGGTATCACTGTAATATTTATTGTTTTGTGGGTTAGGTGGGTGCTATGTGAATTTTACTTGTAAAATTATTGTTGAAATTTAGGTGGGGTAACAAAAAGCAAGCTTGTGATCTGGACCATCTTCTCTTTTAACTCCATGTTAACATCCATAGGAGTTTTTATTTGTGATATATGCTCTCTATATAGATCTAATATATAGGCCTATATATATATATATATATATATATATATATATATATATATAATATATATATTATAAATATTATAAATCATCCTAAGACAATTTCTTTTCTTCTTCTCAAAAATGTAAGACAGACTAACAGAACTTACAATTCTAATGAGAATGTTTGACCTAGATTATCTACTATGGCTATACCTCAAGATCTAGAATACATAATTGTATGAAATAGTTATAATTCCAAACTTACTATCAATACATGTCATAAATTTGAAACTTGGTTGTAATATTTTATTGTTTTGATTTTTTTTTAATAAAGCTGGGAGGGAATGAAAAGGGAAGGAGGAGATATGGAACCCTGTTCACACCTGCTACATTTATTATTCCTGAAATTGAAAGGGGATATTTACAATATAATCTCTAGATCTAGATAGACATCTAGATTCTAGATTGAGAGACTCGTCATCTTTTAAAGGTCTCTGGCATATTAAATTTAATTTTATTAATTTTGAAAACAAAGTCAAGCCTGTAATTTATTTGACTTCATTGAAAGGCCGATGACATGTTATATGTGATTCATCATGGGGCATCTCTTGACAACCTATTGAACCTCTCCCACAGGTTGTGCCTAACCCCAATTTGCGTCGCTCTTCGGGCCCAGGTGTAAATGTGTGACTCTACTTCCTCATGATGAATCATTGCACTGTGCACGGAAACCAACTTTGGTAATACACGTACGGCGATCGTTTTTTAACAGAAACGTCCGTACAATGAAAATATGTCAGTTATATTATTTGATTGTCTGTGACATATCTTTAAGACTGCATTTGTTCTCAGGTAACTGAGCAAGCACTGTTTGGGTAACTGAGCAAGCAATGTTTTCTACATCGGCCATCTTGGAATAGTTGTTGACTCTTTTGAATGGTGTCACCTGTGTCGCGGTCAACACAGGTGGGTGACGAATTACGTTTGAATGAGAAACTACAAATAAGACCAAAGATTAATGGAAATTGTGTGAGTTTTCAAAACGTGAATGCATTATTTACGCAGAGAAGCATCATGTGCGTTCAAGAAATCCAACTTTTACCTCGGTGGGTTGACTCAATTCGAAAATATCGTAATGGTCATCATTCCATTGATTGACTAGACTGCGTATCCGTTCGTATTCTTCCTTTTTTGAACGTGACATGGTTTAGAGCACAGGTTAAAGAAATACAAAAGTCAAAATATCCGAGACACGTCAGAAAATAAATCCTCACATAACGGTAAACGTGTATAATACTCCAAAACAGCGAAGAAATTGAAGAAATTGATCACTTCCTACTGCAGCTCGGTCGCAGTTATTTCAACGGCCTCCCATGGCCCGAAATAAACTGCGCATGCGCTAAGGTAGATTGGGGTCAAGGGTTGGGTTATCCCGACAGAAGTCCCCGCCTCCTCCGTCGCTTCCACCTTGCGCTCCCGAATGTGACGTTTCATCATGTCGTATCAAAACAACAATAGAACATTATTTTTGTATGATTCATTCGTAATCTGTCGTAATTCATTCTGTCTCATTTAACATATTCAATTAATAAAAATGAATGATACCATATAAAGAAAATATCAATTTAGAATTTTTTAAATGCTACTCGGGGCCGCATTACTGTACCAAACAAGCTGAGAGGGTTCAAATACATGTCAACCTATATGTATGTATGTGTATGTATGTGTGTGGCTGTCTGTTCTCTCTCTCTCTCTCTCTCTCTCTCTCTCTGTGTCTGTGTCTATCTCTCTCTCTCTTCTCTCTCTCTTTCTTCTATCTGTCTGTCTCTCATGTTTGTCTCCTTTCTTTCTATCTGTCTGTCTGTGTCTGTGTGTGTCTGTGTATATCTCTCTCTCTCTCTCTCTCTCTCTCTCTCTCTCTCTCTCTC